>JAOWBW010000235.1:1077079-1381726 GCA_026119855.1 Campanula takesimana
CACATGAATTAAGCATTTAAAATTTTAATGAAACCCAAAGCCATGATCCGTTCATATGATTAATCAAATACAACAAGATGAATGAGGAATAACTAACCCTTGATGGCTATGAATTTCTATCTTTTGAACTTGGTGGAGATTTTGAAACTTGATCAAGAACGCGAACCTTGAAGATGATGAGCTTCACCCTCTAGCGGTATCCACACCACGAACGAATATCAAGCAACTTCTTGATCTTGGTTGCTAGACCAAATTGTGAAACACCTTTCACAATTGCTAAGAACTATATGGAATTATGAATATTCTTGTTCTTCACCTTTTGGATCTTAGAACAAGAAAAATAACCTCTCAAAATCTTATGGAGGCACTCACAATAATATGTCTAATGGCTGCTGAAGGATCTTTAAATAGGTCCCAATCCTTAACCCTTAAGGACTTAGGAATCCTAAATCCCGTCACCAAATTAGGCAACAAGGATTCTGGCCGACTTGACTGGCACGGTCGTGCCCTATATCTGGCACGGTCGTGCCATCAGTCCGCGTGAATTCCCCAGTCGACAATTTCGGCACGGTCGTGCTTACATCTTGGCACGGTCGTGCCAAACAGTTCGACAGATTTGCCTTGGTTTGTATTTATGGCACGCCGTGCCATTTTAAAGGCGCACGACCGTGCCAGAGCCAAAACCTGACATTTTTTCCTAATTCCAATTTAGTCCTTTATAATTCGTTCTATTTGTGTGTGACCCTCTAGGATTACACTAAGTTGGCAATGGGCTCAAACATGAACCCATAAGATATGATTAGGTTCTAGCAAACCGTCATACCTATCCAAATAGTGTAACTAGATACAATTTCGCATTCCTTTAGAATATGTCACAATCCCTTTGTCTGATGTCATTGAACACAAGTCATGGGTCAAACGGTCAACTTGTTTTTTGTTCAATACTTTCTCGATTCCGAATATGTTGATAATCCAATGACATTGATCCAATCATTCATTTGAGTCCGGCCGAACATTTCATCAACATCATTCCTACGAGGGGCCCAAGCTTGACATCTCTCGAAGAGGGACAAATCCATTTAGCTTATTATTCTTCCCAACGGGAATCCGATTATGCCAATCATACCCTTTAAACTACCGTGTTAAGATAGCGTTTGAATATGTCAAACATAATGTTCATCAAGTGGAAGACTATAATAACTTCATGTCTAAGGATTCAAATGACATAACTAATATGAGATATATGTACGCATAGACCATGACATAAATCTCATACAGCGGGTCCATGTCCAGTACCTTGTTCCAAACAAGTACCCATAAATCTAACATGATCATCCCATGATCATTTAGCCTTTATACTAGTGCTTAACAAGTACTAGGGACGGGGATTATTATAAGTAAACATGAACACCATAATAATCAAAACATCTCTTTATTGATATGAAATAAATGATAACAATTACAACGTTTATTAAACGTGCCTAGGGAACCACTACCAACAATCTCCCACTTGCCCTAGGCCCAATCTCCCATGTATCTAATACCCATGGACCTAACATGACCATCATGTTTAGCTTGTGGAAGTCCCTTTGTTAGCGGGTCCGCAACATTGTCATCAGTAGGTACTTCTGCATATATTTACGTCTCCCCTATCAACGATCTCTCGAATGATATGAAACGCCTAAGTATGTGTTTGGATTTCTGATGTGCTCTTGGTTCCTTTGCTTGAGCAATAGCACCATTATTATTGCAATAAAGGTCTATTGGATTAGCATAAACTAGGAACCACTTCAAGTTCAGTTATGAACTTCTTAATCCAAACAGCTTCCTTTCCAGCATCCGATGCAGCAATATACTCAGCTTCTGTTGTAGAATCAGCGGTTGTACTTTGCTTGGAACTCTCCAGCTTACAGCTCCACCATTTAACATAACACAAAACCCGATTGCGATCGGCTATCATCTTTGTCGGTTTGGAAGCTTGCATCCGTGTAAGCATTTACAACGAGATCATCTTCCATTCCTCCATAGACCAAAAACGAGTCTTTAGTCCTTCTCAAGTACTTAAGAATCGCTTTTACGGCTATCCAGTGATTTTCGCCAGGGTCGGATTGGTATCTACTTGTCATGCTCAAAGCATAAGATACATCCGGCCTAGTACAAATCATGGCATACATGATGGACCCAATTGCCGAAGCATATGGAACATCATTCATTTTCTCACGCTCATCTTTTGTCTTAGGACATTGAGTCTTGCTTAGAGAAACTCCATGTAACACGGGCAAGGTTCCTCTCTTAGAATTTTCCATACGGAATCTTCTAATGACCTTGTCAATGTATGTACTTTGGCTTAAACCAGTATCCTCCTTGATCTATCTCTATAGATATTAATGCCAAGAATATATGCGGCTTCACCCATATCTTTCATTGCGAAGCACTTTCCTAACCAAGTCTTCACAGACTGAAGTGTAGGAATGTCGTTTTCCAATGAGTAATATGTCATCCACGTATAAAATAAGGAATAGCACTATGCTCCCACTAATCTTCTTGTATACACAAGGCTCATCTTCGTTCTTGATGAAGCCAAACTCTTTGACCGATTCATCAAAACGGAGATTCCAACTCCTTGAAGCTTGCTTCAATCCATAGATGGATCTTTGCAATTTGCATACCTTAGAATCTTGTTCAAAACCTTCTGGTTGTGTCATATACACATCCTCTTGTAGTTTTCCATTTAGGAAAGCGGTTTTGACATCCATCTGCCATATTTCATAGTCATAATATGCGGCAATGGCAAGCAAAATTCTTATAGACTTGATCATTGCTACGGGTGAAAAGGTCTCATCATAGTCAATACCATGAACTTGCCTATAACCTTTCGCTACAAGCCTAGCTTTGTAAGTATGCACCTTCCCATCCATGTCAGTCTTCTTCTTGAAGACCCATTTGCATCCTATGGTTTTTACACCTTCGGGCGCATCAATCAAATTCCAAACTTGATTTTCTTGCATGGATTGCAATTCGGATTCCATGGCTCCAAGCCACTTGTCCGAATCAGGAGAAGACATCGCCTCTTGGTAGGTTGACGGATCATCATTCTCAATGATTTCTACCTCATTACTATCCGTTACGAGAAATCCATATCTCTCGGGCTCGGATCGTAACCTACTAGATCTGCGAGTTACTTGTGTATTTTGAACAGGTTCCACAACTCCTTGTGGTTCTTGTTCTTGTTCCACTATTGGTTCAATGTTATTTTCTGGGTCTCGAATTTCTTCAAGATTTATTTTACTCCCACTGATTTCTTTGGAGAGAAACTCTTTCTCTAGAAAGACACCAGTTCGGGCAACAAACACTTTGTTGTCCTCACGGTTGTAAAAGTAATATCCTTTAGTTTCCTTAGGATATCCCACGAAAATACATTTATCGGATTTCTGTGCTAGTTTGTCAGAGATAAGTCTCTTGACATAAACTTCGCAACCCCAAATCCTCATGAAAGATAAACTAGGTTTCTTTCCACTCCACATCTCATATGGAGTCTTTGGAACCGATTTAGTTGGAACTTGATTTAGTGTGAAAGCAGCGGTTTCTAGGGCGTAACCCCAAAAGGATATTGGAAGATCAACTTGACTCATCATTGATCGAACCATGTCTAACAAAGTCCGATTTCCTCCTCTTGGACACACCATTCCATTGTGGTGTTCCCGGTGGAGTCAATTGTGAAACTATTCCACAATTCTTTAGATGATCATCAAATTCTTGACTTAAGTATTCTCCACCTCGATCTGATCGAAGTGCTTTTATACTTTTGCCAAGTTGTTTTTCTACTTCATTTTGAAATATTCTAAATATCTCAAATGCTTCACTTTTATGTTTCATTAGGTAAACATACCCAAATCTACTATAATCATCAGTGAAGGTTATGAAGTATTGAAATCCTCCCCTAGCATTGCTACTTAATGGTCCGCATACATCGGAATGTATCAACCCCAATAAGTCGCTTGGCCTTTCACCCAACTGGATAAAAGGTGTCTTAGTCATTTTTCCAAGAAGACACGACTCACAAGTATCATATGACTCTAAGTCACATGAACCCAAAAGTCCGTCCCCATGGAGTTTTGAGATACGCTTCTCATTAATATGACCAAGACGGCAATGCCACAAAATAAGTATGATTTACATCATTAGGTTTAGATTTCTTATTTACATGATAGACATCATTTTCATTCTTGACATCCAAGATATAAAGGCCATTAAATGAATTAGCAATACCATAAAGCACATCATTTAAATAAATAGAAAATTCTTATTCTCAATAAGAAACTTAAAACCTTCATTATCCAAACAAGAAATTGAAATAATGTTTCTGCTTAAATCCGGAACATAATAACAATTGTTCAAAACAAGAATTAATCCGGAAGGTAAAGTGACTTCATAAGTCCCTACGGCTAATGCAGCAACTCTTGCTCCATTTCCCACGCGTAGATCTACTTCACCTTCTTTAAGCAGTCTCCTATTCTTTAGTCCCTGCACATTTAGACAAATGTGAGAACCACATCCGGTATCCAATACCCAAGAATCAGTGGTAGAAAGGAGAATATCTATCATATAGATACCTGAAGTCGACGCAGCCTTGCTGCTCTTCTTCTTCTTTTGCTCTTCCAAGAAAGCCTTGCAATTACGTTTCCAATGACCAATTTCTTGACAATGGAAACAAATTGCATCCTTTTGTGTATCGGGTTTTGCCTCAGAAGCCTTGGCAACCTTTGCCTTGCTTATCTTGGGTTTGACAACTTTTGCCTTACCCTTGCCTTTGGCACCAGGCTTCTTCACATCATGAACCAAGAGCACGGGAGAACCTTTCTCCACAATTTTCATCTCTGCAGTTTTGAGCATCCCATGCAACTCAGAGAGATTCTTATCCATTCCATGCATGTTATAATTCATCACAACTGATTATAACTTTTGGGCAATGAATTAAGAATGAGATCCGTGGCTAGCTCCAATGGGATTGGATAGCCAAGTTTCTCAAGGTGCTCTACATAACCTTTCATTTTAAGAAAGTGAGGACTCACTTGTTGCCCTTCATTCATTATACAAGTAGTGAATGCAACAATGGTCTTGTACCTCTCTTGCCTAGCTTGCTCTTGAAACATGGTTCTCAACTCCACGCCTATCTCATAGGCTTCCAAATGTTCCAAACTTTGTTGGAGTTTTGAACACATAGCAGCAAGCATGAGACAACTTACATCTCTAGAATCATTACGATGTTTCTTGTAATTGTCCCTTTCTACCCTAGGGGCAGTAGGCGGTGGTTCAGCAGGGAGAGGCCCATCGAGAATGTACAACTTATCTTCTTGCCTAAGAACGATTCTTATGCTACGGATCAATCCATAAAGTTTGTACCATTCTCTTCGAGCTTATCCTTCTCAAGGATCGATCACAACGACATTGATTGAGTGTTATTAGTCATTATCTACAAATATGCAAAAAATTTCCAAAATTTAATAAGTACCGATTTTCATTAAAGAGATAAATAGTGTATTTTTCAACAAAATACTCCCATTAAATTATATAACCTTCATATATACATCCAATGTATAATATAATTTAAATGGGTTAAGATCCAACTTTAATTTAATTTCAAGTCCGCTAAGGCGGATTACACAAAATTAAATTAATTAGGTAGACAACTCTTGTCAATCATATCTCATATGACTCTAGTTCCTTTTATGAGATTCTTTAAGAAATCCAATTTCAAAAAGCATGTTAAACCTCATCTTTGCCTAGGCTCAAAACTGTTTTGACGCCCAATTAAGTCTAACCATTTTAAACGCATAGTTAATGTATCCCGCTAGGGCGTGCCCACATTATCTATCTTGCTCATACATAAATAAACTTAATGCACCTCGCTAGGGCGAATCTACATTAAAATCATTCATGTACTAACAAGTGTTTTAATCATGGCATGGCAATAAAAGACTTAAAACTTTCTTTGAAGGTTCATCACATATAGCATATAACACATTTATGAGCACATAATATAAACATGTTACACATCAAGTTTAGCCACTAAATTAATCTCCATTAATTTAAGCATAATATTTATGTGTCATTAGTTTCTCTATAATTATGAGGATGAGACTATTTGAACTTTAGTTATCATCTCCAAATCAAGACAACAAGAAGTGCGACAGAAACTAAGCCATATGGCATCCACAATTCCGCACTAATTCAAGAAACCAAGAAAGTAGTCCATGTGGCCGAAACTAAGCAATAGATGGTCTCGATGAACGTAGGCCAATTGCATTCACAATTCCACATGGATCTCCAATCTTTGAATCAAGAACTTTGTTTCTTAATTTTAGCAATTATGAACTCTTCATAATTCTAACTTTGTTTTATCTTTGAAACTTCGATTGCGATCAAGTTTGGGAAACACAATCTCGATGAACGTAGATTAGCTATCCAAACCTTGAACCAATCTTAGACTCACAAGACTAAAACAAATAGGAAATTTAAACCCAAGATCCACACCCAAGACCCAAGCCCTACCCCGCGCCAAACCCTAGGTCCGGCCGGGTCAAGGTATGGGTCCGGTCGGACCCTTCTGAAAATCAAAATTTTAAAGTTCCAAAATTTGTCTCAAAATTGTTTTTCCCGATTCAATAAGGATTTGGTGTTCTTGGTGATCCAATCACCATGATCAACAAAACCTTGAATAAACAATTTATTCTTGAATCCCTAGAATATCAAAACTTTGATCCAATCAAAATTGATAATCCAAACAATTTTAAATCCACCATAATTTTTATTGCGATTGAATAGTGCGATTAAAGTTTGTAAAACAATAAACCACATAAAATCATATAACACATAAACATCACGTAATCCAATATTCATATCATGCTAGGCACATAAACAATTTATATACACACAACATGATCTTAGTATTGAAATAATCAACATGAACGGGCTCTGATACCACTGTTGGGTTTCGTAGTCACATGCGCAGCGGAATTAAGCATTTAAAATTTTAATGAAACCCAAAGCCATGGATCCGTTCATATGATTAAAACAAATACAACAAGATGAATAGAGGAATAACTAACCCTTGATGGCTATGAATTTCTATCTTTTGAACTTGGTGGAGATTTTGAAACTTGATCAAGAACGCGAACCTTGAAGATGATGAGCTTCACCCTCTAGCGGTATCCACACCACGAACGAATATCAAGCAACTTCTTGATCTTGGTTGCTAGACCAAATTGTGAAACACACTTTCACAATTGCAAGAACTATATGGAATTATGAATATTCTTGTTCTTCACCTTTTGGATCTTAGAACAAGAAAAATAACCTCTCAAAACCTTATGGAGGCACTCACAATAATATGTCTAATGGCTGCTGAAAGGATCTTTAAATAGGTCCCAACCCTTAACCCTTAAGGACTTAGGAATCCTAAATCCCGTCACCAAATTAGGCAACAAGGAATTCTGGCCGACTTGACTGGCACGGTCGTGCCCTATAATCTGGCACGGTCGTGCCATCAGATCCGCGTGAATTCCCCAGTCGACCAATTTCGGCACGGTCGTGCTTGACATCATGGCACGGTCGTGCCAAACAGGTCGACAGATTTGCCTTGGTTTGTATTTATGGCACGGCCGTGCCATTTTAAGGCGCACGACCGTGCCAGAGCCAAAACCTGACATTTTTGCATAATTCCAATTTAGTCCTTTATAATTCGTTCTATTTGTGTGTGACCC
Source organism: Campanula takesimana (assembly GCA_026119855.1). Classification (NCBI taxonomy): domain Eukaryota; kingdom Viridiplantae; phylum Streptophyta; class Magnoliopsida; order Asterales; family Campanulaceae; genus Campanula; species Campanula takesimana. Next base: position 1,084,843 of record JAOWBW010000235.1, read on the forward strand.
TCTAGGATTACACTAAGTTGGCAATGGGCTCAAACATGAACCCATAAGGTATGATTAGGTTCTAGCAAACCGTCATACCCATCCAAATAGTGTAACTAGATACAATTTCGCATTCCTTTAGAATATGTCACAATCCTTTTGTCATGATGTCATTGAACACAAGTCATGGTCAAACGGTCAACTTGTTTTGTTCAATACTTTCTCGATTCCGAATATGTTGATAATCCAAATGACATTGATCCAATCAATTCATTTGAGTCCGGCCGAACATTTCATCAACATCATTCCTACGAGGGGCCCAAGCTTGACATCTCTCCGAAGAGGACAAATCCATTTAGCTTATTATTCTTCCCAACGGGAATCCGATTATGCCAATCATACCCTTTATAACTACCGTGTTAAGATAGCGTTTGAATATGTCAAACATAATGTTCATCAAGTGGAAGACTATAATAACTTCATGTCTAAGGATTCAAATGACATAACTAATATGAGATATATGTACGACATAGACCATGACATAAATCTCATACAGCGGGTCATGTCCAGTACCTTGTTCCAAACAAGTACCCATAAATCTAACATGATCATCCCATGATCATTTAGCCTTTATACTAGTGCTTAACAAGTACTAGGGACGGGGATTATTATAAGTAAACATGAACAACAATAATAATCAAAACATCTCTTTATTGATATGAAATAAATGATAACAATTACAACGTTTATTAAACGTGCCTAGGGCACCACTACCAACATATAGACCTTCTCGCGGTCCCATATACTCATCGGATTCCACCACGCTTGTGAATCCTACATATGTCGGGATTAAACTAAATTAATGTAGTAAATCATACATGTGGGGACGGATTTTTTATTTGCGTCCATTATGACCACTTGGGGAGGGAGTTTTATTTCATCCAAAACAACGAGTGGAATGTATGATTTGAAGACATTAGTTTAAGGAAATCTCGGCACATGGAAACCGACTTGAGTCACGGAGTGTTAGACCCTAACTAGAATTGTGTGGTTTGTGCTCGGCTAAAGAGAGGCTTAAAGGTCACCCCCGGCATGTAGTCGTGAACTACGCCACGGGCTGAGGTTTGCCGCTTCGGAAGAGTCAAGGTCGAGTGGAGCTTGAAACTTCCTAGGACGGGCCTCGACGGGTTTGGGGTTGGACTTGTTCGACTCGATAGTGAGCAGTTGATAAGAATTATGCGCGTAGTGTGAGGTCTAACAACTGACAAAATATTATTTTTTTCAAAGGAAATAAAAAAAAACAAAAGCACGTATTTACAACTTTCGAATCACCCGTGTGACCGATAAAAGTGAAACAACAAATAAAAAGCAATTATGTGCAGGCCCGGTGCCCACACACTATCACGACTGTCCATTCTATTCACTACTCTGTTCTGGAAAATTTCCCAGACGCCCGCGCTTTGGGCTTTGAGGATGGGAGGCGCGCGCCTTAGGCACTAGAGGGCAGAGGCGCCCGCTTTTGGGCAGTACCTGCAAATCAGTGGGTTCAAGGGATTGCCTTGACCCTAAATTATAGAACTTTTCCCTTGCAGACATTGTTAGCACAGAAACATGGAATTTGAAGAACAAGATGGGAGGCGGGCGATTCTGGTTCAAAGGGTCGGACGCGCGCGCGTTAGGCCAAGACGGCCGAAGGCGCGCGCTTCCTACCCTATTTACCAGAATGCCCAGAAAACAGAATTAAAGAACACCAAAAGATTAAAACGCAAGTTTAACCCTCTATATTCCCCAGCAGAGTCGCCACTGTAGATACCCCGGGGGACCACGGCTAGGCTAGAGCGGTGAATTATCCTAGGATGTCTACTTGATTTTAAGAGTCGCCACCCACGTTTTAGAGGAACACGAGAAAACCTAAGAAAGATAGCCTTTTTTGTACGAAAACCAGAGATTCGGGAAGAGAAGGGTTCGGGGGTTAGGTGACGGAGTGGGAAGTACTTAAACACCCACTCCGCCCTGCTTACGCGGGTCTTGCTACTTTTGGTGTTCTAATACTAAAAAGAAAAGTCCTTCAATTATTAATGTAAGAAGTGCTAACAATTACAATGGAAAGGAAGGGGAAATTTACAAAGGAAAATAAAAGAGAATTGTTTTATTTTATTAATTTATACTAAAAGATTACATGTTAAACTATTCTAACAATTATAATAAAATAAAAGTGGGGGAATTTAAAGTAGAGTTGGAATGTAGGGAGATAACCTTAACTAACTTCAATATGTGAAGTAGTCATATTGGTTATGTCCCATTAATGGGGATTGCATACATTTAAGAAGAAGAAAGTAGAAGAAAAATGAAGTTGTACCTTAAGAAGAGGACTTCAAACGTGGACTTGAAAATGGTGTTTTGTTGTGGAGAAATTGTTGTAGAACAATTTTATGTAGAGTCTTGTTACGAAAAACTCTTGTTGGGAGAATTTGTGTAGAGAATTGTGTATAGTGTGTGTATAGAGAAAATTCAAGTCTAAAAATGAGGTCCAAGAGAGGTAAAAGAGATCCAAAAGAGATGGAAAAGAGGTCCCCTCCAATGATGGATTGGAGGGGTTTTTATAGTTGAAAGGGGATGTTTTTGGTGCCAATTTAAGAAATATTTCCCGGGTGAAATCCATGCAAAATAAGCAAGAGAGGGATTCTTGGGAGAAAATCTGTAACTGACGCCCCAGAGGCGCGCGCTTCCGGGTGTGCCATCGGAAGGCGCGCGCTTCTGACCTCAAAAGGCGGAGGCGCGCGGCTTTGAAAAGGCAATTTTGACGGAATGGACTAGAAAGTTAATTCTGTTATGCAGTTCAGTCCAAAACTAACGGAATCAGTTAGGAACTTAACGGAAGTAACTGAAATTAACAAAAATAAGTAAAATAAAAATACTATGTATGCAATCGGGGTGAGAGGTCTAAGGCGGGGTGTCTACAGAAGCATAGGTAAAAAGACCATTCTTTTCCCTCTTCTTTACTTCATCTCTCTTCTTCTCCATTTATTTCATCAAAAGTTCAATCCCCCAAACATTTTGGGACATGACACCAAAGATTACTTCACTCCATTGAAGTTAGTCAAGGAGTTATCTCCCTACATTCTAAACCCCCCCCCCTTTTTTTTTTAAACCCTTTTTATCATCATCGAAGAATAGGAAGAACATTTTGATTATGTAGATTTTGAACAAGCAAGACCAACTTTAGTTGAGCGAGATGGGTGTTTAAGTACTTCCCATCTCGTAACCTAACCCCCGAACCTCATAAACAAGAATCTCTATTTTCATAAATCAAACTTAGGCTACACATTAGGTTTTTCTTATGTTCCTCTAAAACATAGGTGGCAAATCTAAAACAAGTTAGACATCCTAGGATAATCCACCGCTCTAGCCAAGCCGTGGTCCTCCCGGGGTATCTACAGTGGCGACTTTGCTGGGGAAGATTTGAGGGTTAAACTTGAATTTTGTTCAAAATCTACATCTTTTCTGGGAATTTTGGTCTCTGATGGGGCAGGCGTGCGCCTCTGGCCTTCTTGGCCTAAGGCGCGCGCATCCCACATCAAGGACCAGAATCGCCTGCATCCCATATGTTCTTCCTATTCTTCTCTTCTTTTTTCCACACTAATCATTTCTGCAGTGGTTACAATATATTCAGGCTTAGGGCAATCCCCTGAGTCCAAAGTCTGACATTCTGACAGGTTTGCCCAGAAGCGGGAGCCTCCAACAGACATTGCGCCATGCGCGCGCTTCCCACATCACCAGCTAGAGGCGCGCGCTTCTGGGTAGGTTTCCAGGACAAGAACATGTTTCAGAACAGAGCAGATTCGATGGGGTGTGGGCACAATTGCTTGCATCAGGCCTAATTTGGCCTTTTGGACTGTTTTACTTTCGTGTTTTATTTTATCGGTCACACGGGTGATTCGAGAGTTGAAATTTATGTGCTCATTTGCTTTTCTTTCAAAAAAAAAAGTAAAAAATGTTTTGTCACATGTTAGACCTCACACGACGTGCACAAATTCCTATAAATTGCTCACTATCGAGTCGCACAAGTGTATAACCCCATACCCGTCGAGGCCCGTCATAGGAAGTTTCAAGCTCCACCCGACCTTGACTCTTTCGAAGCGGTAAACCTCAACCCGTGGCGTAGTTCATGAATACATGTCGGGGGTGACCTTAAGCCTCTCATTAGCCGAGCACAAGCCAACACAATTCTAGTTAGGGTCTAACACTCCGTGACTAAAGTCAGTTTTCATGTGCCGAGATTTCCCTAAACTAATGTCTTCAAAACATACATGCCAAGTGGTTATCATGGACGAAATAAAACTCCGTCCCCAAGTGGTTATTATGGATGAAAATAAAAATCCGTCCCCGCATGTATGCTTTACTACATTAATTTAGTTTAATCACGACATGTGTAGGATTCACAAGCGTGATGGAATCCGATGAGTTTATGGGACCGCGAGAGGGTTTATATACTAGTGTGACGATTCCGTTATTTTCTAAGAAACTCAAAAGCGACCCCGTCCCTCCGACTTATAAAAAAAAGAGTCTTTTCTTTATGTGGTTTGAGTCGTGTGCCCACTGTGTGCTCTAAGCCTCTTCATGGACCGAAAGTGTTACTCAAGACTGACAAGGGTCTCTTCTGCAATATAGGTTCAATTGGTACTTACATAGTCTACCGGGATTCAGCGAATCGGTTAGTCCGTGAAGAGATCACTCCAACAGCTTTGACAACATCAATGGCCGGCGGCTCCAACACCGACAACACCATGTCTCTTGAGCAACTCTCCACTATGGTCCAACTTCTCCAAGAACAAGTCTCCAATCTTAATAAGGAGCCCCAAAGTAAAGATGATCTTTGGCAATACCACCTCGACAATCAAAGGGTGGTTCACGAGGCCGAAATGGAGCTAATGAAATAAAAGCTCACCAAGCTCGCCAAGGGTAAAAACAAGAAAGAAAATGACAAGTCCGAATGGACCGAGGGTTTGTTTGAGAGCCCCTATGTCAGAGCCCGCGCCAAGAAAATGGGGGAACCGAGCACCGAAAATAATGAGCCCAAGATGGTTGATTCAATCATGGCCTACATAGATCAACGCTTCAACGGTCTCAACTTGGGGAAAGGCTCCGATACAAGCCTCTATCAGTCATCCATTCTCATGAACACAATGGCTTCCCTTCCCGACAAGTTCAAGATGCCCGACATAAGTAAATTCAAGGGCAACTCTTGTCCCATGTCACACATCGAGACTTACATTTGGGCTATGGTACCGAAGAAGGTCTCTCCCAAGGTTATGGCTCAATTCTTCCCTCTTACTCTCAAGGGGGCGGCAAAAGATTGGTATGCTACTCTTCCGCTCACAGTCCGCCTTGATTGGGACGCCTCTATGGTTGCCTTCAAAAGTCAATACCAAGGAAACACCACTCACCGCCCAACCAAGAAAGAGCTCAAGAACACTACTCAAAGGGACAATGAGTCTTTCATTGACTTCACGAGAAGGTGGAATGACAAGCTTGCCGAGATTTTCGAGAGGCCTAACACCAAAGAGCAAATGGACATCTTTCTTAAGTGTCTAAAGATTGATCTCCGCACCCACCTAAGTGGGGCTTGCTATGCCGATTTCTCCCAAATGTATGAGGCGGGAATTCGAATGGATCACCTACTCAAAGAGATCAAGAAAAGTGCTCCTACCCTCCGTTACAAGGCCGCCTCTAACTCCACAAGAGAGGCTTCGGTTAATGCAATCACTACCGACAAGGGGAATTACAAAAAGGTTCCTCCACCACAAGGCAAGAAGTCTCGAAATGACCGTGTCCACACGCCTCTCCAAGGCATGAATCAAACCGAGGCCTTCGAAGTTCTCAAAGCAACGGGGCAAGTCACACCCATACAAGGGTATCAACCCAATACGGTCAATGCCAATCATGCTCATCACAAGTATTATGGCTACCACCTATATAGTGGCCACACCACCGAGGAATGCTTCGTTCTCCGCAATGTCATCCAAGATCTCATAGACAAAAAGGAATTCATAGTTCCTAATGAGGGCAATGTCAATGTAATAGAGGTAGGAGAACTTGAGGAGACCACTAATTCAATCCCAATTGTGAATGAGGGCTCCAATGTCATGAATAAGATTGATAATTCTTGTTATGTTGTAACTTACGATGAGGTAATGAGGGAAGTACTAGAGAATAGGAAAAAGAAGCAAGATGGGAACGTCAACATGCTAACTCGATCCGGACGAGTCATAGCAAGAATCTCATAGACAAAAACTCAAGCCAACATCTCCATTTGGGACCTTATTGCATCCTCAAAGAAGCACCGAGACCTTGTCATCAGTAATCTCAATGACACGTCGATCTCTCCTGATACTACTCCCGAGGACCTCACTGCAATGATAGGCCACATTCATTTTGGCAATGTCATCACCTTTGCTGACATGGACCTTCCACCATTTGGTCCCGACCACAATGAGGCCATATACCTTAAGGTAAGGGCAAGGGGGAGACCTATTTCAAGAGTATTGGTTGACGGTGGTTCCGCACTCAATTTGATGCCCGGCCGAATCATGGGTATACTGGGGCTTAAGAATTCAGATTTGAAGCCTTCTACTCAAGTGATCCGAGGTTACGACAGCACTGCCCGCACCGTCATGGGCATGGTGGAGATAGACATTGAGTTTGGGAGCATGTTCATGTCTGTCCCATTCCAAGTGCTCGATATCTCTTCCTCATTCAACTTACTTTTGGGCCGACCGTGGATACACATTTCTAATTCCATCCCTTTAACTCTCCATCAGTGTGTGAAGTTCAGAAATGGGGATGAAATAGTGACCGTCATGGTGGAAAACGTCACTATCCACAGAAAGGGGGAACCCATTCACCAAATTCAGCATGGTTTAGCAGATTCCACCCTCTCCGGCGCCTCTATCAACGCCATTGACAAAGAAGGGGGAAACAAGTCATGGACCCTTGGCAATCGCAAAGTCCTCCGCATGATGAGGAATATGAATTACTTCCCTGGTTTAGGCCTAGGGAAATATCAACAAGGAATGATTCAACCTATTGAGGTTCCTTTTGTTAAGAACAAGTTCGGTTTGGGATATGAGCCTTCCAAAGACGATTTAAAACACGAGCAAGCCGTCAAGAATGAAAAGGCCTGAGCTCGTAGGGAAGGCCGTCATTATGAGATTCCCAATCTAAGGCCTTACCGTAAGACGTTGAACGGCTATTTTGTTCGCCAAGGGGAAGTTGTTCAGTACGTAATCTTTCCCGAGCCATGGGTTAACAGCAAGGGCATCAGAAATCCTGGTCTTGAAATCTTCTCCGACTGCGAGATTCAGAAATCTGAAAGGGAACCAACACCCATGTCACCCCGAGAATGGTGGGGGGAAGAAAGTGACCATAGAGTCTGAGACAGAGATCACCGTGGGGGAAGAATTGACAGATTTAGCCTCCATATTTTAGGAACTTGCCATCATGGCTGAGTGCCAAGTCAATGCCATCTACGACACCAATACGAGAAGGGAGACTATCAGCGATATCCAGCCAAGCTTAGAGCCGATCAACAACTGGTATTCTACAAAGGGACCCGTGGTATCCGAAGAATTCTTGGTCAAGAAGATGGGATGCATTCCGCGCAAGGTCATAAAGGAAGACGTGTTCACTTTCACTTTCGAGTCCGAGTGTGTGTCCGATACCCTCACCCAAGAGGATATGGAGGCCATAGTCGAGCGTGTGTTCCCTTTCTTTGCTAATGAAAAATTTGATCTTTCTGAGTACCCCGAGATTGCAAACATCATTAATGATGAATTAACTAATAACGAATTTAATGAACTAGTTAATAACGATTCAAATAATGATGAAATAGACCACGAAAACACAACATACTTAAATGAACATGCTCAACAGGTCCGTAGTCGTGGTGAAAATGGTCCAGGGGCTGACGAAGAATTGCATGTTGTTAATATGGGTACCGACGAAGAGCCGAAAGAAACCAAGATCGGAAGCTTCTTCAAGGGGGAAGAGAAAGACAGATTGACTGCACTACTCAGAGAGTTCGTGGATGTATTCGCATGGTCATATAAAGACATGCCGGGTTTAGACAGGAAGGTCGCTGAGCACAGAATTCCGATCAGAGACGACTCCAAGCCAGTCAAGCAAAACCTCAGAAAGATCAAGCCCGAATGGTCTCTACAAGTCAAAGAAGAGATAGAGAAGCTTCTCAGTGTGGGCTTCATCAAAGTTATTGAATATCCAATATGGCTAGCTAATGTGGTCACAGTCCGAAAAGCCAACGGCAAGGTCCGTGTTTGTGTGGATTTCCGGGATTTGAACAAAGCTTCTCCAAAGGATGACTTTCCACTACCCAACATCGACATGCTAGTCGACTCCACTGCTCCTACGAGGTCCGCTCATTTGTGGATGGGTTTGCGGGGTATAATCAGATTCTCATGGCCGAGGAGGATCAACACAAGACTGCTTTCACAACACCGTGGGGCACCTTTTGCTACACAGTTATGCCGTTTGGGTTAAGGAACGCTGGGGCTACTTATTAAAGGGTTGTTACAGACTTGTTCCATGACATGATTCATAAGGAAATTGAGGTCTATGTGGACGACATGATTATACATTCCAAGGGGACCGACGGTCAACATTTGATTGACCTCCACAAGTTCTTTGAAAGGCTTCGTCAACACAAGATGAGGCTCAATCCCGCGAAGTGCACGTTCGGGGTCATCCGAGGCAAAGTTCTTGGCTACATTGTCACAGAAAGGGGTATTAAAGCAGATCCCTCAAAAATCAAGGCAATCATTGACATGCCTCCTCCCAAGACACATAAAGAAATCAAAGGTTTCATGGGCAGACTTCAGTACATCAGTCGGTTTGTGCACCAGCTTACTTCTATGTGTGAGCCAATCTTCAAACTACTCAAGAAGAATGTGGCTCTAGAATGGACTGACGATTGCCAAGAAGCCTTCGACCAAGTGAATCATTACTTGACATGCCCCCCAGTCTTTCTTCCCCCTCACAAGGAGAAACCTCTCTTGCTCTACCTCACAGTGAACGATGAAGCCCTTGGGGCTATGCTAGCACAAGAGCAACGAGACTCCACAAAGGAGAATGCCATTTATTTTGTCAGTCGCTGATTTCAAGGAGGCGAAAAGAACTACTCTGTCTTAGAGAAGTCATGTGCAACATTAGTTAGGGTCACTCAAAATCTCAAATATTACATGGAAGCCTTTCCCATCAAGCTAGTAGTAAAAGTGGAACAGCTCCGCTACATCTTTGAGAAGCCTTTCATGTCAACAAGAATAGCCAAGTGGTACTTCATGCTCGCCGGCTATGACATCACTTACGTCACACTCAAATCCATCAGGGGGAAAGTGTTCAGCGATCAGCTTGCTGAATTTTCGTGTGACGAAGTGAAAGGGGGGGAGGACTTACAGTTTCCCGATGAGCACTTGGTTTGCACTACAACCGAAGAAAATAAGTGGCAGCTTTTTTTCGATGGCGCCGCCAATAAACATGGTTTTGGGATAGGATTGTTGCTTGTCGATCCAAAGGACATCTACACTCTGATTGCCATCCGTCTCGAGTTCGAAGCTACCAACAACATTGCCGAGTATGAGGCATGCATAGTGGGGCTAGCAGCTCTAGAAAGAAATGTCACAGAACTAGAAGTATTCGATGACTCCCTGCTCCTCATCAATCAAACATCGGGTAAATGGAGAATCCAAGACCCGACCCTCTAACAGTATGGCCAACATCTCGAAGAATTGGTCGAATAGTTCCAAGACATCACATTTACTTATTTGCCAAGGGACAAGAACTGCTTTGCCGATTCTTTGGCTACTATAGCCTCACTGGTTGAGATGCCCAAAGGAAAAATGGTGAAGCCCTTCAAAATTACAAGAAGGACCAGTCCGATATACTGCATGAACATTGAGATCAATGAAGTTCAAGATAATCCCCCGTGGTACACTGATATCATGAACTTTCTCAACAATGGCACCTTTCCCGACAACAGTAATGGGAAAACCACCCGAATAGCACTACAAAAGCTAGCCGCCAGATACGTGTTGATTGGAAACCGAGTCTACAAGAGACATCATCAAGGGATCAACCTCTTATGTGCAAACGAGTCCAAAGCTCAAGAAATCTTGCACGAAGTCCATGAAGGCGAGTATAGACCCCACATGAATGGGATTATGTTGGCCAAGAAGATACTCCGTATTGGCTACTATTGGACTACAATGGAAAGAGACTGCATTGAGAAAGTCAAGAAATGAGCCAAATGCCAGTTTCATGCTAATATGCAACATGCTCCACCATCACAATTGTACAACATGACCACACCTTGGCCATTCTCTTGTTGGGGCATAGATATCATCAGCAAAGTCCATCCTATGGGGAGCAACGGACAGTCATTCATTCTCGTGGCCGTGGATTACTTCACAAAGTGGGTCGAAGCACAAGCTTACCAAGTTCTCAATGCCAAGAAAGTCGCTGAATTCGTGAAGAACATCATGTGCCGATATGGCATCCCTCATGAGATCATCTCCGACAATGGTTCTCACTTCGAGAAAGAAATGGATGCACTTTTGGTTAATTACAAGATTACCAAACACAAGTCATCCCCGTACCGTCCCCAAGACAATGGAGCGGTCGAAGCAGCAAACAAAACGATTGAGGTCATCATGCGAAAAATGGCTTCAATAGGAAGGAATTGGCCCGAGAAATTACCACTAGCATTGTGGGGCTACCGCACGTCAATACGGTCAGCGACGGGAGAAACTCCATACTCATTGGTTTATGGTTCTGAAGCCGTACTCCCAGTCGAACTCGAGGTTCCTTCTCTACGGGTCTTACTCGAGAACCAAGTCAACGAGGTTGATTGGATGCAAAGTCGATACGAGCAACTAGCCCTACTCGATGAAAAGAGGTTAAAAGCATTCGAACGCACAAGGGCTTATCAACAGAGAATGGCAAGGGCTTTCAACAAGAAGGTAAAGCCTCAAAACATCAAGGTAGGAGATTTGGTCCTGAGACAACATCCTCCTAATGCCATGAACCCCCTTGGGAAATGGGGACCTCGATGGATCGGTCCTTACGTGGTCAAGAAGATACTAAGTGGCGGTGCAGTCCGACTCGTAGACTTGGATGGTGATCAATTTCCAAAGGAGGTAAACCTCGACAAGCTCAAGAAGTTCTACGCTTAACAAATAAAAACCATCAAAAAAAAAATCGTTCGCTAGGTTGAAAACCCGCAAGGGAGGCCTAGGCAAAAATTAGAGCACGTGCAAAAAAGAAGCCCGCTAGATTGAAAACCCGAAAGGGCGGTCTAGGCAAAAATCAGGGTGCACACAAAAAAAATGGTCTTCATTTGTTTGAACTACGGAGACCTGAGCCTCTCTACGAGAGGAACGTAGGCAACCTTCGGGTGCGGTCTAAAACAATAAATTTTTACCCAATCAAGTCATAACAAAATGCAATTTTATTCATCTCTTGAATTATTTTAACCACTACAATGGATCTTGTTGAGCAATAAAACACATTAAAACATTAAATCCTAAACAAGTGGTCTATAAATTGCAATCTTGGGGTACAAAGAAAAGTCTAATCTTTCTTCGGTTTGGGAACCCATTGCTTCTTGCTATAGCCTTTGACCTTCTTAGGTGAGGGCGGAACACTCTTGGAACCACCAAGACGAGAGAAGACGCTAGGATGAGGTGAAGCTTCATCAATGACCTTCCCTTTCCCTTTACCCTTGTCAAAAGAAGCCTTGACTGGAGCCTTGTAAGGACGCTTCCACACATGAGGAGAATGGCTCTTACCTTTGCCTTTCTTACCCGTCGGAAAATAATGTGGCCTAGGGGCTTCAACGTGAACCATTGGCTTTGAAGGCTCCGCAACAACCTCATTTGGCCTCCCCAAATGGTCAAAGACACTCAGGCGTGCCTTCACAATAGGGACGGACTTCACTTGCTCACCTTCGGGGACGGACACTTTCACCTCAAAGGAAAAAGTCATGGGGGCCATTCTTGACTAGAATTGGAGACTTAAAGGGATAAGAAGTGATGCAGAATCTTGCTGTGTGACCAAACTGGTCGAAGTGGATTCAAATTTATAGCTGTTGGAGAACCCAGTTCAGAAAAAAAAAGGGGCTGTAAATCAGCAGCCCAGACGCGGGCGCCTCCCCCTTTGGACCTGAAACGTGCGCGCCTCCCATATCCATTTCCAGATGCGCGCGCCGTTGACAGATGACAGAACAGAACAGCCCTTGTCAGTTCAGCAACTGCCCAGGCATCTCAACGCCTTCGACCTACAATCAGTTCAGAATCTACAGCAACAAAGCAACATTCACCCGCAACAAGTGAAACACTTTGGGCACACATTTTGTTTGTAAAGAGTCGACACCTAAGATCGAGTCTAAATAAAACATAAAAAAATGTAGATAAAATAGCTAGGATTGTAAATATGTGCTAAATGTTATTACATGTCAAAAATAAATTGTTCAGGCACTCTTCCTCCCCGGTCTACTCCGAATCATCACATGTGGCACTGTACTCACCCCCATCGCCACTCTCGGTCTTATCATCATCATCATCATCGGACTCTTCTTCAGACTCCTCAATAACGATCTCATGACGAGCCCTCTTTGGCACTCTGATCGATGAACTAGCACCTCCGCGGCTCAAGCTCCTACTCAGTGACTGCCTAGCCGACTGCACAGCCTCATCCACATCAAGGGCCGCATCTCTGCAACCTCATCCCATGCCACGGGCGCCCCGAGCCATGCCTCTAGCAGCTCTAGTCACGGTCCCCGCCGCCTCCCTGTTCAGGTTCGCCATATCCCTATAGAGCTTCAGGACTCTCTCCTCCAGACGGCGCAGCCTACACCTCATCCCCTTGTTCTGGCGGCCTATGTACCTATAAGCAGCCACGGGTACCTACCACAATGGAAACATGTCACGACCCGAAAACTAGGCTCTATTTTATTAGTAATAAATAATCATTATTTATTTAATTGCTTATTTATTGGTTTAAATTAGTATTTATTTAAATATTTATGTGTGCACTTTATGTGTTATAATATTTATGCCTTGCATTTTATTTGAGTCATTCGGGTTAGTGCAATATTGTTGGGTCTTAATAGTTAGTAGGGAGTGTAAGTATTTGTGTGTACTGTAGTGGAGGGACCTGAGTGTAAGTTTTGGGAAATAATTCCCCTACACCCTCTCTTCTCCCTTACCTCTCCCTCACTTTCCAGCCATCTCCCTCTCTCTCTAGCAATGGGTAAGTTTCTCTCTCACTTCTCTCTACATTTCCATCATCTTCCTCTCTTTATTTCTCATTTCTTAAAACGTGAATCTTGTTTAGATCGTCGATAGGATCGTAGGAAGCCAAGAAATTTCGAGTTCCGGCAACTTTGAGAAAATTTGGGTAAGTTGATTTTCCCCCTATTTTATGCTAGAAATGCTACTCCATGTTTATTTGATATTATGAATGCCATTTATTGCATCTTGGGTGGATTTGGGAGTGATTTGCATTTTGTTCATTTTTGTGAAATCTTGGGTATTTGAATCACCCTTGAGTGAGGTCTTTAGTTGATGTTGTTGGAGTTATTTTGGCTCAAAATGGTGTAGGTACCTTAGTTCCCTTCTTGGTAGTGTTAGAAATGGTAAAGAATTGGTGTGTATTGGATTTGGGGTCGTTATTGGTGGAAACCCAGAACTTTTGGCCGGAAATCGCCCTTCCGGGCAAGGAAGCGCGCGTATCCCTCCCTTAGGAGGCGCGCGCACCCTTATGCCATCCTTAATCAATTGTGCTTCTGTCGGATGGAGGCGCACGCACCCATTTATTTGAATCGCGCGCACCCTCTCCTTCTCCCAACTTGATTCCCCTTCTGATCTAGGAGGCGCGCGCATCCCTCCCTTAGGAGGCGAGCGCACCCCCTCCCCTGTTATGAATTTATTCCCCTTTTTGGTCCAATATTTCGAGAGTCGTATTGGGTTCATGCGAACTCCGTTTTAGGCGTGTAAACTATTGTTTCGAAGCTCTCTTCGAGTACTACAATATGGTATAGGTTTTCAGTTAAGTTATAAGTTTTATACTTCGGGATTTTATTGGGTGTTTGGGCATCTTATGATGAGTTCGTGGTTGTTCCAATCGAGTTGATTTCGAGTAAGACTTGGTCTAGGTTTTAGGCGATGTCCCATAGTACCTAGAGGGTTGTTGTTGAACACCAAAGTGTAGGGTTTTGTCCGGTCGTGATCATGTTCTTAAGATTAACCTTTTTGATTCGTTTGAGGGTTTTGGGATTGGTTCGTTAAGGACGAAGGTAAAGCGTGTATTGGCAATTGGGTACTTACGGTTTGATTAACCTTAAAGTGTATTCATTCTGATTCCTACTTTGGAATTCCAGGTGTGATGAGATGGTTGAGTTCATAGTCCTAGTACATCTTTATGAGTAAACGTTTAGGATAATTTTGGGTTATAGTCGTTGTACTATTTGTGAGCGACCGTTTGGGTTGTGATCTTTATGATTAACTCGTGGGTATCATATTTGGAATGTATCTGGTATGGTTTCTCTTTATGAAATTACGGTATTCTAATAATCATTGTTGTTGTGCTCTTTATGAGAAATTCTGTTTATCGTTGTTGTGCTCTTTTATGAGAAACTTCTTGTGTTCGTTGTGGTTGAACTCTTCATGAGTAATCGTTTGCATCTTTATGGTGATTAATTGGTGTGGTTCCCTACTTTGGAACCTTAAGTTGTTATTCATGCTAAATTATTATTACTTAGCATTTATTTGAAAGTCCAGCTGGTATTTTGTGTGTGTTCGGGCGATGCGAAATATTATGATAGCACGGCCAAGTCCATTATGATGTTGACCATTGTTTTGCCCAATTATTACCCTCCTCCAGATTGGCCTTGGATGTGAGAAGAGCTAGCTCCTTTGTGTGCATTTTAGCTATTTCTTGGAGCATGACTTTGTGGCATGTCTCCCGTCCTTTGTGACACCTCATTGGTTATTGGTTCCGGTACCGGGGTTTTCTCTTCGAGCTTTCATGCTGCTATGAAGATGTTGATTGTTGATTATTGAAGCTGCGCAGCGATCCTTTAATTGGATGTTCCGGTTTGGAAAACCTTGGCTATGTATCCACTTATGAGTGTTTATTTCAGCTTTATGTGTTGCATGATGAGCTGGTCGTTATTTCCAACCGGTATGGGACGGTTGGCGATAGGGAGCCTCTCATTTGTTGTTATATGTTTATTTATATGATTGATTATTGGATGTTACTGTTCGACAGCATGTCACTTATTATTCCGCTGCTATCTAACTTATGTTAATTGCTATCGGTCATTGCATTAGCATGTCATGTAGTTGCATTAGTAACTTACTGAGATTTTATCTCACCCCGTTTATTTCCATCTTTGTTTTTCCTTAACCCCCCCCCAGGAGGAAAAGGATTAGGATTCGCGGATCGAGGAGGACGTCGAGAGGATTGAGATATTGGGGCAGGTTGTTATGGATCGGTTTACATTATTTAAATGTATAACCTTTTAGGGATAGTGTCACCATTATTGACGTCATTAAGAATTGTATATTTATTCTTTTGAGTATAAGCTGTGGAGCTTATGTTGGTTGTACATTGTTGATTTAAACTTGGATTTGTAAAACCTTGTGTTATCATCTTTTGGTTCAAAATGGAATTTTTAACTTCTATATTTTAGAGTTTTGGTTTTAGGTCGACGTCCAGCTCGCGATCTCGGGCCGCGGGGTTCGGGGTCGCGACAAAACAGGAAACTACATCAGTGTACTGAGATGAGACAGACCAGAACAGAAAGGTAGGCCATAATCAGAAACGTGCAAGAAAAATAAAAGTCATACCACAGCAGTCTGGGCCGGGGGCTTCCTCTCCGGTAACATATCTTCAGGGACAATCTCCCTCTGCTCATCAACAACCCCAAAGTTTGAGTAGGTATAATACGAAGGAGGCAGAGGAGGATCGAAGCAATAATCCTCCCCTGTGTGGTAGAACTGCGTAGAGGTCGAGGGGGCAGGCTGTGCTCCCCAAGGGTCGTATACATAAAGCCCGACATCAGATGGTTCGCCCGGAAGAGGCCATAGTCCTGGTAGAGGTGGATGAAAGGGGTAGCATCAACCCCTACCACATACATGGCCCTATCATCATCAGACAACGCTCCCCAGTTACGAGGACAAAAAGGAGGAAACTCCGGGACCGCCGGCCTAGGCGGGTTATGGTAATCCACCATCTAGCTCCCGTGCTGCCAGTACACCCTCTCTACCAAGTACATAGCCATACACTCCACCGAGCTCATCCGCAACCTAGAGCGAGTGGGCAGTATAGTATGCTCTATGGAACCATATATCGGTCTCCAGGGAAACAATGACTGAGACACGGACTTAGGCCTCAGACCATCCAGATACTGCCGGGCAGAAACCAAGCTAATGGGGGCTGTGCTAGTCTTCACATTTCTTGCCTTGTAATACCATCTAGCATAATCAGGATACAGGGGCTGACCCTCTCTCCCAATCCTGAAATCTCTCATGCCCAGAATGGCAAAGGCCCATAGCTGCAAACAGAGGCAAAGGCAGAATTAACTACAGTTGAAAGTACGGAGAAGACAGAAATCTAAAAAGGGTAGAGTGACGAATA
Source organism: Campanula takesimana (assembly GCA_026119855.1). Taxonomy (NCBI): domain Eukaryota; kingdom Viridiplantae; phylum Streptophyta; class Magnoliopsida; order Asterales; family Campanulaceae; genus Campanula; species Campanula takesimana. The sequence goes on from JAOWBW010000235.1 coordinate 1,101,532, forward strand.
TACCTCCCAAGCAAGGGAAAACCCGTAACCGAGCTCTGTGTCGAACGGCTGGTCAGGTCCATACCGTGATAACAAGCAGCCAAACCCGCTGCACCCCAGTTATACTGAGCAGCCTGGTCTAAATCAATCAGAAGGTCCAACAAGGATAAAGCCGCAGAACTTCTCCCATTGGCAAACAGAGTATGGGACAGAGCAAACCAAATGAAACACCGGGCCACTGCCTCGACCCTGTCAGTAGTAACTCCTCGAGACTCAGCCTCAAGGACTCTAAAATAAGTCTGGAACTTCCCCCAAGTTACTCGGGAGTTCTTCACCACAAGCTCACAATCAACCAAACCCAACAACTCGGCAGGCGTCCTAGCAGTCCCGCTAACACCACAAGGGACCGGCACCCCGGAAAAAGGCAAACCGGTCAGAGCCGTGAAGTCAGTCGGGGTCATAGTCACTTCCCCCATCGGCAAGTGGAAGGTGTGAGTGGTATCCCACAATCGCTCTTTCAAAGCCTGAATCACATCAGGATCATTCTTCAACGATGGGTAGAGCGGTAATGAAAGGACCAAAAAATGTAGCAGCCACCCGAGTCTGTACATTCTCTGGCAGTTTCTTCCATACAGAAACAGGTGCCTGAGCCCCACCGCGGATCTCAGTCAAACGGTTCCACCTCTGAAAGGAAAACAAGAGACAAAGGAAAGATTCATCAGCACAACGACTAGAAAATGGCCAAACCCAACATGAAGAATTCAACAAAATCACCGCGTGCAAACAAGTGTGTGAACATGCAAATGGGTGTCCAAGCATTCCTCTCTCAACAAATCAACAAGAACAACAACATGCAGCCATGATCAAAAGGGTTGCTGCAGAAATATTACTAGCAACAGTGATATAGCCCCGAAATGCAAAAATCAACAAAGAATGGTCGAAATCCTTACCAATCCCGCGGACACAAAGTGGAAAATATGAGAATGAGGCTCATAAGTCAGCTGTCTCGGGTCCATGGCCTCTACCCAAATTTTGGGTTCTTCTCCCATGGGCATCTCAAAAGGAGGAGTTTGATGAGAACTCGACATGATTCTCTGATGGAATGGCCTCAAATAGACAAAGGATATGTTTCAAGATGTTTTTCTCACGAAATTTTGACTCAGAATGCAGAGAGTTTGGGTAATGTTTGAACTCGACTCAAACAGAATGAGCAGTTTCTAAATATATGCTGAACTTAAGCGCGATGCGCGCACCTCCTGGTGTCCCTACGTACCCCACGCGCGTTCCACAGCCGTTCTCAGACGCGGGCGCCTCTCGTGTCCAGTCAGGCCCAGGATCAAGTTCCCATGCAGGAATAAATACATCACATCAATGTTCCTCCAACTCCCATCCGAGTTTTCAGCTCCACCTTGGGGCGTTTCAAGCACGAAGTTCCGCAATGGACACTGTTAAATCCGACGGTTACAAGACTCAGAGTCAATCTCGACATTCTTTTCGGTCTGCAGTCAACTGTGCCCACACCCCGGGAAAAGTCAACATCAAATGCAGCCACCAATAGCAATTCGGTCCACGATGAGCCACTAAGTTCATCACTTCTTAAAGCAACACAACGGAATCACTAACGGATTCGTCAACAAGGGTTCACTAAACAGACTCATTCAAGGGATTCACTAACGGATTCATCAAGCAGATTCACTAACGGATTCGCCAACAAAGTTCACTAACGGACCCATTCAATGGATTCACTAATGGATTCATCAAGCGGATTCACTAACGGATTCGCCAACAAAGTTCACTAACGGACTCATTCAAGGGATTCACTAATGGATTCATCAAGCGGATTCACTAACGGATTCGCCAACAAAGTTCACTAACGGACTCATTCAATGGATTCACTAATGGATTCATCAAGCGGATTCACTAATAGATTTGTCAATAAAGTTCACTAACGGACTCATTCAAGGGATTCACCAATGGATTCACTCAACGGATTCACCAACAAAGTTCACTAACGGACTCATTCAATGGATTCACTAATGGATTCATCAAGCGGATTCACTAATGGATTCGTCAACAAAGTTCACTAACGGACTCATTCAAGGGATTCACCAACGGATTCACTCAACGGATTCACTAACGGATTCGTCTTCATGAGGGTTTACCAACAGACTCATTCCATGGATTCACTAACGGATTCATCAAGCAGATTCACTAACGGATTCGTCTCCAAGAGGGTTTACCAAGGGACTCCTTCCAATGGATTCACTAACGGATTCATTCAATGGATTCACTAACGAATTCGTCATCAAGAGGGTTTACTAACAGACTCATTCCAATGGATTCACCAACAGATTCATCCAACAGATTCAACCGGCGGATTCACAAACGGATCATGCCACCTCCTCTATCAGTAAAAGCCGCTCACACAGGGAGCGCACCCCTATCTTTCGCAATTTCAAATTCCTACTTTCATCGAGTCTTTGCTTTTTCTTAGTGATGTCCTCGACGGATGTCTTTTCTTTCGTTGGCACGTTTTACTTTGCAATCCACGCCGCCGAGGGGCTTTGTAGACACCCCGCCTTACACCGCTCACCCCGATTGCACGGTTGATTTTGTGTTTCTCCCTCTTTTAAGTGTTTTTTGTTAGTTCCTATTACTTCCGTTAAGTTCCTGACTGACCCCGTTAAGTCCAGGGACTAAACTGAATAACAGGGCTGACTTTCCAGTCCATTCTGTCAAAAGAGCCATCTCTGAGTCGCGCGCCTCCGACCATAGGAGCCAGAAGCGCGCGCCTTCCACACTCAAGGTGGGAAGCGCGTGTCTCTGGGCGTCAGTTACAGATTTTTGTCCAAGAATCTCTCCCTTGCTCATTTTACATGATTTTGCCCGGGAAAGATTTCTTGGTGACTGAGTTTTGGCACCAAAAACTTATGTTTTGCAACTATATAAACCCCTCTTCTCCACCATTGGAAAGGACCTTCTTTTTGCAACATAAAAAAACTATACACAAAGATATTAAAGGCATTTCAAAGGCAATTTCTCAAGAAGTATTTGAAGTCATCTTGAAGCATAGGTAAAAAGACCATTCTTTTCCCTCTACTTTACTTCATCTCTCTTCTTCTCCTTTTATTTCATCAAAAGTGCAATCCCCCAAACATTTTGGGACATGACACCAAAGATTACTTCACTCTATTGAAGTTAGTCAAGGAGTTATCTGCCTACATTCTAAAAACCCCTTTTTTAACCCTTTTTATCATCATCAAAGAATAGGAAGAACATTTTGATTATGTAGATTTTGAACAAGCAAGACCAACTTTAGTTGGGCGAGATGGGTGTTTAAGTACTTCCCATCTCGTAACCTAACCCCCGAACCTCATAAACAAGAATCTCTGTTTTCATAAATCAAACTTAGGCTACACATTAGGTTTTTCTTATGTTCCTCTAAAACATAGGTGGCGACTCTAAAACAAGTTAGACATCCTAGGATAGTCCACCGCTCTATCCAAGCCGTGGTCCTCCCGGGGTATCTACAGATGCCTCGTACGAGACATCTAATGTCTCGTACCAAACATCCCCCTTGACAGACGGGTTTTTAGCAGTTTCCTTGTTGATCTCAACCTCGTTTCTTGGCAAACACTCCACAATCCGGGAAAGAATGGAAGGACGATCTGAGAGTCCAAAAAAAACTCCTTGGAAATCAAGTCTTTGATTCCCATCCATAAACAACACCTTGGCTTGATCCCTAACTCAAGAAATCCTATAAATATAGAGGTTCTTGAACTAAAAATCTCTAGAATGGTCATTCACCTAAAAACCACTCAAAATCTGATAAAAAAGGTTCTCATAATTAGCCTCTCCTCCTTACACATGAAATTTACAAGACCATAACACAAATCAAGTCAAGTTCTTTGGATTGTCAAGGCCTTTTGTCAAGACCATCCATAGGATTCCCGAAGAACGCTTAGGTAATTCCTCTGTTTTTCTCTCTTCTCATCTCCTTCTTTGCCTTGAAGTAGTGTGATTCTATCAAAAGGGTCAACCTAGAGCCTCTCCAATCCATGGAGATGGTCTCGAAGCACATGATCCGACATTCCAAATAAATAAGAAATTATTTATTTGGTTTCCTTTGTACATGTTTTACATAATTTTAAAGATGATGATGATGATTTCGTAGCAAGACCGATCCTAGATCGGGTGGATTGGGTGCTCCTTGACCTTTCCAATCCATAACTTAACCCCCGAACTCAAGAATCTCACGGTCCGTGTTCCGTTAAACATGGTGGTGACTCTCAAAAATCGAGCAACAATCAAGTCCTTACAAACCAACCCTTAAACAAGCAAGCGAAACGGCGGGGAAAAGGGCGCGCGCTCACAGTGGCGACTCCGCTGGGGAGTGGATCATACTAAGAGGGTTAGACTTGTGTTGAAAAAATCATCATCGTCTTTAAAATTCTACAATTCTATACAATTTTCTATTCCCAGAAGGGATGCCTCGTACGAGATATCTTTGTCTCGTACGAGACATCTCTTTTCTGCCCGACAATTTGGTTCTCCTGGTTTGAAAAAGGGATTCGGTCCGGTTCAAACGTGTAAATACGGATCCAGATCTGTCATCCCCCCTGTTTCTGAATCTTAGGACCTTCCTAATGACGAAAGAAACTCCCATATATCATATAGCTAACCTTTGTTTTGCAGGAGTATTTGCAAACTTGATATTTCTATGCTTTACTTATATTATGCTTTATGTGTGAACTACGAAGGCCTGAGTTCCTCCATAAGAGGGAAACGTAGGCAGCCACTTGGCCCGGCCATTGCATGTTTTGTTTTTTTTTTAAAAAAAAAACTTTCTATTTTCTCTTTGACACCTAGAACTTGACTCTCACACACATGCACGCATGTAGAATAATTGCACTACATACCTTTTAACCCGAGTCCCAATTGGAGGATGGATGTCGGTCAGCATTTCCTTACCGGTCTCTCCAAAGTTGGTATACCAACTCCGTGACACGCTCCTAGACTGTGTTCATGGGGAGCCTTAGCCGTAAGCCCTGCATCAACCTCATGCATACATAATAGTCAATAGGACACTCCTTAAGACCGGTCAGTTCGATTCTTAGGATTGTTTTAATCTTTGCCTAAGATAACGCTTTCATTACAATCTATAATCCTCCCTTCATGGATTCTTGACGAATGTCCCCTCGGTTAAATTGTTAAACAACGGATTGCGATGGTGAAATTGAGAATTTTTCTATGTTCATCGAGTCTAGTCTCTTTCGCCATCAAAATCCTGCGTTTGACAATGTCCCTTTCGGTTGTCCCTTACAAGAATTCATAAGGTTTGATTGCATTAAAGGCGTTGTTTAACAAAGTGCAAAACAATTACGAAATCACCTAGGCTTGGCTAATTGAATGGTGGATTCTGATGAGAATATGGGACCTTTACCCAAATTGTCTGTTTGGGAGAGTGCAATACATGTGAAAAACAAGGGGCTCATATTCTAGGGTGACAGAATCCACTGTTCCAGTATGAACTAGGTAGTAACCCATAAAATGGATTAAATTCCGTTTGACCAAATAGGATTAAAATCTGTAATTTGACTGTCATGATGGATGCCTCGTACGAGACATCCATGTCTCGTACGAGACATCCTTCCTTTTCTGTGTTTACGCTGTTTTGGTCAACCTAAATCTCATAAAAGCCGACTTGTTGGGACCCCAGCCTGGATTTGACATGATCTATGAACTCTAGGTCCGTCCGAATCAACAAGGTACTTCCAGACTCCCAACACAATGCCTGCTCGCAAAGAAATGTCTCTCCGAGAGATCTCCCAAAACCTTCGCTTCAAAATGGAAGCTACTGGAGGGTGGAAGGAAGGTTTACCCAATGGCGAAGCCCCAGAAATCAATGTCGCGCAAGAATTCCGCTTCAGGGGGCTTGATTATGCCTCTTATTATGCCCATAGCCAAAGCGTTGATGACCAAGTCAAACAGCGCAACGAACAAAATGAGAAAGACTGGGCCGAGATTGAGAAAATGGTTGATGATGGCAAGCTCGAGATATTGCAAGCCGAGTATAATCAAATGAGTGCATGGTACGACATTGCTGTCAAAAGAGCTCAAGACTTGGAATATAGCAAAGAAGAGGCCATTAATGAAGAAGTAGGTCATTGCATTAGCCTAATCTACAATGACCTCAACGAACAGATGGAGGAAGAACAGCGCCACCACCTTGATGTCATGAGGAATCACTACGAAAGCATCATCCAACACCTCCAACCCAAGCCCCAAAGGGCTTACGCAGATTTGAGTCACATCCGGCTTGGAAGAGTATTCTGTGAACTCGAAAGGGAGGGTAAACTCACAACGATGAAGGGATACAAGCCTAAATACGAAGGAGTCGGAAAAGCCTTGCACTTATACTGCTACTATCACTAATGTTGCGGTTACCACACTGACAAGTGCAACAATCTAAGGGACAAGATCCAAGATCTTATAGACCAAGGCGCTCTCCAACTGATAGGCGATGGAATCGGCCTTGTTTTGAAGAGTGAAAAGTCCAAGTCTCCCGCTGTAGACACCCCGCCTTAGACCTCTCACCCCGATTGCATACATAGTATTTTTATTTAACTTATTTTCGTTAATTTCTGTTTCTTCGGTTAAGTTCCTAACTGATTCCGTTAGTTTTGGACTAAACTTCATAACATAGTTAACTTTTAGGGTCATTCTGTCATTTTTACCCGCGGGCGCCTCCGGCACTGCCAGTAAGCCGCGCGCGCGTCCCGCCCCAAAAGCCGGACTCGCGCGCTTCCCACTTTGGCAGTAACGGATTGCACCATTTTCTTATTTACAACATCTCTTCTTGATACAAAAAGACCTATTTTTACCTCCACATTCATCCCACCTAGGATTGTAACTCCCAATCCCATTATTCTAGCCTTTTCTTTAAAACAATTTTTTTATTATTATTATTTGATTTTCTCTTTATTATTTGATTTTTTTTTATTTTCTTATTGGTTGAAAGACCATATTTACCTCTCTTTTTCACCTATAAAAATCTCTTTTCTTTTACCTTAGAAAGGGACCCAAAATTTGAGACTTGAACCTAAAATCTACACAAATTCTCTCAAACACATTTCTCTACAAAAATCTACACAAATTCTTGCACAACAATTTCTTTACAAACAACTCCATCTCAAATCGAAGTTCAAGTCTTCTTTCTCTTTCTAAAGGTACAACTTTTCTTCTTCTTATTTTACTTGTCTAGTCATTGTATGCAATCTCCATAAAAAGGAATACAACCAAATGGCCACTTCACTATTGAAGTTTGGTCAAGGTTATATTCCAACATTCTAAACTCTAGTTTAATTTACTATTCTTCTCTTAATGTAATCTTTAGCATAAATCAATAAAACAAGTTTCTTTTTATTTCTCTTTTGTAATTCCCCTTTTCTTTACATTATAATTGTTAGCACTTCTCATATTAAAATAAGGACATTTAGCATTAGAAAACCAATAGTAGCAAGACCCGCATAAGCGGGGCGGAGTGGGTGTTTAAGTACTTCCCACTCCATCATCTAACCCCCGAACCCTTCTCTTCCCGAATCTCTAGTTTCGTAATGTTAAAATAGGCTATTTCTTTAGGTTTTTCTTATGTTTCCTCAATAACATAGGTGGCGACTCTACAATCTAAAATCAGTTAGACATCCTAGGATAATTCAACGCTCTAGCCAAGTAGTGGGCTTTCCCAGGGTATCTACAGTGGCGACTCTGCTGGGGATGATTTAGAGGGTTAAACTTGCGTTTCTGCTTTTGGTGTTCTTTTATTCTGTTTTCTGGGCATTCTGGTAAAAAGGGTTGGAGGCGCGCGCCTCTGGCCTTCTTGGCCTAAAGAGAGCGCGTCCGACCCCAATTACCAGAATCGCCCGTCTTCCTTCTTTTCCTTCCATTTCATGTTTCTGTGCTAACAATTACCGCAGGGGAAAAAGTTTTCATTTAGGGTCAAGGCAATCCCTTGAACCCACTGATTTGCAGGTTTTCACCCAGAAGCGGGCGCCTCTGCCCCTCTTTTTCTAACGCGCGCGCCTCCCGAGTAGGTAGCCCAATGCGCGCGCTTCTGGGCGCATTTCCAGAACAGAACAGTGCACAGAAACAGAACAATTTTGACAGTGTGTGGGCACCGGACCTGCACATAACTTCTTTCACTTTCTGTTTATTTTATCGGTCACACGGGTGATTCGAAAGTTGTAAATATGTGATTATTTGCTTTTCTTTTCTTTTGTTTTTTTTTTTTTTTTTAAAAAGTAAAAAAAAATATTTTGTCACTTGGCTTGACCTCACACTACTTTCACAATTTCCTATTAATTGCTCACTATCGAGTCGCACAAGTTCATAACCCCAAACTCGTCGAGGCCCGTCCTAGAGAGTTTCAATCTCCACCAGACCTTGACTCTATTGAAGCGGTAAACCTCAAGTGGTTATTATGGAAGAAATAAAACTCCGTCTCCGCATGTATGCTTTATGACATTATTTTTTGTTTAATCCCGTCACATGTAGGTATTACAAGCGTGGTGGAATCCGATGAGTATATTGGAGCGCGAGAAGGTCTATAAACTAGTGTGACGATTCCACTATTTTTCTAGAAACCCCAAAAAGGACTGGGTCCTTCCGACTTTTGTAAATAAATAAAAAAAAGAGTCATTTTTCCTTATGTGGTTGAGTCTTTTCTTGTTTGTGGGTTAAATTATTTTATTCAAAAAGTATTTGTGGGGCCAACCTAAGATCAACCGTGTTCTTTCAATAGGTCCAATGGTTTCCAACGGCAACAACAACGAGGGAGAGAACATTTTCGTGTCCAACGAAAGGCTTTTCAACATAATAAGAGCCATGGGGGAACAAATGGAAAGACTTGTCGAGGATGCCCGCCGTAAAGACGATTTGTGGTAAGCCCGTTTTGATCTTGAGAGGAGGATTCACAAAGAAGAGGTTTCTGAACTTAAGGCCCATCTGCAAGAGCTCACCGACAACAAAGCAAAGGCCAACAGTAAAGCATGCTCAAGTGGCCCTCCCCACAAAAGCCACAAAGGTGCCGCCAACAAGCGAGTTTTCACTCCTCTCCTAGGAGTAACCCAAACCAAAGCATTTGAAACTTTCGTGGCGAGTGGAAAGATCAAGCCTTTGGAAGGGTACAAGCCGAAGATGATACCGAAGAATCATGCATTTGGTGAATGGTGCAACTACCACAAGCATAGCGGCCACACTACCGAAGGTTTCTTCCTTCTCCGAAACATCATCCAAGATTTGATCGACAATGGTGAATTTACCTTGGCTGAAGAGCAACTTATCAAGGAAGAAGCTTAGATTTGAAATGGGGTTTTAACAAGAGATTATGCCACAAGGAGGCTACAACGACATGGGGGACGATGACAACAATCTCCGTTTCTCTTTCTCTACCTAGTAATAGGAATAAAAAAAGAGTCAAAGTCCTCTAATGTGTGCATTAAGTTTTCTTCCTTCTCATTAATGTCAAAGTTTGAGTCGGTCTTCAATAAATAAAAGTCGTTCTTGTCCTCATACACTCTTCCAAGTTGTTCAATTTAATTCTTGGCAAAATGATGAAAAGATGTCTAAACGAGTTTTGGAACGAAGGCCATCACTTGAACACCTAGCGCTAAACATCATGACGAAGGCGACAACATCAACGACAAATCCAAGACATAAAGCAAGGTGGAACTACAACCATGGAGAAAAATCAAGCAAATGTTTCAAAGGGGGATTTAAAAAAAAAAAAAAAAAAAGAGGCTCGCTAGGTTGACTCTTCAAAACAACCTAGGAAAAGTTAGAGCATAAAAAAAAAAACCCCCTCAATTCAAGAAGTACAAGATCAACATCATTATCCACCAACGAAGGACGAAGCAACCATCATGAAGAATGGAGCATCCATAAGAACTACGGTGACCTGAGCCTCTACACTGGAGGAACGTAGGCAACCTGCGGGCCTGGTCTCATGCAAGAAAGAAGATATGTTTAGCCCTAGTGTGTTATGGTGATCGGCCTTCATCTTGAACTTGTCAAGACATCTTTGTACGAGTCATTTTCCAATGAATTAATCACCTCAAGATTGAACAACTTTCTTAGATTTAAAATCATTTCACGTTCCTTGTTGAGTCTAGGGGTTTCTTCTCTTTCAGCTATAATCCCAGTTTCTTGCAATCAAATTTGGGCTTTCCTTCTCTTCTCTCTTAATGACTTACTTGCCTTCGTGAGTCGTTCAAAAATATATAAATACATGAAGTCAATACCCTCTAGGGACCACTTCCCTAGTCAAGTCAATGTCACTCATCATTAGTGACAAAAGGCCTCCACCGCAAAATCACATGTCTCTCATCCTCAGCTAGAGTCAATGCACTTCCTTATTAATCGAGTCAAAATGAAGACGCAAAAGAGATGCCCGCTAGATTGAAAACCCGAAAGGGCGGTCTAGGCAAAAAACAGGGTGCGTCATAAAAAAAAGAGAGAGTGAGAGAGAGAAGGGAAAGAGAAATGGAGATCCCCGGCCTCTAAAGAAGACAATTTCTACATTGAATCTTATCAGCAAGTCAATTCCCCACCGAGTCAACATCGTAACTGCAAAGAGCTCGACAAGATACAGCACAATCAAAGGTCGTTTTGGGTTATTGGCATAAGAGAGGTTGTTCTTGAAATATGCATTTTCGGGTTCATGGTAACCAAGACCCATCCAAAAACAAGCCCATCATTAAGGAGTACGAAGCTGCACAAATAGTCCCCAGTGAGTCAATTGGTTTGGGCAGCGAGTAGCAACAACATGTGACTCAGTTTTCAAGTTTCTCCAAGCATGTTCCCCTACAGTTCTAAGTACCCCAATCTGAAACCGACCTATCTTAGAGGTAGCCTTAGCACCGTTTCAGGGATAAGCTAATAGGCCAGGACCTCCCTAGGATAAGCTATAAATTCCAGGACTACTCTGGTATAAAATTGGAAAAATCCAGAAGCTCGCCAGGCTGAGCCGTACGGATGCTTTGGGAACTTGAGGGGCCTATCCGTACGGCTGGTTTGGGCACCCTCAGTCCCTATAAATAGAACCCCTTTCTGATTATTTCAGGGGGGGAGAAATACACATTAGGGAGGTCACTCTGCTGGAATTACCACAGAGTAAGAGTGAGAGTGATCACAAACCAAAAAAGGAGAGAAGAAAGGAAGATTGGCCATAACCATCATAGGTAAAGCCACCTCCCCCCTCCTTTCTCTTCATCTTACTCCTATTTTCTTTCTTATATCTTGGTTATACATGTATTTACTCTTCATTCATGCAAAGACTTGTCCATTTCAAGCACCTTTTATTTCATGCAAGACTTGTCCATTATCAAGCACTATATACCTATCTATTACATTACTATCTTGTCCAAGCTATGAGAAGTTCAAAGGTGCCCTCCATACCTTGTATGGAAGAGGTTCTAAACCTAGACACTCATAGACTTGTTGATTGTCATTTACATTCCTTATTCATTCAAATGTTATGCTTGTTTGGCCATGATAATCATGAGGGTGATGGAACCTTAGTGTTCATCATTTTCCTCTTTGGTTTAGCCTCAAAATCCCACTTTTGGGTCATAAAGATTCAATATTTATGTGTTATTTTGACTCTTGGAAGGATTTTAAGTCATAAAATGTCATCTTGGTGATAAAGTTCCAATCTTTATTCACCAAATGACCTACTTTGGTCCAAAGGGGACATTCATCAACTTTCTTGATTTTCTCCTATGATTGCTCATGATCACACCCAAATACTTGTTTTGGGGGACCAAGTGATGATCATTTAGCATAGGAATGATGTTATAAAACTTGTAAAATGATTTCTTGCAAACTGGGATAAAAAACAGTTTGTCCAGCTTCAGACAGAATTCCCTGTTTCTGTTCTGAACTGGACTGTTCTTGAGAAAATTGTAAAAACCCCAGAATTACCTCCTCCAGCCGTATGTCTACTTTAGGTAGGAGGGCAAAATTGCCTGTTTTGCCCTCTGACCTTTATCTTATCACTCAAGGCCCCTTTTTCAGCCGAGTTTTCTCAAATAAAATCAACGACATAATTTTTTCCGTTAAACACACACACACACACATATGCACATTTTAACTAACTTAGGGAGACTCAGCTTTGTCCGAGGTAACTTGAGAGGACGTAAAAACTTCTCCCAAGTTGTAACCTGACCTCCGAACCTTTGAAATCAAACCTTTGTCATTTGTTGGGTTTAAAATTAACAAAATGTGGCGACTCCGTTAAATTTGACCGGTTCCCGTGTTTGGCGTTTCGCCCCATACACCATCGCGTTTCCGCGCGCGGGGCGGGATCCTTACAACAGTATGTCGAAAGGCTTCCTAAGAAATGGAGTAGCTCTTGCCATGTCCTCTTATGTTTGTTCCCTCGCACGAGGACGAGTCTCTTGCTCGATAAATGATGACGCCCTAGGGGCTATGTGACTCAAGAACGAGAGCTTCTTTTGCTTCATTTGACAGTTAATGAGCCCTAGGGGCTACGCTCAAGAAAGATGTGTGAAACTATCCTCAAAGTCTCTCAAAGGGAATGATGAAAATCCTTCTTGTCATGTGTGCCCGTGCCTGTTCCCCCAATCAAGGATAGGCCTTTCTCGTTCTACTTGCAATCAATGATGGCACTCTAGGGACTACACTCAGGTTTGAAAGGCTCCCTCAGCAAGAAGTAATTCACGTCACCTCCCAACAATGGCCCTAGCAAAGTCATATGCAACATCGGAAGCTTCCTCAATTAGTTTGGCACCGAAGGTCTCAAGGGGCTTCACAATCTACAATCTTTTGAGCTACAGCGTTACAGTAATCCAAGCAAAGGGCAATATTGGGGCTTCGCAATTGACAATATTTCCGGCAATGGTACTCAAGAAATGCAATGTGGGGAGTGGTCCAAGCTTAAAGGGTCTCCTAGTACTTCACGTCAAAAGTTCTTTTAGTTAGAAAGGAGGGCTCCGATGTTATGAATGAATTTGATGATTCTTATGTTGTGACTTACGACGAGGTTATGAAGAAAGTCTTATAGAAAAGGAAAAAGATTCAATATGCTAAACTCTATTAAAATAGGGTTATAGCGGAAAATGCCTCAGCCAGTCCCAATGTTTCTGCAATTCAGCACCCCCTTCTCCAAGACCAAAAGCAAAAAGTGTGGCTCTCACGCCTCAAGCACTAGTTGCATCCGAATATCCATCTTTAGTTCAACTCAAGAAGACTCAAGCAAGCATACCCATTGGAGACCTTATCATCATAGACACTTTCCGAAGACCTTGCTACACTTGGACCTTTCGCCATTTGGGTACCGACCAAAACAATACCATTTATCTCTAAGAAAGAGTGAAGGGAAATCACTATCAAGAATTGTACCGAACGGTGCATCTGCTCTCAATAAAATGACAAGCCGATTCCAAGACGTTTTTGGGGCTTTACATATAAAGGTCTTCACATTCCACCATCTTGAAGCTCGCAAAACAACAAGAGCATGACATTTTGGGGCCTTGCAATCTCTCGAAGCTTAGTATCAATAATCTTCTCTTGGGGCTTTCTCACATCAACAACAAAAGGCAATTTATTTGAATGGGTCAAGAGCTGATTTATCTTGGGGGTAAGGATCCTCCCCCTCGGGGAAAAATGGGTCCGCTCAAGGAAGAAAAGCCAAACACGGGAACTAAACAAACTTAACGGAGTCACCACATTTGTTAACTTTTAATCCAACAAATGAAAATGGTTAGAGATTAATGAGTTCGGAGGTCACGTTACACTTTGGGAAGAACACTAGTTCACCTAAAGTGCCTCGAAAAAAACCGAGTCTCCCTTATGTTTGTTAACGAAAGGTGCATGTGTGTGTGTGTGTGTTTAACAGAAAATGTTTCTGTTCTTTCTGGTTACTGATTTTTAACTCAAAAACAAAGGCTTATTTGTACAGATTCCATTAAAACAAGGCGAAAGAAAAAGAATCGTCCCTCTGACAAAACCATCCGTACAGATGGGTGAAGTCTTCCTGGGGATTTTGACAGTTTATCAAGAAACAGTCCAGTTTCAGGCAGAAACAGAGCATTCTGCAGGAACTGGACCAAACTGTTTTGATTCCAGTTTGTGTTTTAACCAAAAAAATACATAAGTAAACTCATTCCTATGCTCTTTGATCATCAAATGATCCTCAAAACATGGGTTTAAGGGTGATCAAGGCAATCATTGGAGAAATATCAAGAAAGGTGGCAAACATGCCCTTTTGAACCAAAATGACTATTTGATGAGTAAAGATTGAAACTTTACCATCAAAATGGCCCTTTCATGCAAGATTAATCCTTTAGGGATAAAAATATAACATAAAGATTGAATCTTTATGACCCAAACTTGGGGATTTTGGGCTAAATCAAAATGGGGATGATAAAGATTAAGACTTTATCCCCAAACATGATTACCATGGCCAAGATCATACAATATAACAATAAATATATATATATATATATATATATATATATATATATATATATATATATACTTTTACCATATAAATTGATCCTTAAGCTTTTTATAACAAGGAACTAACAAATCATGATCATCCTAGGTTTTAACCACTTCTCATACCAAGATGGAGGGCACCTTGAGTCATTTCATGATTTGGATCACAATATGTATGTACATGTAGCAATATAGATGCTTGAATGGACAAGTCTTGCAAGAATGTAAAAGTGCTTGAATGGACAAGGCTTGCAAGGTAAAATAAAGAGCAATATAAGAACATAAACAAGATAATCAAGGATAAAAGAAGAGTCTTAAGATGGAGAGAAGATAGGGAGAAGGAGGCTTCACCTATGGTGGGGTTCTTGCCTATCTTCCTCTCTTTTCACTAAATTTATATCTGGTGATTTTCTCTCAGTTTTTGATTCTGCAGAGTTTCCTCCCTTTAATCACTATTTCTCCCCCCTGGAATGATCAGCAAGGGGTTCAATTTATAGGGACTGAGGGTGTCTAAACCAGCCGTACAGCTAGGCCACTCTAGTACCCAAATCATCCGTACGACTCAGCATGGCGAGCTTCTGGATTTTTCCAATTTTAATTCCAAAGCAGTCCTGGAATTTTTAGTTTATCCTAGTGAGGTCCTAGCCTATCAGTTTATCCCTGAATGGTGCTAAGAATTCCTCTAAGTTGGTCGATTTCATATTGGGGTAATTACAGAGCCCCTCGGCAACGTCGCTTTAGGAAAGCGGGGTTGTCGATTAAATAATCATCCCAATCTGAAGGGAAGACGGCTTGACCGATTTGGTTATATGGATGGACCTAGTGGTATAGGATTCCTACGTATCCCGTTTGCGGGGAATCAGCCTAAC
The DNA here is from genome assembly GCA_026119855.1 of Campanula takesimana. Classification (NCBI taxonomy): domain Eukaryota; kingdom Viridiplantae; phylum Streptophyta; class Magnoliopsida; order Asterales; family Campanulaceae; genus Campanula; species Campanula takesimana. Next base: position 1,116,897 of record JAOWBW010000235.1, read on the forward strand.
GTAGTTCAGAGAAGGAGGGAAGTTTTAAGACTATCCAAACCTAAGGGCTAGGCGGATATCTGTCATCATTTCCTAGGGGGATGGGCATGACTCTTAGCGAGTTCAGAGGCATGACATGGTCAACTTCGCTCTATAGAGAGGGTGTTGGGTTTCCAAGTAACATGCGCAGCGGAATATAGCAATTTAAAATTTTAAGAAACCCAAAGCCATGGATCCGTTCATATGATTAAATCAAATATAACAAGATGAATAGAGGACTAACTAACCCTTGATGGCTATCAAATTTTCTCTTGGTCTTTGGTGGAGATTCGAAGACTTGATCACGATCACAAAGCTTGAACACGAACTTTCAAGATGATGATTTTCACCCTCTAGCGGTATCCACACTTCGAACGAATATCAAAGGAGCTTCTTTGATCTTGGTTGCTAGACCAATATTATGAAACACACTTTCACAATACAATAAAGAACTATATGGAATTTATTTTGTGAATTATTTTGTTCCTCAATCAAGGATATCTTAGAACAAAATAAATTCTCTCTCAAAAACTTTGGAGACTCACAAAAGCACTTGTTAATATGGTCTGGCCGAATTGGGGTTTTTATACACAATTAAGACCTATTCCAAATAGGTAACTTGTGTCAAAAACCATTCCTAATCGAATTAGGAAATTTCCAATCGGCATACCGGGCGCCCGCCTGGTCCTACCCAGGCGCCCGCTTGTTTGGGCAGAAAGTCCAATTCTTTTCGGCTTGTTCAGGCGCCCGCCTGGTGCAACCCAAGCGCCCGCTTGGTTGACCAGGAGGCCCAGAACTTTCCAGAAATTCCTTGGAAGTCCTCCGACCCTAAATGCCAATATAGTCCTTTTATTTAAGATTCGTTCTATTGTGTGTGACCCTCTAGGATTATACTAAGTTGGCAATGGGCTCAAACATGATTCCATAAGATATGATTAGGTTCTAGCAAACCGTCATACCTACCCAAATAGTATAACTAGATACAAGTTCGCATTCCTTTAGAATATGTCATAATCCCTTTGTCCACGATGTCATTGAACACAAGTCATGGTCAAACAGTCAACTTGTCTTGTTCAATACTTTCTCGATTCCGAATATGTTGATAATTCAAATGCTATTGATCCAATCAATCCATTTGAGTTCGGCCGAACATTTCATCAACATCATTCCTTCGAGGGGCCCAAGCTTGACATCTCTCCGTGGAGGGACAAATCCATTTAGCTTATTATTCTTCCCAACGGGAATCCGATTATGCCAATCATACCCTTTATAACTACCGTGTTAAGGTAGCGTTTGAATATGTCAAACATAATGTTCATCAAGTGGAAGACTATAATAACTTCATGTCTAAGGATTCAAATGACATAACTAATATGAGATATATGTATGCATAGACCATGACATAAATCTCATACAGCGGGTCATGTCCAGTACCTTGTTCCAAACAAGTACCCATAAATCTAACATGATCATCTCATGATCATTTAGCCTTTATACTAGTGCTTAATAAGTACTAGGGACTGGGATTATTATAAGTAAACATGAACAACAATAATAATCAAAACATCTCTTTTATTGATATGAAATAAATGATAACAATTACAACGTTTATTAAACGTGCCTAGGGCACCACTACCAACAATCTCCCACTTGCCCTAGGCCCAATCTCCCATATATCTAATACCCATGGACCTAACATGACCATCATGTTTAGCTTGTGGAAGTCCCTTTGTTAACGGGTCCGGAACATTGTCATCAGTAGGTACTCTGCATATATTTACGTCTCCCCTATCAACGATCTCTCGAATGATATGAAAACGCCTAAGTATGTGTTTGGATTTTTGATGTGCTCTTGGTTCCTTTGCTTGAGCAATAGCACCATTATTATCGCAATAAAGGTCTATTGGATTAGCAATACTAGGAACCACTTCAAGTTCAGTTATGAACTTCTTAATCCAAACAGCTTCCTTTGCAGCATCCGATGCAGCAATATACTCAGCTTCTGTTGTAGAATCAGTGGTTGTACTTTGCTTGGAACTCTTCCAGCTTACAGCTCCACCATTTAACATAAACACAAAACCCGATTGCGATCGGCTATCATCTTTGTCGGTTTGGAAGCTTGCATCCGTGTAAGCATTTACAACGAGATTATCTTCCATTCCTCCATAGACCAAAAACGAGTCTTTAGTTCTTCTCAAGTACTTAAGAATCGCTTTTACAGCTATCCAGTGATTTTCGCCAGGGTCGGATTGGTATCTACTTGTCATGCTCAAAGCATAAGATACATCCGGTCTAGTACAAATCATGGCATACATGATGGACCCAATTGCCGAAGCATATGGAACATCATTCATTTTCTCACGCTCATCGTTTGTCTTAGGACATTGAGTCTTGCTTAGAGAAACTCCATGTAACACGGGCAAGGTGCCTCTCTTAGAATTTTCCATACGGAATCTTCTAATGACCTTGTCAATGTATGTACTTTGGCTTAAACAAGTAGCCTCCTTGATCTATCTCTATAGATCTTAATGCCAAGAATATATGCGGCTTCACCCATATCTTTCATTGCGAAGCACTTTCCTAACCAAGTCTTCACAGACTGAAGTGTAGGAATGTCGTTTCCAATGATCAATATGTCATCCACGTATAAAATAAGGAATAGCACTATGCTCCCACTAATCTTCTTGTATACACAAGGCTCATCTTCGTTATTGATGAAACCAAACTCTTTGACCGATTCATCAAAACGGAGATTCCAACTCCTTGAAGCTTGCTTTAATCCTTAGATGGATCTCTGCAATTTACATACTTTAGAATTTTGTTCAAAACCTTATGGTTGTGTCATATACACATCCTCTTGAAGTTTTCCATTCAGGAAAGCGGTTTTGACGTCCATCTGCCATATTTCATAGTCATGATATGCGGCAATGGCAAGCAAAATTCTTATAGACTTGATCATTGCTACGGGTGAAAAGGTCTCATCATAGTCAATACCATGAACTTGCCTATAACCTTTTGCTACAAGCCTAGCTTTGTAAGTATGCACCTTCCCATCCATGCCAGTCTTCTTCTTGAAGACCCATTTGCATCCTATGGTTTTTACACCTTCGGGCGCATCAATCAAATTCCAAACTTGATTGTCTTACATGGATTGCAATTCGGATTCCATGGCTCCAAGCCACTTGTCCGAATCAGGAGTAGACATCGCCTCTTGGTAGGTTGACGGTTCATCATTCTCAATGATTTCTACCTCATTACTATCCGTTACGAGAAATCCATATCTCTCGGGCTCGGATCGTAACCTACTAGATCTGCGAGTTACTTGTGTATTTTGAACAGGTTCCACAACTCCTTGTGGTTCTTGTTCTTGTTCCATTATTGGTTCAATGTTATTTTCTGGGTCTCGAATTTCTTCAAGATTTATTTTACTCCCACTGATTTCTTTGGATAGAAACTCTTTCTCTAGAAAGACACCAGTTCGGGCAACAAACACTTTGTTGTCCTCACGGTTGTAAAAGTAATATCCTCTAGTTTCCTTAGGATATCCCACGAAAATGCATTTATCAGATTTGTGTGCAAGTTTGTCTGAGACAAGTCTTTTGACAAAAGCTTCACAACCCCAAATCTTCATGAAAGACAGACAAGGCTTCTTTCCGCTCCACATCTCATATGGAGTCTTTTGAACCGATTTAGTTGGAACACGATTTAGTCTGAAAGCAGCGGTTTCTAGGGCGTAACCCCAAAAGGATATTGGAAGATCAACTTGACTCATCATTGATCGAACCATGTCTAACAAAGTTCGATTCCTCCTCTCGGACACACCATTCCATTGTGGTGTTCCGGGTGGAGTCAATTGTGAAACTATTCCACAATTCTTTAGATGATCATCAAATTCTTGACTCAAGTATTCTCCACCACGATCTGATCGAAGTGCCTTGATACTTTTGCCAAGTTGTTTTTCTACTTCATTTTGAAATATTCTAAATATCTCAAATGCTTCACTCTTATGTTTCATTAGGTAAACATACCCAAATCTACTATAATCATCAGTGAAGGTTATGAAGTATTGAAATCCTCCCCTAGCATTGCTACTTAATGGTCCGCATACATCGGAATGTATCAACCCCAATAAGTCGCTTGCCCTTTCACCCAACTTGGTAAAAGGTGTCTTAGTCATTTTTCCAGGAAGACACGACTTGCAAGTATCAAATGACTTGAGGTCACATGAACCTAAAAATCCGTCCCCATGGAGTTTTGAGATACGTTTCTCATTAATATGACCGAGACGACAATGCCACAGATAAGTGTGATTTACATCATTAGGTTTAGATTTCTTATTTACATGATAGACATTGTCATTATTTTCATTCTTGACATCCAAGATATAAAGGCCATTAAATGAATTAGCAATACCATAAAGCACATCATTTAAATAAATAGAAAATCTCTTATTCTCAATAAGAAACTAAAAACCTTCATTATCCAAACAAGAAATTGAAATAATATTTCTGCTTAAATCCGGAACATAATAACAATTGTTCAAAACAAGAATTAATCCGGAAGGTAAAGTGACTTCATAAGTCCCTACGGCTAATGCAGCAACTCTTGCTCCATTCCCCATGCGTAGATCTACTTCACCTTCTTTAAGCAGTCTCCTATTCTTTAGTCCCTGCACATTTAGACAAATGTGAGAACCACATCCGGTATCCAATACCCAGGAATCAGTGGTAGAAAGGAGAATATCTATCATATAGATACCTGAAGTCGACGCAGCCTTGCTGCTCTTCTTCTTCTTTTGCTCTTCCAAGAAAGCCTTGCAATTACGTTTCCAATGACCAATTTCTTGACAATGGAAACAAATTGCATCCTTTTGTGAATCGGGTTTTGCCTTAGAAGCCTTGGCAACCTTTGCCTTGCTTATTTTGGGTTTGACAACTTTCTTACCCTTTCCTTTGGCACTAGCCTTCTTCCCATCATGAACCAAGAGCACGGGAGAACCTTTCTCCACAATTTTCATCTCTGCAGTTTTGAGCATCCCATGTAACTCAGAGAGATTCTTATCCATTCCATGCATGTTATAATTCATTACAAACTGATTATAACTTTTAGGCAATGAATTAAGAATGAGATCCGTGGCTAGCTCCAATGGGATTGGATAGCCAAGTTTCTCAAGGTGCTCTACATAACCTTTCATTTTAAGAAAGTGAGGACTCACTTGTTGCCCTTCATTCATTTTACTAGTAGTGAATGCAACAATGGTCTTGTACCTCTCTTGCCTAGCTTGCTCTTGAAACATGGTTCTCAACTCCACGCCTATCTCATAGGCTTCCAAATGTTCCAAACATTGTTGGAGTTTTGAACACATAGCAGCAAGCATGAGACAACTTACATCTCTAGAATCATTACGATGTTTCTTGTAATTGTCTCTTTCTACCCTAGGGGCAGTAGGCGGTGGTTCAGCAGGGAGAGGCCCATCGAGAATGTACAACTTATCTTCTTGCCTAAGAACGATTCTTATGCTACGGATCCAATCCATAAAGTTAGTACCATTCTCTTCGAGCTTATCCTTCTCAAGGATCGATCGCAACGACATTGATTGAGTGTTATTAGTCATTATCTACAAATATGCAAAAATTTCCAAAATTTAATAAGTACCGGTTTTTCATTAAAGAGATAAACAATGTATTTTTCAAACAAAATACCCCCACTAAATTATATAACCTTCATATACATCCAATGTATAATATAATTTAATTGGGCTAAGATCCAACTTTAATTTAACTTTTGAGTCCACGGAGGCGGACCGCTCAAAAACTAAATTAATTAGGTAGACAATCATGTCAATCATATCCCATATGATTCTTAGATCCTTTTATGAGATTCTTTGAGAAATCCAATTTCAAAAAGCATGTTTAATCTCATCTTTTGCCTAGGCCCAAAACTGTTTTGACGCCTAATTAAATCTAACCATTTTAAACGCATAGGAACCATTCAATTTAACGCACCTTGCGGAGGCAAGCCCACATTAAATTAATGAACCTCATCTTGCTCATATATGAATAAAATCAATGCACTTCGCGGAGGCGAACCCACATCAAAATCACCCATATATAAACAAGTGTTTTAATCATGGCATGGCAAAGAAGGACTTAAAACTTTCTTTGAAGGTTCATCACATATAGCATATAACACATTTATGAGCACATAATATAAACATGTTACACATCAAGTTTAGCCACTAAATTAATCTCTATTAATTTAAGCATGATATTTATGTGTCATTAGTTTCTCTATAATTATGAGGATGAGACTATTTCAACTTTGGTTATTATCTCCAAATCAAGACAACAAGAAGTGCGGTCGAACTAAGCCATTAGGCAACCACAATCCCGCACTAATTCAAGAAACCAAGAAAGTAGTCCATGTGGCCGAAACTAAGCAATAGATGGTCTCGATGAACGTAGGCAAATTGCATTCACAATTCCACATGGATCTCCAATCATTGAATCAAGAACTTTGTTTCTCAATTTTAGCAATTATGAACTCTTCATAATTCTAACTTCGTTTTATCTTTGAAACTTTGATTGCGATCAATTTTGGGAAACACAATCTCGATGAACGCAGATTAGCCATCCAAAACTTGAACCAATCTAGGAATCACAAGACTAAAACAAATAGGAAAATCAAACCCCAAAATCCACACACAAACCAACTACCCAAAACCCATTCCAGATCAGCAAGTCTGAAGTGGTCTTATTACTGGTTATGTTGGATTTATCGAAAAATTCCAGAATCAGATTTTGAACAAAATCAGAATATCCTATTCTGGCCTAGCGAGCCCGCGCCTGGTCCAGGGCGAGCGGGCGCCTGCAACGCGCGCACGCCTGGTCCAGCGCGGGCGAGCGCTTGTATGGTCAGAATGGTATAGAATTTTCAAGTTCGAAAATTTTGTCTCAAAATTATTTTTCCCCGATTATTAAAATTTTGATCCAATCAAAAATCAATAATCGAAATAATTCAGAATCCACCATAATTTTTATTGCGATTGAATCGTGCGATTAAAGTTGGAAAAACAATAAACCACATAAAATCACAAAACACATAAACATCATATAATCCAATATTCATATCATGCTTGGCACATAAACAATTTATATACACACAACATGATCCAAGTATTGAATTAATCAACATGAACGGGGCTCTGATACCACTGTTGGGTTTCCAAGTAACATGCGCAGCGGAATATAGCAATTTAAAATTTTAAGAAACCCAAAGCCATGGATCCGTTCATATGATTAAATCAAATACAACAAGATGAATAGAGGACTAACTAACCCTTGATGGCTATCAAATTTTCTCTTGGTCTTTGGTGGAGATTCGAAGACTTGATCACGATCACAAAGCTTGAACACGAACTTTGAAGATGATGATTTTCACCCTCTAGCGGTATCCACACTTCGAACGAATATCAAAGGAGATTCTTTGATCTTGGTTGCTAGACCAATATTATGAAACACACTTTCACAATACAATAAAGAACTATATGGAATTTATTTTGTGAATTATTTTGTTCCTCAATCAAGGATATCTTAGAACAAAATAAATTCTCTCTCAAAAACTTTGGAGACTCACAAAAGCACTTGTTAATATGGTCTGGCCGAATTGGGGTTTTTATACACAATTAAGACCTATTCCAAATAGGTAACTTGTGTCAAAAACCATTCCTAATCGAATTAGGAAATTTCCAATCGGCATACCGGGCGCCCGCCTGGTCCTACCCAGGCGCCCGCTTGTTTGGGCAGAAAGTCCAATTCTTTTCGGCTTGTTCAGGCGCCCGCCTGGTGCAACCCAAGCGCCCGCTTGGTTGACCAAGAGGCCCAGAACTTTCCAGAAATTCCTTGGAAGTCCTCCGACCCTAAATGCCAATATAGTCCTTTTATTTAAGATTCGTTCTATTGTGTGTGACCCTCTAGGATTATACTAAGTTGGCAATGGGCTCAAACATGATTCCATAAGATATGATTAGGTTCTAGCAAACCGTCATACCTACCCAAATAGTATAACTACATACAAGTTCGCATTCCTTTAGAATATGTCATAATCCCTTTGTCCACGATGTCATTGAACACAAGTCATGGTCAAACAGTCAACTTGTCTTGTTCAATACTTTCTCGATTCCGAATATGTTGATAATTCAAATGCTATTGATCCAATCAATCCATTTGAGTCCGGCCGAACATTTCATCAACATCATTCCTTCGAGGGGCCCAAGCTTGACATCTCTCTGTGGAGGGACAAATCCATTTAGCTTATTATTCTTCCCAACGGGAATCTGATTATGCCAATCATACCCTTTATAACTACCGTGTTAAGGTAGCGTTTGAATATGTCAAACATAATGTTCATCAAGTGGAAGACTATAATAACTTCATGTCTAAGGATTCAAATGACATAACTAATATGAGATATATGTATGCATAGACCATGACATAAATCTCATACAGCGGGTCATGTCCAGTACCTTGTTCCAAACAAGTACCCATAAATCTAACATGATCATCTCATGATCATTTAGCCTTTATACTAGTGCTTAATAAGTATTAGGGACGGGGATTATTATAAGTAAACATGAACAACAATAATAATCAAAACATCTCTTTTATTGATATGAAATAAATGATAACAATTACAACGTTTATTAAACGTGCCTAGGGCACCACTACCAACAGAGGGTTGACTTATACAAGGAAGCGTGACTCTCGGGGTCAGAGGTGGGACATAGTCAACTTGGCTCTATGGAGAGGGTTGACTTACACAAGGAAGCGTGACACTCGGGGTCAGAGGCGGGACATGGTCAACTTGGCTCTATGGAGAGGGTTGACTTATATGAGGAAGCGTGACTCTCAGGGTCAGAGGCGGGACATGGTCAACTTGGTTCTATGGAGAGGGTTGACTTACACGAGGAAGCGTGACTCTCGGGGTCAGAGGAGGGACATGGTCAACTTGGCTCTATGGAGAGGGTTGACTTACACGAGGAAGCGTGACTCTCGGGGTCAGAGGAGGGACATGGTCAACTTGGCTCTATCGAGAGGGTTTACTTACATGAGGAAGCGTGACTCTCGGGGTCAGAGCCGGGACATGGTCAACTTGGCTCTATGGAGAGGGTTCACTTACACGAGGAAGCGTGACTCTCGGGGTTAGAGGCGGGACTTGGTCAACTTGGCTCTATGGAGAGGGTTGACTTACACAAGGAAGCGTAACTCTCGGGGTCAGAGGCGGGACATGGTCAACTTGGCTCTATGGAGAGGGTTGACTTACACAAGGCATGGTCAACTTGGCTCTAAGGAGAGGGTTGACTTACACAGGGCATGGTCAACTTGGCTCTATGGAGAGGGTTGACTTACGAGGGACATGGATTTTACCGGGCTTAAGTCAAGGACGGCCTAATGTTCGCTAAGGAAACATTTTTTTAGAATTTTTACTGGGCTTATGTCAAGGACGGCCTAATGTTCGCTAAGGCAACATTTTTTAGAATATTTACTGGGCTTATGTCAAGGACGGCCTAATGTTCGCTAAGGCAACATTTTTTAGAAATTTTACTGGGCTTATGTCAAGGATGGCCTAATGTTCGCTAAGGCAACATTTTTTAGAATTTTTACTGGGCTTATGTCAAGGACGGCCTAATTATATGCTCATGCTAGGCGAAAGCGGGCTTACAAACTGCAGGGTCAAAAGTCAATGGGCTTACGTCACATTGGGACCGCCGTGGTTTTGATATTTTTCTTGAGCAATCAATGGGCTTACGTTGCGTGGGGACCGCCGTGCGAGGGATCCTAATTATCTTCTAAGCCAAGAATCATGTTGCATGATCCAAAGGAGGGCAAAAATTCGGGGTATTTATGATATGGTTGGGGCTTTGAATGAGGGGTCATAAAGCCAATCTTTCAACAAAAAATCATCAATTTTGTCAGGGCTAAAGTAGTCGTACGGCTAGGGAAGTGGGTTCCCTTTTTGCATTTGAATTTTGTTCCAGGTCTGGTTATCTCCTTAAATGCCTTGGCTTGACATCCAGAAGCAGCTCATATCTTTCTTTCTTCGAAGCTTTTCGTCCTATGGAGTCTTTTCTTATAGAGAAACCACCAAAATTGTCCAAGGTTGATCAAGAATGCTTCGAGGGCAATCTTAGGCTATGGATGCGGTATCATATGAGGGAGAATAAAGGCATTTCCCAGGCCAAATTTGGGCTTAGGTCCCTTTGGTCTTTCAAAGAATTCATCCTGGATCTTGAGCTTTTGAGGGCATCTGTGTCCTTTTGGGACATCCAGAGGCACGTGTATTGCTTTTCCTACAACGAAATCACTCCAACTTATGAGGATTTCAGGGCTTTGGTTGGGGGCGTGGACACGAAAGTCATAGCTCTCCCTTCGATCGATGACACAATGTGTGTTGAGAGGTTGGTCGCTCTTCTCGGTATTCCTTTAGAAGAGGCCCAATGCATGGTCCTTAATCATACTTTCATTGACATTTCGGACCTTCCTGAAAGGTTCATGGATCGAACCGATGAGTTTTCTTGGAACGCCTTTGGGCTATGTATCCTTGCCTTTTTCTACATGGTTAGTTCCAAAGGCACTTTTCATAGGGTCTTGTAGAGCGTCCTCGAGGAATGCCTCATGGGGAAAGATACCGTTCCCTTGATCTTGGGAGAGACTTTTCATGGTATGGACTGCTTGGCTTTGGGTGATGGCTTTATACGCGGTGGTAGCCCCACTCTTCTTACCATGTGGTTAAGGGAGAGGTTGATGGCCGTGCCTGAGGCTCCTCTTTCTCACAAACCGTGGTCTTACTCTTTGATAGGCATTCTTTTAGATTTCGTTCAGGGTGATTGGGAGGCGTACATGGCTCAACTCCAAACCTCACAGATTCATTGGTGGGTGCCGCATTGGAGCATTGGCTCTGTGAGGGAGCATCAGGATGACTCCCCCATTGTTCAGGTGCCGGGACTCTTGGGATCATCTTTCTACATCCCCTCATTGGTTCGCAGACAGTTTGGGTTGTTGCAGGTCCCTTTATTGGAGTGGTCGGGTGTTAGTCCGGAGCATTTGAGACCTCAGTCATTATCTATGTGGGACCCATCCACCATTTCATTTTTTACCCGTACTGGGGATGTCATTGAAGACTATCGGATCATGGCTGAAAGGAGGATGACAGTGGTACCTAAACTTGAGGCATGGATGGAGGGTCACCGGGCTAAGACGGCAGTTGATATGGCTTTAAGGGCGACTGGTCTTGTTGATGAGATCTGGAGGGCAACCGATCTTGGGAGAAAAGAGATCGAGATTTTTGATGTGAAGAAGAAGAAAACTCGGAGGAGCCAGAAGAAACGGAGAGACGAGGAGTAATGATGATTCCTACTGTCTAAGTATCCACCCATTACCATTGCAGACACATTAGTTTGGTTATGTATTTTATTTATCTTTTTAGAATGTCATTGAGTCGAGAGTAGACCGTGCTTGAACTCATCAAAGAAGTGTTTTAACCGTGGTGGCGGTGGTTGCTTATTATAAAGTTTCCTTTAAGAACCAAATTTGAATTTTATTTATTTTTGAGACCGGACCAATGATTGGCTGCCTACGTTCCCCTTTTACAAGTAGTACTAAGGGGCTCAGGTCATCGTAGTTCATTTCCATGAATTTTCTGGTGCGACCCTGTTTTTTCTCTAGACTGCCCAAACGGGTTTTCAATCTAGGTAGGTATATTCTTTTAGCACTCATTTTTTTTTAAACAAAGTAACGACGGAGCTTATCACCATTGACCGGGTGCATGAAGGGATTGCCATCCTGGTCTGTGAGTCTCATTGCTCCTCCCGAAAAAATCTCTTGCACTAAAAAAGGACCGATCCATACGGGCTCCCATTTTCTGTCGGGATTAGACCTTCCCGGGGGTTTTTCTTTGAGAACTAGGTCTCCAACCCGAATTTTTCGGGGCTTAAATTTCTTGTCAAAGGCTCGCGCCATTCTCTCTTGGTAGGCACGGATGTGTTCCATGGATTTCAAATGGCGTTCATCTAGCAAGGCCAATTTATCGTGCCGGCTTCGGAGCCAATCTACCTCATGAATTTGATTTTCTAGTAAAACCCTTAGAGATGGGACCTCCAATTCTACCGGAAGCATGGCCTCCATCCCGTAGGTCAGAGCAAATGGAGTTTCCCCGGTGGCGGTCCTGACTGAAGTCCGGTAGCCCCATAACACTAGATGTAGCTTCTCGGGCCAATCCCTACCCCGTGTTGCCATTTTCTTGATGATCCTTTCAAGTGTTTTGTTAGCGGCTTCTACCGCACCATTGGTTTGAGGCCTATAAGGGGAGGACTTGTGACGTGTGACTCGGAACTCTTTCGACAGTTGGTCGCATTCGCCTTCAAAGTGAGAGCCATTATCCGTGATGACCTCATTTGGAAATCCGTAATGGCACTTGATGTTTTCTTTGATGAACCCCGCAACCTTCTTGGAAGTAAGAACTTTGTAGGACTTGGCTTCGACCCATTTTGTGAAATAGTCTACGGTCACCAAGAAGAATTTGTGCCCATTTCTTCTAGGTGGGTAAATCTTTCTGACGATGTCGATACCCCAACTTGAGAAGGGCCACGGTGTTTTCATGCAATACAAGTGATGGGGCGGTAGATGATTGAGGTTGGAAAACCGCTGGCACTTATCACACCTTTTCACAAACTATATGCAGTCAGTCTCCATTGAAATCCAAAAGTATCCCATTCGTAGGATGACTTGCATTAGTCCCCGAGCATTCATGTGTGTAAGGACCTGCCCCGCGCGGAAAACGCGACGAGTTTTGGGCCGAAAAAGGCGAACACGGTTATCTCACAAAACATAATAGAGTCGCCACTTTTGTTAATTATTTAACCCAACAAAAGAAAAGGTTAGAGATTCTATTAGTTCGGAGGTCAGGTTACGTCTTGGGAAGAGTTTCACGTCACCCAAGCCGCCTCGAACAAAGCCGAGTCTCCCTTGTGTTTGTTGACCAAAATGTGCAAGTGTGTGTGTGTGTGTTTGAAAATGGGAGAAACTGACTTTTAATAGAAATCAGTTAGAAACTTAACAAGGAAGGTTTATTTTGCAATCAGTTTAACAAAAGAGAGTTAAACTGGAAAAAAGTGCTCCCTGCCCAAACTAGCCGTATGGCTGGTTTAAACCATCCGTACGGCTCGTTTGGCCGTCCCGGGTTTTTTTTATAGATTTATCAGAAACAGTCCAGTTTCAAACAGAAACAGAGCATTTTGTTGAAACTGGACAGAATTGTGACTTTTCAATTAGGGTTGAACCAAAGTTTGGATGGTAAAGATTGAGACTTTACCACCCAAACTTGATCATCATAGCATAAATAAGCCTAAACATCATAAATATGCAAGGGCTCTCTCCAAGATGTGCAATGGATCACCAAGACAATATTAAAGACATAAATGTAAATTGCATAAATCATAACAAGCCTTAGGTTATCCCTTTGGTTTAGAACCCACAATCATGCATAAAACATGAAGGGCACCATGGATCAAGGCTTGGATCACATTTGTATGATTACATAAATTAAATGACATAAATTAAAAGACAATAAATAAATAAATAAATAAAAATAGAAGAGGAGATGAAGAGAAGATGAGACAAAGATTCAATCATTAAGCAAGCTTGGGGTAAATCATTAATTGATTGACCCAAGTTTGCTTCTTCCTTCACTTAGGGATCATGGACCCTAGGCTTTCACTTAATCATGGTTTGATCATTGTGTTTTCTTTTGGATTAGATGGGACTTTAAAGATAAGAGGGATACTACTCCTGGTAGTTCTTCACCATTATCTAAAGTGAGCCATAATCTATCACGAAGAAAATTAATCAATTTTGATGAGAGGAGAATTTTGGAGAGTAACTTTGCTATCAAAAATTCTTGTTCCAATGAGAGAGGATGACCTCTCTATTTATAGGGGAAAATGTTTCATTTTAGCCCTTCAACTATGGGATTGGGCACCAAGCAAAAGGGGGCATTTTCACTTTAGTCCCTTAATTATGGCCTTGTGACTTGCTTAGGGGCTAAGCATAAAAATGGGTTAAGATTGGATCACAAAATGGGTCATTTATACTCATAAAATGGTCACAAATTGGGTTGAAATTAGATCATTTTTTGGCATAAAATGGGGCATTTTGGCTGGGAATAAAGTCTTTTTAGAGCAGCCATGTTGGTGACACAAAGGAGGTGACAAACCAATCAGGAAAGGCCAAGTGGGTGCTGTGACCGGAGGGGGGACAAGGGAGAGTGACCGACCAATCACAGCGCAGCAAGTGGGGGGCTGTCGGGCGCGTGAGAGTCATGCAGGGGACATGGCGCGTGCCACCGGCAGGAGGCTGACGCGTGGCGGCTTGGGCGAATAAGGAGGGGTCACGTGGCGAGGCTGTCGGCTGGTCTTGTGCGTTTTTAGAAAATGCACAATGGATGTGCGACCGTTCCTCCTGGGCGATTTTTAGATAATTCCCACAAAGTCCTTTTGGGCTTTGTGGGAAATTCACCACTGGTCCTGGCTTTCTGGAAATTACCGTAAGGTTCCTCCCTTTCCAAAATAATTCCGTTAATACCTAAAATACCCCTTGAACACTATAATGACCCAATTAAGTCCCAAATTACCCCTTAATTCCATAATTTGATTATTTAAGGATAGTAATCCGGATCGGGGTACTTACAGAGCCCCTCAGCAACGTCGATTTTGAAGAAAGCGGGGTTGTCGATAAAAAAAGAATCCCGATCCGGTGAATTACCAGAATGGGAGAGAAGGTGACCGAAGTGGTCAAGTGGCTGGACCCTTATTTTTAAAGGATTTCTACGTATCCTTATCCGAGGGAATCAAGCCAGTCGTAGTTCTGGTGGGTGAGAAACTTTGGGGTTACTCAAACCTATAAGCATCCCATTTTGATGGGAGGACGGCATAGCCGATTTGGGTGTGGCTCAGAAGCTCAAATGATGGGCATGGCTTAGAGGATGGGATCGATTGACTATGCTCTATTAAGAGAGGGTCAATTCGAGGATAACTGGCGTTACGTCCAACCAAGGACTGCCGTGACACATGGTCAGTTTGGTCAACTTATCTCATGGCGGAGGGTCGACTACAAGGCTGGTCTTACGTCTCTCCGGACTGCCGTGACACATGGTCAGTTTGGTCAGCTTATCTCATGGCGGGGGTCGACTACAAGGCTGGTCTTACGTCTCTCCGGACGGCCAAAGGACGATTCTCACCGAAACCTAATGGTCTTACGTCACGTCGGACCGCCAAAGGATAAATCTCACAAAACCTAATGGTCTTACGTCACGCAGGACGGCCAAAGGGCATAATCTTACAGAACCTAATGGTCTTACGTCACACCGGACGACCAAAGAACGGATCTCACCGAAACCTAATGGACATATGTCACGCCGGACGGCCAAAGGACATATCTCGCTAAACCTAATGGTCTTATGTCATGTCAAACGGACAAAGGACCAATCTCACTAAACATAATGGTCTTACATCACGCCGGACGGCCAAAGGACGGATCTCACCGAAACCTAATGGTCTTACGTCACACCGGACCACCAAAGGACATAATCTCACAACACCTAATGGAATTACGTCACGCCGGACGGCTAAAGGACATATCTCGCTAAACCTAATGGTCTTACGTCACACCGGACGGCCAAAGGACGTAATCTCACAGAACCTAATGGTCTTACGTCATACCGGACGGCCAAAGGACGGATTTCACCGAAACCTAATGGTCTTACGTCATACCGAACGGCCAAAGGACGGATCTCACCGAAACCTAATGGTCTTACGTCACACCAGATCGCCAAAGGACGTAATCTCACAGAACCTAATGGTCTTACGTCACACTGGACGGCCAAAGGACAGATCTCATCGAAACCTAATAGTCTTACGTCACACCGGACGGGCAAAGGACGGATCTCACCGAAACCTAATGGTCTTACGTCACACCGGAGTGCCAAAGGACATAATCTCACAAAACCTAATGGACTTACGTCACGCCGGACGGCCAAAGGACGGATCTCACCGAAACCTAATGGTCTTACGTCACACCGGACCGCCAAAGGACAATTTTTCATATTTTTAACTGGACTTACGAAGAACGGCCACGTTAACTTCATACTCTTAGCCTGGACTTACGAAGCGCGGCCGGGTTAATTTCACAAAACTGGTCTTACGTCCTCCTAAAGACTGCACGTCCCAATGATAGGTTTTCTCTAACCTGACCATTCTCGGGGACAGAGGTTTTCTTAACCTAACATGACTATACTGGTCTTACGTCCTACCAAGGACTGCCGTTACAAACATTGTTTCACAAAACACTCCCTCAAATGCCCGATGCAATTTGAATTCACAAACACTCCCTCAAATGCCCGATGCAATTTGAAAGGAAAAAAACACATATTTTCACAAAACACACCCTCAAGTGCCCGGCGCGACTTTAAAGGGGAAAAACACACATTTTCACAAAACACATCCTCAAGTGACCGACACGACTTGAAAGGGGGAAAAACACACATTTTCATAAAACACACCCTCAAGTGCCCGATGCGACTTGAAAGGGGGGGACAAAACATTCACTTTTTAAAAGTATGGTGCTAAAAGGGAAAATTTTAAAAGTGCTCATTCCTCAAGGTAAATCTTTTAACGAAGCATGCCAGTCAAATTTTTATTTTAACTTAACCGCGAGGTTTGTTACGCATAAAGTCCTTTGGAGCTTTGTCCATTTCTTAGGAGCGATCGGGAGTGGAGAACCCTTTTGTCGTCGATGTCGGGGTAGCCCCATATCCTTGTAATCATCAATGTTGGGGTAGCCCCATATCGTTGTAATCATCAATGTTGGGGTAGCCCCATGTCCTTGTTGGCGTCGGTGGCGGCATAGCCCCATGTTGTCGGCCGGCGTAGCCCTAATGTCATCGTTTGACGGTTAGGAACCCATCCCTTTTTATGACGCACCCTTTCTTTTGCCTAGGCCGCCCTTATGGGTTTTCAACCTAGCGGGCTACTTTTTTTGCGTCTTTCATGGCACACCCTGTTTTTTGCCTAGGCCGCCCTTGCGGGTTTTCAACCTAGCGGGCTACTTTTTTGGTGCCTTTATTTCTATTTTTCTCTTTCTTTCATGAGTGATCCAACCGACTCGACGGGACGGGGACTTAATATGTCCTTTTTGGGGAAACATGCAAGGGCCTTTATTTAGGCGGGAGAGAGTCCCTTAATATTGGTGAACAATGTATCACGAAACGGGAGGAAGCCCTTGCTTGATAGAATACAAGTGTTTAGCTCTTTCCTAAGATGTAGAGAAGAAGACTTGTCGAGACATTTGAAATCAGCCTTAGTCAATATCATCAAAATGATTGCTTGAACGGACCATGTTCATTATTAAGTCAGGGTTATAACAAGCAATTAGCCTTGACATGTATAAATGCTGTGATCAATTGAGATTAAGATTCGATCAATGGCAAGATCAAAATGTGTTTAGGAGGGATTGGTCATTATCTGTGAAATTGGTCATTGATGGGACCAAAGGAAGAGAACCGTGTCATTTTGGGAGGACGAGGTTTGATGGATTCATTTCATGCTATGACCGGACCCGAAGGTTGCCTACGTTCCCCTCAGTTTGAGGAGCTCAGGTCGCCGTAGTTCGGCCTTAGGCCGTATTTTGCTGAAGTTGGCTTTCTTTTGTTGTTGTCTCGGAGGACGTTGTTGCTCACTTTGCTTTGGGTGAACTCCTTGAGATGGACCTCTTGGGGTGAACCCTCTTTGGTGTGAACTCCTTTTGAGGCAAACTTTGTTTTCACCATTTCCTTCCCTTCTTTCCATACATTCATTTCCTTTTTTCTTTTTTTTTTTTTTTTTTTTTTTGGGAGGAGGTAAACATTAGCCCCAACTCGCTTTCTCGGGCATTGGCTCCTTTGTATCCCCTTGGTGGCGTGCCTGTTACTTTGGGCTGACTTTGAAGATTTTGGGAAGCCCTATGCTTGGTCGCACACGTGTGAGCACTGTCAAATCTCGGTGGTCGAGCAACAACGTCCTCACCTTTTCACTGTCTCGGGATGCCTTTGATGTGCATCAAGAATTGGTCTTGGAAAGGTGTATCGGGTTGTGTATCGGGAAAGTGTATGAGGGAAGACATGCCATTAATGGTTTCTTCATGCCAATTGATCACAACATTTATTCACATCAAGATTAATTGTTTGCATTTAGCATTTCTTATTCGTGTTAGGTCCATTCGTCCTTAATGAGTCGTCATTGACTAGTATGCTTAGAAGTCAATTCATCATTTTAGGGACATAGCAATCAATTGACCATAACAAGCAAGGCAATTTCAAGAGTAAATGTATATTGCAAATAATGTCTCAAGTCTAAGGAGAAGAGAATGAAAATGACTCTTTTATTGAGATAACTTTCTACATACATGTCCAAGTGCAGACCTTTGCAAAAATAAAAATACACAGTTCGGGACGGAATTTTGTGAGAATCTAGATCCTACGAGGCTGGAAGACTCATCATTTTTTATTTTTTTTAGGGATGGGCTCCTATGACACGCGATGTTCCATTTTCTTCTTCGATTGTTGGAGGGTTTGTCGGCGGCATATTCCATATCTTCCGCGGGGAACTTCGGGTTCCTTGTCATCGGGAAAGATGTCATGAGATCTCCACTTGGCTTGGCATTGCAACCACCGGGCCCATATTCGGCCATCTCCTTTTGGTGACTTCCTTTCAAGGGGCGTAGCCTCGCGCATGGCATTCGGAGAAGGTACGGATCTCCATTTGATGTACCCATCTTTGGGATTTTGAAGCATAGGCCTCTTTTCGTGGACGGTGTCCCAATCTTTGCTCACGTGGATGGAAGTCTCGGACGCTAATTCAGAGTTGGGCTCCGTGGTTGATGTTTCTGGTGGACAAGACCTCAAAGGACTTTAGCATTTTAAACCTCGAGGTGAAATTATAACCATGATTTGAGAGGAACACCTCGTTAGCGGATTAGCCTTTTAGAAAATAGTTGATCTTTTATTTTAAGAAAACTTGATCTCCGAATTTCTTTTTTTTTTTAAATGAGGATTGACACACACATTTTTTATTTGAGCAAAAGACTCACATATTTTCCTTTTTTTTTTTAGGATTGACACACACACATTTTTTTTTTCATTTGAGTAAAAGACTCACACATTTTCCCTTTTTTTAGATTGACACACACACATTTTTTTTTCATTTGAGTAAAAGACTCACGCATTTTTTTTTTTTTAGGATTGACACACACACATTTTTTTTTTCATTTGAGTAAAAGACTCACACATTTTTTTTTAGGATTGACCGGGCCGAAGTTGCCTACCTTCCCCTTACCACGGAGGAGGGGGTCCCACGCGATGAGAGGCTCAGGTCACCGTAGGTCAGACCGGTTTATAATTCTAAGAGGAAAAGAAGAACATGACTGACTTCTTGGGAGATAACGGGGATCAACCCAAAGACTTGATTGACTTCCTAGGGGACCACACCTAGGGCTCCAACGGAAGTCTTAATAGGGACCTAGGGGACAACGCCTAGGGTTCCTCAAACTTTCAACGGGAAACTTAGCGGGAATCTCAACGGGAATCACAACGGGGAACTAGGGACTATGCCTAAGGTTCCAACGGGAATCTCAACGAGGACCACAACGGGGAACTAGGGACTATGCCTAAGGTTCCAACGCGAATCTCAACGAGGATCACAACGGGGAACTAGGGACTATACCTAAGGTTCCAACGGGAATCTCAATGAGGATTCACAACGGGGAACTAAGGACTATGCCTAAGGTTCCAACGGGAATCTCAACGAGGAACCAGGGACTATGCCTAAGGTTCCAACGGGAATCTCAACGAGGATCACAACGGGGAACTAGGGACTATGCCTAAGGTTCAAACGGGAATCTCAACGAGGATCACAATGGGGAACTAGGGACTATGCCTAAGGTTCCAACGGGAATCTCAACGAGGATCACAATGGGGAACTAGGGACTATGCCTAAGGTTCCAATGGGAATCTCAACGAGGATCACAACGGGGAACTAGGGACTATGCGTAAGGTTCCAACGGGAATCTCAACGAGGATCACAACGGGGATCTAGGGACTATGTCTAAGGTTCCAACGGGAATCTCAACGAGGATCACAACGGGGGTCTCGGAGGATAACGGGGATCCGTCCGAAGACTTAACAAAATCACTTAACAGAAGTCTTGGAGGAAAACGGGAATCCGTCCAAAGACTTAACAAAATCACTTAATGGAAGTCTTGGAGGATAACGGCGATCCGTCCAAAGACTTAACGAAATCACTTAACGGAAGTCTTGGAGGATAACGGGGATCCATCCAAAGACTCTAACAAAATCACTTAATGGAAGTCTTGGAGGATAACGGGGATCCATCCAAAGACTTAACAAGATGACGCTTGTTAACGCAAGAATACGATGCGTCAAAGACAAGAAGCACAAATGGAGCAAACTCATGCAATGCGCAATTATTTATTCATTCAGGTTTAATTAAAACTCATCTTTATTCCTAGATGTTTGGATAAGATTTCTCTTCCTTTTCGCAACTATTCTAAGCCCTAGATCATTGGAGGCCATCACTGTGCCTATAGACCCCTCGTTTTTCACCTGTATTGGACACTCCCAAGAATGGACTGTCCCGGGCGAGGGTCCTATAGGGAAAGCGGCTTCCACCGACTGAAAGAGATGAACCTAGGGTCTAGTGCATCGCAAGGTCCCCAATACGTGAGCCATTCCCATCATGACTAAGCCCCAGTTAAGATCAAGATTAATCTTAGGGACTTTAGGGACTTCCGATATAACCTCATCTTCGATGAGGGCTCTTGGATCTTATCCTTGGGCTTAAGGATGATTAAAATGGCCCATTCATTAGGGCTTGACAACATGGTGTCACCCTATCCTTAATACATGACTTAGGTTAATCATAGTTAATATTAACGCATAAGTCAAGGACCGGGTCAAAGTTGACCTTGGTCACACTTGTTTTCACAAGGAGTCGTGACTCGGACATTAACTTGGCCATAATTATCCTTGGACACGTATTAGGGACGTGGTAACGTGAACTAGACCAAAAACCAACCAAAGTCACGGTAATTGTGTGTCACGGACAAGTGTGGTTGACTCGGCTCGGAAGGGGAGGTGGAATGGACCCGTGTGCGCTAGAAGGGCACAAGAGCGCCAATCAAGCTGCATCTGGCATCCATCCCGAGTTTAAAGGGTATTTGTAACGTGCAAGGTCAAGTGCCCGTAGTGTGAAGCCTTCTATGTTCCCTTTTGAGTCAAAATAGAAATTTTTTGTTCGTTTTAATGAGCATGAATGAGCAATACATGAACAAAATGATGAACATGTATTTTTCATAAGTAATCAAACAAGCATATGAACAAGCAAGAATCAAAAGTTTGTGCATGGATAGGTTGTGTACAACCAAAGGTTTTTGAAACCAAATTTTTTTTGGAAGAAGAACAACCTTTTGAAAGTCATTTGTACAAAAAAGGTTCTGCACAAACAAGAAGAATGTGAAGACCAATTTTTTTTTATAAAAAGGGTTATGCACAATGAGGCTTTGAAAACCCAATTCTTATGTCCAAAAATTTGTGCATAACCAAGCTTTGGAAAATCCATTTTTGGCCAAGAAAAAGAAGGTAAATGTGCACAAGAAGAGTCTGAAAATTGGAACCTGGACCGAAAGAAGCAAGAAGACCCTTAGAATGTCTCTGCCTCGCACAAAATTGTTGACTTGAAGCATGTTGTGGATCATCCCAATGTAGCTGTACGGCTAAGGCATCATGTCCATTATTTTTTGCAAATTTTCAGCTTCTAATCCTCAAGCCCCAGTCCATTGCATTTCCAGAACAGTTCCATTCCTTGTAAATAAAAACAGAAAAACAAAACACAAATTAGGCACAAAGTCAACAAATGGGGACGGGAGTTTGACCCACACAAAAGTGTCCTCAAATTTTTTAAAAAGAAGTTTGCAAACACTTTACTCCCCAGCGGAGTCACCACTGTAAGGATCCCGCCCCGCGCGGAAAACGCGACGAGTTTTGGGGCAAAAAAGCCGAACACGGTTATCTCACAAAACATAACGGAGTCGCCACTTTTGTTAATTATTTAACCCAACAAAAGAAAAGGTTAGAGATTCTATTAGTTCGGAGGTCAGGTTACGTCTTGGGAAGAGTTTCACGTCACCCAAGCCGCCTTGGACAAAGCCGAGTCTCCCTTGTTTTTGTTGACCAAAATGTGAAAGTGTGTGTGTGTGTGTTTGAAAATGGGAGAAACTGACTTTTAACAGAAATCAGTTAGAAACTTAACAAGGAAGGTTTATTTTGCAATCAGTTTAACAAAAGAGAGTAAAACTGGAAAAAAGTGCTCCCTGCCCAAACTAGCCGTATGACTGGTTTAAACCATCCGTACGGCTCGTTTGGCCGTCCCGGGTTTTTTTTTATAGATTTATCAGAAACAGTCCAGTTTCAAACAGAAACAGAGCATTCTGTTGAAACTGGACAGAATTGTGACTTTTCAATTAGGGTTGAACCAAAGTTTGGATGGTAAAGATTGAGACTTTACCACCCAAACTTGATCATCATAGCATAAATAAGTCTAAACATCATAAATATTCAAGGGCTCTCTCCAAGATGTGCAATGGATCACCAAGCCAATATTAAAGACATAAATGTAAATTGCATAAATCATAACAAGCCTTAGGTTATCCCTTTGGTTTAGAACCCACAATCATGCATAAAACATGAAGGGCACCATGGATCAAGGCTTGGATCACATTTGTATGATTGCATAAATTAAATGACATAAATTAAATGACATTAAATAAAGAAATAAATAAAAATAGAAGAGGAGATGAAGAGAAGATGAGACAAAGATTCAATCTTTAAGCAAGCTTGGGGTAAATCATTAATTGATTGACCCAAGTTTGCTTCTTCCTTCACTTAGGGATCATGGACCCTAGGCTTTCACTTAATCATGGTTTGATCATTGTGTTTTCTTTTGGATTAGATGGGACTTTAAAGATAAGAGGGATACTACTCTTGGTAGTTCTTCACCATTATCTAAAGTGAGCCATAATCTATCACAAAGAAAATTAATCAATTTTGAAGAGAGGAGAATTTTGGAGAGTAACTTTGCTATCAAAAATTCTTGTTCCAATGAGAGAGGATGACCTCTCTATTTATAGGGGAAATTTTTTCATTTTAGCCCTTCAACTATAGGCTTGGGCACCAAGCAAAAAGGGGCATTTTCACTTTAGTCCCTCAATTATGGCCTTGTGACTTGTTTAGGGGCTAAGCATAAAAATGGGTTAAGATTGGATCACAAAATGGGTCATTTATACTCATAAAATGGTCACAAATTGGGTTGAAATTGGATCATTTTTTGTCATAAAATGGGGCATTTTGGCTGGGAATAAAGTCTTTTTATAGCAGCCATGTTGGTGACACAAAGGAGGTGACAAACCAATCAGGAAAGGCCAAGTGGGTGCTGTGATCGGAGGGGGGAGAAGGGAGAGTGACCGACCAATCACAGCGCAGTAAGTGGGGGGCTGTCGGGCGCGTGAGAGTCACGCAGGGGACATGGCGCGTGCCACCAGCAGGAGGCTGACGCGCGGCGGCTTGGGCGAATGAGGAGGGGACACATGGCAAGGTTGTCGGCTGGTCTTGTGCGTTTTTAGAAAACTCACAATGGATGTGCGACCGTTCCTCCTGGGAGATTTTCAGATAATTCCCACAATGTCCTTTTGGGCTTTGTGGGAAATTCACCACTGGTCCTAGCTTTCTGGAAATTACTGTAAGGTCCCTCCCTTTCCAAAATAATTCCATTAATGCCTAAAATACCCCTTGAACACTATAATGACCCAATTATGTCCCAAATTACCCCTTAATTCCACAATTTGATTATTTAAGAAGAACGACCATTTGGCGAGTCTTGTGGAGAGTGATGGTTTTCCAATAGGCATCTTATGGGATCCATCTTAGAGATGAGTTTTATCGGGTGGGTGTGCATGTAGTGTTTCAACTTTCTCACAACCCATACTAATCCAGCACAGTTTTTTTCGATGGGGGAGTAATTGAGCTCGCTTCCTTGCAACTTCCGGCTAACAAAGTAAATGGTGTTATCAACCTTCGAGTTTCTTCCTTCTTGTGCTAACATGGCTCCTACCGACGTATCTATCACTGTCAAATAGAGCAGGAGTGGCTTTTCCTTATGGAGAGGACGAAGAACCAGAGGATGAGTAAGGTAGGCCTTAATTTTCTCGAAGGCCCTTTGACATTCCTCGTTCCATTCGACCTCCACATTCTTTCTTAGTAGTCTGAAGATGGGCTCACATGTGGGCGTGAGCTGGTTTATGAAGCGGCTAATGTACTGCAACCGTCCCATGAAAACTTTCAATTCTGTTTGGGTGCGAGGTGGTTTCATTTCCACAATTTCCTTTATCTTTTGGGGGTCAATTTCAATGCCACGTTCGGTGACCATGTACCCCAAAACTTTGCCACGGGAGACCCCAAAAGTGCATTTAGCCAGGTTGAGCCTCTTGGACTGCTTCCTTAACCTGTCGAAGAATTTCCTCAGATCAATCAAATGTTGCCCAATAGTACCATTGGAGTGGATAATCATGTCATCCACGTATACCTCTATTATGGATCATTTCGTGGAATAGTGCGGTTGCGGCCCTTTGGTAAGTAGCCCTAGCGTTTCTCAGTCTAAAAGGCATTACGATGTAACAGAAGGTTCCCCATGGGGTGGTAAAGGCCGTCTTTTCTTGGTCCTCCTCAGCCATTTTGATTTGATTGTATCCAGTGAAACCGTCCACAAAGGACTTGACCTCGAAGCTAGAGGTTGTATCCACAAGCATGTCGATGTTCGGGAGCGGGAAGTCGTCTTTAGAGCTTACTTTATTGAGGTCCCTAAAGTTGACGCAACATCGAACCTTTCCATTGGACTTTGTTACTGTCACTATGTTCGAGAGACATGAAGGGTATTCAATCACCCTTATGAAGCCTACCCGAAGCAGTTTCTTAATTTCTTCTTTGACTTGCATAGACCATTCCAGTTTGATTCGCCGGAGCTTTTGTTTGACCGGTTTTACTTTGGGATCTACGGGGATCTTATGCTCCACAATCGAGGCATCTAACCCTGTCATGTCCTTGTAAGACCAAGCGAAAACATCCACATACTCTTTGAGTAGTTTGACCAAGTCTTTCTTTTCGGTTCCTTTGAAGTAGCTACCAGTCTGCATTTCCTTTGGCTCATCTGCAGTCTCCAGATTTACCTTGGTCAAAACCTCTTCGGCAGCTTGGGCACGGTTTTCCTCTCGGTCAATAACCTGTTTTGAGAGTTCTTTAATGTATTTTTCATTTAGTGCGTCTGCATTATTAGGTGATTCATCATTAACCATTTTCAGATTATTAGTTAATTTATCATCTAATAAGTTGGCAATGAGAGGATACTCAGAAAGATCCATCGTTTCATTCAATGCAAATGGGAATATAATGTAGGCTACAAGATCATAATCCTTGGGCGTGAGGCCCTCGGAAGAAACAGACTCAAACTCAAAGATAAGAGACTGAGGGGACTCGATTACACTAGAACCTATGACATATGACTCTAGAGGGCGGGGGATCAATCCAAGTTCTGTGATCATTTCTTCCTTGCTGGCCACAAGTCTGGAGAATGTTGCCCAATTCTTCAAAGACATGCTATTTTGCTCAACCAAGGTACGGGGGTCGACAATCTCAGGGAATCCATCCTCTATTACAGCAACCATTTCTTTCCCTAAATCAATCAGATCTGGCACAATCAATTCTTCCCCGAATAACTCTTGCATATCCAATCCATTCCATTCATCATCCATAACTTCCTCCTCGACTTTCTTGGGAGCCCATTCTCCAAACTTTTGTCTGCCATCTCGACCCCAGACGGGTTTTCCTTCATTGTCGCTCCCTTCTATGGACCATTCCTCAAATTGCTTCACCATCTCGGGCACTCCTTTGAAGGAGTATTCGGGCATCATGGGTGTGTCTAGGAATGCCCTCCTTACGGGGTTGGCGGTCATTCCTCGGAATCTCACAAGGTCTTCTTGGAGCTTGTCCCAATTGGTTACCATTGACTCTTGTTTTTTCGGGCTTCGGCTTGGATTCCTCCTTTCACAAAGTAGCGGCTCATATCAAAGGTATATGGACGAAGGTTTGGAGTTTTGTAGGAGACTCCTTGAGCTCGGGCCTGGCTCTTTCTTCGGGCCATTTCCTTATCCATTTTGAGGTCCTCGGGAGTTGGCTTATAACCCAAGCCATGGAGTGTCTTTTGTTCCTTAATCTCAACAACTTTGTGAGTTCCTTGGAGCTTCTTTCCAAGGCCAAGTCCTGGGAGGTAGTGCATCAAGCGCATCATCTTCATTGAGGGGGGAATCTTATCCTTGGTGAGTGCGAGATCCATACAACAAACATGGGACTCGAAAGGTATCCCTGTGAATCCGGTCAGGACCATGCCGTTCCCCTCGTGCTTAAATTTCTAGCACAGGAATTCCGTTGGTGTTGGTTCCCGCCGTGGTGACACTGCCCCCATAAATGATTGTTAGATTACCTTCTTGCACATATTTCACGCATTGATAAAGGGTGGAAGCTACCCCGTTAACCTTATGGATCCAAGGACGTCATAACAAGGCTGTGAAGGAGATGGGGATATCGAGCACTTGGAAATCAGTTGGTATCTTTCGCTCTCCAAACTATAGGTTCAAAGTGACCATACCTAGGTCTGGTCGGGCTGTAGAGTCGTAATCTTTGATGGTGATCATAGATGGCCTTAGATCAGCGGCTTTGAGACTGAGGAGGTCCATCATCTTGGTGGGTAGAACATTTATGGCAGAACCGTTGTCGACCAGGACCCGAGGGAGGCGACGCTCGTCCAACTATACCCTGATGTAGAGGGCTTCATTATGGTTAGCCCTAAATTTAGGCAAATCCAGATCGTTGAAGGTAATGATGTTCCTATATTGGACACTTCCGATCATCTGTACGGCCTCTTCGGGAGTAGCCGTGGTAGGCACCATGGTTTGAGCCAGACATTCCTCCAATTTGAGCTTATACGGGTAAGACGATGTAAGAAGTGACCAAAGAGATATGTTGGCTTGGGTCCTCTTTAGTTGGGTAAGAACGGGGTCTTCCTTTTCGAGATCCGTATCCCCTATCTCTTTGGCCATAGGGGGAGGTAAGCGGTGTTCTGGTGGTGGAGGCCTTTTGGGATTCTCCGTATGTACTTGCCCAGAACGGGTCAACACACTTATTTTTGCGGGGTCATAAACTTCTCCCAATTCTTCCACGGGCGTGGGTAGATCCTTGGTGGAGTAAGGCCATGCCACTTTTCTCAATTCATTCACTGTAGTCATTCCTTTTGGGGCATAGGCTGACTCACGGATTTCTTTGAGGGAAACATGGTGGGTGCCTCATTCTTCCCAAACTCCCACGGTTTCTCGGAGTTTTTCCAAAGTCAACATACAACAAAAGTATTCTGGGAACATTGACCCATCATCGCCAAACTGAGGTGGTGGTGATAGTGGCGGCAAGGATAGGAAGTCGTATAAAGGTGGGAAGTCTTCCACCATTCCTGGGGATAGGACACAGGGAGGCACATAGGAGGAGGTCACCTCATCGTCTTCACTTTCGTATAGAAACCGGAGTTCTTCACGAGACCTGGAGTGGATTTCCCCTCTCATTTGGGTGAGGTGCCCTTCATAATTAGTCATCTCCAGACTTCCCATTATCTCGGGCATATGTTCCTTGTCATGGTTGTAAACCCTTTGAACCAATCTTTTGCCGGTCGATGAGCTACCCGGTTCCGTGACGTGGAAATGATCATGATGAGGGGGACAACACCCGTTTGGACCGTGACTTTGACCTTCCACCTCGTCCTTAATGGACTTTTCCAATTCTACCATGCATTCCTCATATGTTAGATTGTGCTCAGTGAGCTTGATCATGACCAAATCGCTGGCATTCCAGTGTGGGATCCTTGCACTCAGTACATTGGCTATCATGCAATCCGGGGGACAATTCATCTTTCCTTCTTGTACGCATGCCCACAGGATGTCTTTCCATTTTTTTCCGATTTCCATTAGTGGGGTGTTAAATTCTAAGAAGCTTACTGGTGCTGGTTCTCCAAACTCAATCATGTTCACGCTGTTTTGCTGGAACTCAATCATGTTGATGAAGCTGTTGTTGGGGAAAGGGTTGTTGACTAAATTTGGGCCACGAGGGTGTTCAAGCTTCCCCTTGTCAATTAGGTCGAGGATGATTCGTTTTATTACGGAGCAGTCATCGGTATTGTGGCCATGATAATTGTGAAAGGCGCATCTCCTACTTTTGTCGAGGTGTTTCTCGGGATTCCTTGGTTGGTAATTCACCAAAGGCTTTACAAGGCCTTGTTTGACTAGCCCTTCAAAAACCTTTCTTTTAGGCATTCCAAAGTCCTCAAACCTTACATACGGATGTATTTCTGAACTTCCAGCCTTTTATGGGGCTAGCCTCGGGATTTCCTCTTAGATGTTGTTGACTGTCCCCGAGGTTTGTTTTCCTTTGCCAGTGGTTGGAGGGCGGTACCTATAGGAGTTGCCACTACTTTGGGCCTAGGATTGCTCGTTAAGAGCCTTTTCAAACTTGGACCCTGCGGTTACCATGGCCCGGAGATTGGGGTAGAAGTGTGGCTGATTAGGGCTCGCAATTGGGGCTTCAAACATGACTGAAATATATCCAGTTGTTCATCCTCAGTGGGAGGGTTGGAAATTTCTCCCAGCTTGTAATTCCATCTCTTGTAAAATTTACCTACCGGTTCTTCGCCCTTTTGCAAAGTGCCTTGCAAGTCAGTACGATTGGTTCCCCATTCCAAGTTGGACTGGTACTTGGTAAGAAACGCTTCCTTGATCCGGTCCCATGTGACCCGGGACTCGTCTTTTAAGTTAAAGAACCATTTGAGCGTATTTCCCCTTAAAGACACCTGGAAGTGGTTGGCCATTTGCTGCACGGTACCCTTCGCCCTCATTGCCAAAGTGTAGGCGTTGAGATGAGTCTGGGGGCAAGCGGTTCCATCGAACTTATCGATCTCCATAATTTTGAATCGGTGAGGAAGGGGGACAACCTTATCAGGATCAGTGACTCCCGAGGTGAACTTTTTCTCGTTCATTCCTTCGAACCTTTCCTCCATCTGTTTCAGATTTTCTACCAGCCACCCCACTTGTGGGTCCACATCTGGGCTAGAGTTGATTGATCCCATAGTTTGGGTTGTCACCGGCATTACTGTCGGAGGCACAGTGGTGGATGGTATTACCGGGGGAAGATTTTGAGGTGGTGCACGGGTGTAAACGTACCCGTATTCCTGATTACCGGTGGGGATGCATGGTGGGGTAGCTTCTGAAACTTGTGCCACCGGATATTGAAATGGGTACGGTATGCCTTGGGAGACGATTGGTAAAGCTGGAGGTGGTAACCCGACGGTGGTGGGAGCCAAGGGAATTTGGCTCGTTGGGATTGGACCATATGGGTTGTATCCGGGCGAATATGTGGGGAAACCTCACGGGGGGATAAGAGGAGCCTAGGTGGTGTTTTGGTATGCGGGACGTGAGGTCACCACATTGGGGTAATTTTGGGGAGGAGGGACCCGGTTGTATCCTTGGGGCTGCACATTTTCAAACTTATCCTCGTCAGTGATTTCTACAAGGCCCCCATCGTTTTCAAACATAACGGACACCCCTCTTTGCCTTATGACCTCCACAACCCTATTCTGCATATCTTCCTGATGCTTTCTGGAGTTTTCTTCACTGGCCCTGGCGGCCTCTAAAGCTTGTATCAATTCTTCCTTGGTGAGCCCATTAGTATTATCACCCCCACTACTACTTCCTGCCGGACTAGTCATTCGGAGAAGCCTAAGTGAAGCTGCTGATGAACTGTCAGACTCGGCACTAACCAGACGGCGACCCGGAATTCTGACCCACTTCTTGCGAGCTGCGGAAGGGAATGAGGTTCATCTCAGACTCGGGTAGCAACTTGGGCTAGTGTTTGGGAGGAGGTTTAGGCTCATTTAACATGAAAGATTAATGACTTTATTTATCATCTTTGTTCCTGTTTACTTAAAACGCCCTTTATTCTTAATTGGTTGGAAAAGATTTCTCTTCTTTTTCGCAACTAATCTAAATCCAGGATCAGTGGAGGCCATCACTACGTCTATAGACCCCTCGTATTTCACCTGCATTGTACACTCCCAAGGACGGACAATCCTGGGCAAGGGTCCTATAGGGCACGTTGTCGCGACCCCGGACCCCGCGGGCCCCGGGACCGCGATCTGGACGTCGACTCTAAAACCAAAACTCAAAATACCGAAGATAAAAATTCCATTTTTATACCCAAAAACTCAAATAAATTCTAAATAAATTCTAAACTCAACCAAACTTCAAATATAACACATCAAACATCATATAAACATGAGATGAACATTTTATCATCAAAATGGGGGAAAAGTAACTTACTTGAATTTTCTCAAAGTCGATGGATTTCAAATATTTTTGGCCTCCTATGATCCTATCGACGATCTAAACAAGATTCAAGTTATGAGAAATGAGAGATTATGAGAGGAAGGAGAAGAAAATGAAGAGAGATGAAGAGAGAACTTACCCCTTTTTCTTCCTTGGAGAGAGAGAGAGAGAAATGGGTTGGGAAATGGGGGAAGATGAGGGAGGTGGAGTGTATGAGGATGGGGGAGGTGAGGGAAGGAGTAGGGAGGGAGTAGTTAGAAAATGATTTGAAAACTTACACTTAGGCCCCCTCTCTCACACTACACACAATACCACACTCCTTACTAACAATTAAGACTCAACACTCCCACACTAGCCCAAATAACTCGAATAAAATGCTAGGCATAATTATTATAACACGTAAAATGCATGCATAAATATTTAAATAAATAATAATTTAAATAATTAAATAAGCAAATAAATAAATAATAATTATTTATTACTAATAAAATAGAGCCTAGTTTTCGGGTCGTGACATTCACTCCTCCTTAAAGAAAATTCAACCCGAATTTTAACGAGACTTACCCGAAAGACCAAATAGCTACGGATACGATAGTTCCGCCATTCCTTGTATTCCTCAATTATCCAATCTAATCCACTAAAAGGTATCCTTAAATAATGCTTACGATAACACCACCTCTCGAACCGAATCATTCCATCATTATCTTCATTACTAATCGAAATCCGTACTCAATCATCGAAGGATCCAAATTAATTCCACACATAATTCTCGAGGTATCTCAAGCTTGCCTTATTCATAACCTTAACTACACCGCAAAGGTACTTCCATTTGTAAATCGCATACTTAGTATTATTCCCCAGAAATTCAAAACATTACCATCTCGAGCTAAATTAGCTTTTTAAAATATAAAAAGGCTAAATGAATTTCTATTTCCACAATATTCAATGAAATGGCTACATCTCTATGGATTACCATTATAGTGCTTTCACTTTGAGTTAACACCTTAAATTAATAGTACCATACAACCCCAAAATTTCTCGTACAAAGTGCCCACTTAATCTATGTTATACTCTCATCCCTTCATTAATCCGGTCTTGAAGCCTAAACAATTCAATATACTCAATAGTCCGCAAAACGATCCAAATTTCATCTTCAAAAGATTTTCTCTAACTCCTATCTAAATTAAAATCCGTGCTCATAAACCCAAGGGAATCAACAAATCTCAAATCCTCAATAGCTAACCCAAGTTAGTCTCTCACGCATACATTTATTTACCTAATGATACTTAGGTTCAATGGTACTACCAAAATCATAAACTAATTAGCTAGCCTCATTCCAACTGACCCAATACCAAATCATAGTATTCTTTAATATGCCCAAGTATTTATATTCAACTTTCTTCATATAATTGTAATCCAAAACAAGAAATGCTACCAAGGCAAGATTTAGAACCATAGAACACCCTTTTTAACTAAAACTCAAAATGCCTTTAATATAGGTCGCAAATTTATTACTCTCCCGAACTGTGTTCAATCCTTCCAAACTTAACGCGCTCACCACTATTGATGATTATAAATTCCACCATACACTCATCACCCATAACAATTCACGCATCCCTCCAAACTAATCAATTCCGATGTACTCACGGAGATGTACTAAAGTAAACAAAATATCCTAACAAGAAACCCTCGGTTGAATCCTCAACTTTTACAACTCAACCGTTACAATATAGGTATTGATCTAATTATCAGTACTACAACCTTGTACCACAACAATGCAATTTAACCCCAAGCTTCTCCTCGAACACTAAGTACTATTCGGAAGAAAATGAAAATCTTACGAATGATAAATACACCCAACAAATTTACCGAATCTAAATACTCGGATTTCGATTAAGGAAAGATAGGTATAACTCTACCCAAAGGAACGGTCTCAATAATTTTAAGAAATCAAGAATGGAGAATATAACCATCTTCCTACAACAATAGACTAAAGCAATAGTAATATCAAAATCTTGTAATAGCAACATGGCTAATCTAGCAGGTGAGACATGACCATACTTAAGCACATCATAAGCACATAAGACTTCATCAGATACCCTAAACTCCTCCATAGGAGTAGACACCTACAACACATAAGTCAAAGACTCAGAAGAATTAAATGCAACTAATGCACAGAAACACATAAATGCGATGACCCTAAAATGCACGCACTCGCTCTCACGACGCAAATAATACCTCCTGAAATTATCCGTTACCTGGTGAGTGCTGATTGATTGCAAATACTCTACCCGAAACCTTGGGCTTCCCCGAAGCATCCCTCTTCTGACCTTGTGGTATTCCAGTTCCTGTCCCCGATGACTGAACTCTAAACCTCGGACAATCTTTAACGAAGTGTCCCAACTGACCACACTTCAGACATTTTCCTTGCTTCTTCCAACACTTGTCTTCTGAGTGTCCTTTTCTCTGACAGTAGCTGCAGACTTTCCCATTTCGTATCCCCTTATTAGAACCTTGATTTCCTACTGTTGGTTGCCCTTGAAGTTGCCTTCTGAATCGAGTTTGCACTCCAGAATTACCTCTGTTATCCGAATGTTGCTGTTGTGACTTACTCTGCCCTCCTTGCTTACCCGGGTTAACCATCTCAGTCTTCCTTTTGTGTTCCCAAATATCCTGCTCAATCAAGTAGGCTCGATCCACCGCATCCTGAAAAGGTTGAATTCTTTGGGCTAAAAGTTGAGTCCTAATAGCTGTCTTCAAACCCCTAATCAATCTCATCGCTTTCTGCTCCTCGGTCCGCACAAGGTATTCACAACACCTGGCTAATTCTGTGAACTTAGCTGAGTACTGTGCTACTGACATCATGCCTTGCTCCAAGCTGAGGAACTCGATCTCTTTCCGGTTTTGATTCACTAAAAAGATAAAATGATCCTTGAATTTCTTCACGAACCACTCCCAAGGATATGGTACAAGAGTCGCATCCCAACTGGTCTTCAGTGCTTTCCACCAATGTTCCGCAGTCCCCACGAGCTTATAAGCTGAAAACAGAACCCTATCCTCATCAGTGCAACCAAAGACATCGTAGATTTTCTCCATCGATTCTATCCATAGCTCGGCTTTCTTCACATCAGGCTCACCGTCGTACTCACTTGGTTTCAACTTCAAGAACTGCTCCAACCAATATTGCGGAGGTGCTACATGTTCCTCTCTCGGCCCTTGGTCTTGAATTGCTTTCACGGACGCTTTAAACCTGCCCTGAAACACTGCACGGTTTTCTTCCCGTATACCATTCTGATTCTGAGCCCCACTAGAACTTTCACCCGTTCTTCTTCTAGCCATCACAAACAAATACCTGCATAAAATACTCATTGTTACTCACTCCGAACCCATCTACCCTCCTAGGTCATTCTAGTCCACCTAGACTTATACTTAGAGATAAACCATAGCTCTGATACCAACTGTCGCGACCCCGGACCCCGCGGGCCCCGGGACCGCGATCTGGACGTCGACTCTAAAACCAAAACTCAAAATACCGAAGATAAAAATTCCATTTTTATACCCAAAAACTCAAATAAATTCAAAATAAATTCTAAACTCAACCAAACTTCAAATATAACACATCAAACATCATATAAACATGAGATGAACATTTTATCATCAAAATGGGGGAAAAGTAACTTACTTGAATTTTCTCAAAGTCGATGGATTTCAAATATTTTTGGCCTCCTATGATCCTATCGACGATCTAAACAAGATTCAAGTTATGAGAAATGAGAGATTATGAGAGGAAGGAGAAGAAAATGAAGAGAGATGAAGAGAGAACTTACCCCTTTTTCTTCCTTGGAGAGAGAGAGAGAAATGGGTTGGGAAATGGGGGAAGATGAGGGAGGTGGGGTGTATGAGGATGGGGGAGGTGAGGGAAGGAGTAGGGAGGGAGTAGTTAGAAAATGATTTGAAAACTTACACTTAGGCCCCCTCTCTCACACTACACACAATACCACACTCCTTACTAACAATTAAGACTCAACACTCCCACACTAGCCCAAATAACTTGAATAAAATGCTAGGCATAATTATTATAACACATAAAATACACGCATAAATATTTAAATAAATAATAATTTAAATAATTAAATAAGCAAATAAATAAATAATAATTATTTATTACTAATAAAATAGAGCCTAGTTTTCGGGTCGTGACACACGTGGCTTCTACCGACCAAAGAGCCAAACCTAAGGTCTAGTGCATCACAAAGACTTTTAATGCGTGGGCTATTCTCATCATAATTAAGCCCCGGTTAAGGTTAAGATTGACTTAACGCTTCAACGAAATTCCGGCATGACCTTATTTTAATGCGGGATCTCGGACCTTAACCTTGGGCTCAAGGATGATTAGGATGGGTCAAGCATGAGGGCTTAATGACACGGTGTCACACTATCCTTAATATATAACTTTGGTTAATTATGGTTAACATTAACGCACAAGTCAAAGATCGGGTCGAAGACGACCTTGATCACGCTTGATTTCATAAGGAGTCGTAACTCGGGCGTTAACTTGACCATAATTAACTTTGGACATGTATTAGGGACGTGATGACGTGAGCTAGACCAAAAACCAACCATGGTCACGGTGTTTGTGTGTCATAGACATGTGTGGTTGACTCGGCTCGGAAGGGGAGGTGGAATGGACCCGTGCGCGCGAGAAGGGCACAAGAGCACCAATCAAGATGTATCGTGGCATCCATCCCGGGTTTAGAGGGTTTTTGGAACGTGCACAAGGTCAAGTGCGCGTTGTGTGAAGCCTTCTATGTTCCCTTTTGAGTCAAAATAGAGATTTTCGGTCCGTTTTAATGTCATGAGCAATGTATGAGCAATTGTATGAACAAGTATGAGGAACAAGCAAGTAAACAAACAATAATAACAAGAAAGAATCAAAATTTATACATGCAAAGATTGTGCACAACCAAAGGGTTTTGAAACCAAAGTTTTACAACAAGAACAAAAATCTCTTGAAAATCATTTGTACAAAAGAGCTTGTGCACTACAAAAGAATTTGAGGAACCCAAAATATTTGCCAAAAGGGTTATGCACAATGAGGCTTTGAAAATCCCATTTTATGTCCAAAAGTTCGTGCATAACCAAGCTTTAAAAATCCATTTTTTTTTGCTAGGAAAAGAAAGTCCAATGTACACAAGAAAGGCTATAAATTGGAACCTGGACCAGAAGAAGCGAAGGAACCATCAAAATGTTTCTGCCCTGCACAAAATTGTTAACTTGAAACATTCTGTGGATCCGGAAGAACCAGCCATACGGCTAGGGAAGTCGGTCCATTCTTTTTTTGCAAAATCTCAGTTTCTGATCATCAAGCCCCAGTTCATTGCATTTCCAGAACAGTTTCCACACCCAGGAATCAAAACATAAACATAAAATACACACAAATATACACAAAATCAACAAACGGGGACGGGAGTTTGACCCACGCAAGAATGCCCCCGAATCTTTTAGAAAGAAGTTCGAAAGCACTCTATTCCCCAGCGGAGTCGCCACTGTAAGGATCCTCTCCCTCGGGGCGAAACGGGTCCTCTCAAAGAAGAAAAGCCAAACACTGGAACTAAACAAACTTAACGGAGTCGCCACATTTGTTAACTTTTAACCCAACAAATGAAAATGGTTAGAGATTAATGAGTTCGGAGGTCACGTTACACTTTGGGAAGAACACTAGTTCACCCAAAGTGCCTCGAAAAAAACCGAGTCTCCCTTATGTTTGTTAACGAAAGGTGCATGTGTGTGTGTGTGTGTGTGTGTGTGTGTGTGTGTGTGTTTAACGGAAAATGTTTCTGTTCTTTCTGGTTACTGATTTTTAACTGAAAAACAAAGGCTTATTTGTACAGATTCCATTAAAACAAGTCGAAAGAAGAAGAATCATCCCTCTGACAAAACCATCCGTACGGATGGGTGAAGTCTTCCTGGGGATTTTGATAGTTTATCAAGAAACAGTCCAGTTCCAGGCAGAAACAGAGCATTCTGCAGGAACTGGACCAAACTGTTCTGATTCCAGTTTGTGTTTTAACCAAAAAAATACATAAGTAAACTCATTCCTATGCTCTTTGATCATCAAATGAGCCTCAAAACATGGGTTTAAGGGTGATCAAGGCAATCATTGGAGAAATATCAAGAAAGGTGGCAAACATGCCCTTTTGAACCAAAATGACTATTTGATGAGTAAAGATTGAAACTTTACCATCAAAATGGCCCTTTCATGCAAGATTAATCCTTTAGGGATAAAAATATAACATAAAGATTGAATCTTTATGACCCAAACTTGGGGATTTTGGGCTAAATCAAAATGGGGATGATAAAGATTAAGACTTTATCCCCAAACATGATTACCATGGCCAAGATCATACAATATAACAATAAATATATATATATATATATATATATATATATATATATATATATATATATATATATATACTTTTACCATATAAATTGATCCTTAAGCTTTTTATAACAAGGAACTAACAAATCATGATCATCCTAGGTTTTAACCACTTCTCATACCAAGATGGAGGGCACCTTGAGTCATTTCATGATTTGGATCACAATATGTATGTACATGTAGCAATATAGATGCTTGAATGGACAAGTCTTGCAAGAATGTAAAAGTGCTTGAATGGACAAGGCTTGCAAGGTAAAATAAAGAGCAATATAAGAACATAAACAAGATAATCAAGGATAAAAGAAGAGTCTTGAGATGGAGAGAAGATAGGGAGAAGGAGGCTTCACCTATGGTGGGGTTCTTGCCTATCTTCCTCTCTTTTCACTCAATTTATATGTGGTGATTTTCTCTCAGTTTTCAATTCTGCAGAGTTTCCACCCTTTAATCACTATTTCTCCCCCCTGGAATGATCAGCAAGAGGTTCAATTTATAGGGACTGAGGGTGCCTAAACCATCCGTACGGCTAGGCCCCTCTAGTACCTAAATCATCCGTACGACTCAGCATGGCGAGCTTATGGATTTTTCCAATTTTAATTCCAGAGCAGTCCTGGAATTTCTAGTTTATCCTAGTGAGGTCCTAGCCTATCAGTTTATCCCTGAATGGTGCTAAGAATTCCTCTAAGTTGGTCGATTTCAGATTGGGGTACTTACAGATATGCAAGTCACTCAAAGTTTGGCATCAAAGGCGTTCTAGGGGCTTTACAATCAGCAACCCCTCGGTATCTCGGCATCGAAAGTCTTTTGAATCCCCATAATTGACAAATATCTTGGGGCTAAAGATCACATTTCGTTGGGCACAACAGCGACGACAACAGAATTCAAGCGAGGCAATCCGGACTTCAACCGAACATGACTTGATCTTGGGTTGGCTTTACAAACACACAATGGTTAAAATGGTTCACCCAAGAACTAAAAAAAATAATAATAAAAAAAAATCGACAAAAAGATTTTTATTATTATTTTTCTTACTTGCGTGAAAGTATTTGCTCCCAGCTTCCTCCCCAGCATTCTCCATCATCCTTGAACTACGCTGGTCTGATTCCCTTCAAGGGATACGTAGGCAGCCTTTGGCATGACCAACCCATCATTCAGAATGTCATCTCACCAACATTCCATCGAAAGCAAAAGCAATTCATCATCTCCGTCAAAGCCACAACATCTCCATCCCGAATCAAGCAGCCATGGTAAGTGAAGGTATGAACATCATTCATCAAAGCTCCTTTCAAATCACATGGCACACAAAAGCAATTTCTCTATCTTTGCAAAATCTCTCTCTCATGCAAATCTCTGCTTTTCAAATCACATCACACCACAAGCACAAAAGCATATATCTGCAAAGCATACACATAACAGGTACAAGCATTTGGACTCACAAACGGGTTCAGCCAATGGATTCACAAACGGATTCAGGCACCGGGTTCACAAACGGACTCAATCATCAGATTCACAAACGGATTCGACCAATGGGTTCACAAACGGACTCATTCAAGTACATGACATTTGGGGATTGGCAACCTTTCGAAGCTTGGTATCAATAATTTTCTCTTGGGGCTTGCTCACGTCAACAACAAAAGACGATTCATTTGAACGAGTCAAGAGCTGATTTATTTTGGGGCTTCACGAGTCACTCAAAGTTTGGCATCAAAGGCATTCTAGGGGCTTTACAATCAGCAACCCCTTATCTCGGCTTCAAAGGTATTTTAAAGCCCCATAATCAAATCTCTTGGGGCTAGACATCAATCTTCATTGGGCACAGCGGCGACAACGACAGAAATCAAGCAACAAGGCAATCCGGACTTCGATCGAACATGACTTGATCTTGGGTTGGCATTACAAACACACAATGCTTAAAATGGTTCACCCACGAACTAAAAAAAAATCTTTTTCTCACATGTGTACATATTCTTTTCCTTCTAATCTTTAAAAAAAAAAAAAACTACAAAAAGATTTTTATTTTTCTTTTTCTTGTCTCTTTACTTGCGTAAAAGTATTTGCTCCTAGCTTCTTCCCCAGCATTCTCCATCATCCTTGAACTACGCGGGTCTGATTCCCTTCAAGGGATACGTAGGCAGCCTTTGGCACGACCAACCCATCATTCAGAATGTCATCTCACCAACATTCCATCGAAAGCAAGAGCAGTTCATCATCTTCATCAAAGCACAACATCTCCATCCTGAATCAAGCGGACATAGTAAGTGAAGGTATGAACATCATTCATTAATACTTTCCTCAAAAATCACACATCACACAAAAGCAATTTCTCCATTCTTGAAAAATCACTCTCAAGCAATCTCTGCTTCCCAAATCACATCACACCACAATCACAATTTTCTCTCAATTTCTATTTCACATCTCACACAAGCACATATATCTGCAAAAGCATACATATAACATGTACAAGCATTCATCAAACGGATTCACTAACGGATTCGTCAACAAGGGTTCACTAATGGACTCATTCAAGGGATTCACCAACGGATTCATCAAACAGATTCACTAACGGATTTGTCAACAAGGGTTCACCAACGGACTCATTCAATGGATTCACTAACGGATTCATCAAGTGGATTCACTAACGGATTCGTCAAAAGGGTTCACCAACGGACTCATTCAATGGATTCACTAACGGATTCATCAAGCGGATTCACTAACAGATTCGTCAACAGGGTTCACCAACGGACTCATTCAATGGATTCACTAATGGATTCATCAAGCGGATTCACTAACGGATTCGTCAACAGGGTTCACCAACAGACTCATTCAATGGATTCACTAATAGATTCATCAAGCGGATTCACTAACGGTATCGTCAACAGGGTTCACCAACGGACTGATTTAATGGATTCACTAACGGATTCATCAAGCGGATTAACTAACACATTCGTCAACAGGGTTCACCAACAGACTCATTCAATGGATTCACTAACGGATTCATCAAGCGTATTCACTAACGGATTCGTCAATAGGGTTTACTTAGAAAAATTAGAAAGAAAAATTGATGAGCTTAAAATTGAAAAAGAAAACAAGCCAATCAATAGAGATGAAGTTCTAGACTTCACAAATAAATTGAATGGTATTCAAGATAAGCTAAACCAAGTCATATGATAAATAAATGACTAGTTTACATACCATTCATCAAGAACTAGAAACAGTCATAAAACCAATGCTTAATGAAATCTTAAGCAAAGTCAATAACGAAAACTATTTCAAAGAAATAATAGAAGCTGCAGCGGCAAAAGTTATTTCAGAAATAAAAAAGTGCTCCTGTAACCATGTTTTTAAAGCCTCCTTGTGCATAACCCTTTTTGTAAAATTTTTTGAATCCTTTGTTGTACACAACTTGTTTTGCAAATGGTTTTCAAAAGAATTGTTTTTCTTGAAAAATATTGATTTCAAAGGATTCTTTGGTTGTGCACAATTTGTTGCATGTACAAGTTTTGGCTATGTTTGTTCATATGTTCTTGCTTGATTGCTTGTGTAAATAGCTTATTCATGCTTGCTCATATTTGTTGATTATGTTCATATGTTGATCATACATTTCTCATGATGTTAAAACGGATTGAAAATCTCTATTTTGACTCAAAAGGGAACATAGAATGGCTTCACACAACGCGCACTCGACCTTGCACGTTCCAAATACCCTTTAAACCCGGGATGGATGCCAGATGTAGCTTGATTTGTGCTCTTGTGCGCTTCTAGCGCGTACAGGTCCATTCCACCTCCCCTTCCGAGCCGAGTCAACCACACTTGTCCGTGACACACAAATACCATGACTCCGGTTGGTTTTTGGTCTAGCTCACATTACCACGTCCCTAATGCATGTCTAAGGTTAATCGTGGCCAAGTTGCTTGCCCGAGTCACTACTCCTTGTGAAAGCAAGTGTGACCAAGGTCGTCCTCGACCCGGTCCTTGACTTGTGCGTTAATGATAGCCATAATTAATCTAAGTCATTTATTAAGGATAAGGTGACACCGTGTTGTCAAACCCTAATGAATGGTTCATACTAATCATCCTTAAGCCCAATGATAAGATTCGAGAGCCCTCATCAAAGATGAGGTTATACCGGAAGTCCCTTAAGTCCCTAAGACGAATCTCAATCTTAACCGGGGCTTAATCATGATTGGAATGGCCCACGTATTGGGAACCTTGCGATGTACTAGACCCTAGGTTCGTTTCTTTCGGTCGGCGGAAGCCGCTTACCCTATAGGACCCTTGCCCAGGACAGTCCATCCTTGAGAGTGTGCAAGACAGGTGAAAAACGAGGGGTCTATAGGCGTAGTGATGGCCTCCACTGATCCAGGATGTAGAATAGTTGCGAAAAAGAAAAGAAATCTTTTCCAACCATGTAGGAATAAAAATACTTTTTAAGTAAACTTGAATGAATGAATAATCACACATTACATCCGTTTGCTCCTTTCTTGCTTCTTGTCTTTGATGCATCGCATTCTTGCATTAGCAAACAGCATTTTGTTAAGTCTTTAGACGGATCCCCGTTATCCTCCAAGACCTACGTTAAGGCATTTCGTTAAGTCTTTGGACGGATCCCCGTTATCCTCCAAGACCTATGTTAAGGAATTTCGTTAAGTCTTTGGTAGGATCCCAGTTATCCTCCAAGAAGCCGGTGAAATCTTTGGATAGATCCCCGTCATCCTCCAAGGCACCCGTTAAATCTTTGGTAGGATCCCAGTTATCCTCCAAGAAGCCAGTGAAATCTTCAGACGGATCCCCGTTATCCTCTAAGACCCCCGTCAATCTTTGGATAGATCCCCGTTATCCTCCAAGATGTTCGTTAAACCCTTAGGCGTTGTCCCCTAGGTCCCTGTTGAGATTTCCGTTAAACCCCTAGGCATCATCCCCTAGGTCCCCTTTTTGAGATTATCATCAAATCCCTAGGAGTAGTCCCTTAGGAATTCAAGTCCTTGGGAGGATCCCCGTTATCTTCTAAGGAGCCAGTCAAGTCTTTGAATGAATCCCCCATTGCCCTCCAAGAAGTCGGCTACAACCATGGATTCGAGATCCCAATTGATCCCGTTCACCTTTCACCTATAGGTCTAAGCCTAGCGGTCGTGTCCCATTTGTAGCATGAGCATCCACCCAATGATTACCTGAGCCTAAGTTGCATTATGTCTCTGGTGCAGTGAGAATGAAGTAGAAAAGAGCACCGTGTCACCGCCTGTTTCGCGTTGAGTCCGAGGGTCCTCAGCCGCTACAATCCTCCACGCCGGAACCTGAGAATGACCGGCTCAGAGGAAAATAGTTGGGAAAGCAATGCCGCAAATGGTCAGACCAGCCCAACCAAAAAAGAGTTGCTCCAAGCTTTGGAAGCGTCCAGTGCTCGGGAAGAGATTACCAGGAAACACTACGAGGAAGCACGAGACTGGTTTGTTGGGTCAATGAGACGAAAAGGCGTTAAGGTTTTGTTTCAGACGGACAGGTCCTTCGTTGAGGTTTCTGACCATGAGGAAGGGGTCGAAACCACCCAACCTCTAAGTTACAACCAAACTCCACCCCCCCCCCCAACCTTGCGAAAACACCAAATCCCCTCACTCTCCGTTTCAACACGTCACCACTCTAAGCTTGCCTCCCACTCAAGCTCCATACACTCCGCCTTACCCCGGATCTAACATTCCCTTTGGGTTGCCTCCCATAAACACCCATGTCTCACTATTCACACCGATCCATGTCTCACTATTCACACCGATCATGCCTCGACCATCACTCCCACGAGGTCTTCCTAATTATACTCCCTCTCAGTTTGAGGTCGCCAATCAAATACCAAGAACTCAGTCACCATATGTGGATAATTGGCCAACCACTGGATTTCGAGGTGACCCGTATCATTTCTACGGTCCGAAACCTTTTGGACCACAAGTTCATTACGCACCTCCGAGGTACATTCCTGCGAACAAACAGGGTTGTGGATATGCCTACACCCCTCCACCCCCGCAGGATCCTCTCAATCATCTATTGGGAAGGAGAAAGCAAATGGAAGTTCAGTATGAAAGGACACTCAATGAGCACCCCTTTTCATTAAATAGTAATGATTATCATCCCCACCGCGCTCCGACCAACAATGGAAGAAGAGCCAAACGCCAATCCAGACCCTGTTTCATAAGGTTTGAGGATTTTGGAATGCCTATAAGCAAGGTATTTGAGAGATTGATTAAGCAAGGCCTCGCAAAGCCTCTTGTCAACTTCCAACCCAAAAACCCTGAGAAGTATCTCGATGTTAACAAGAAGTGTGCCTTTCACAGTTACCATGGACATAATACCGACGAGTGCCCTGCTGTGAAACGTATCGTTCTGGGTTTGATTGGGGAAGGAAAGCTTGAACCCCCTCATGCCTCCGCCACAACCAACAGCCCGAGTGTCAACGTGCTTAGGATCGAGATATCTAATCCTGTGACTTCTCCAAGGATCAACGAATGGAGTGGTATCCGCCCCAAGAGAAAGGAGACCGTGGTTGACGGAGTCACCAACCCCAAAGTAGGAGAGCTAGTTTCGGGAAGGTTGACAAATTCAGCAAAGCCAAAGGGTCAATGGCACGGAAAATGTCTGCAGGGCTAAATGCCTCGGGTTGGGAAATTGATGGTGTTGTGGTCACCGTAACAGAGAGAAAAATCTCAAAACCCCTTCCACCGACCTCCCCTCAGGAAAGGTCAAATTCCACTGTTAGAATGTGTAATAAGCCTTTAGGGAAAGTCAGTTAAGATGTCTGTTAGGTCTAGTCAGAATCTTGACTCCCCGGTTAGTGCTATGTGGTGAACCTTTTGAATCCATTGTCAATTTTCTTAATGAAATTATTATTATCATTACACATTGTCAAAAGTTCACATAAAAAATGTGTGAGTCTTTTAGTCAAATAAAAAAATGTGTGTGTGTCAATCCTTATAAAAAGAAAAAAAAAAGTGTGTGGGTCTTTTGCTCAAATAAAAAATGTGTGTGTCAATCCTCATTCAAAAAAAAATGGAGATCGAGTTTTCTTAAAATAAAAGGTCAAATCTTTTCTAAAAGGCTAGTCCGCTAATGAGGCGTTCCTCTCAAATCGTGGTTATAATTTTTACCTTGAGGTTTAAAATGCTAAAGTCCTTTGTGGTCTTGTCCACCGAAAACATAGACCAAGGAGCCCACATCCGAATTGGAGCCCACATAAATAAGAAGATCAAAACAAGTTGGGACACCGCCCACAAGGAGAGGCCCATGCTTCGAAAGCCCAAGGGTGGGTACATCAAATGGAGAACCATACCCTCGCCGAATGCCATGCATGAGGTTACGCACCTCGAAAGGAAGTCTCCAAAAGGAGATGGCCAA
Organism: Campanula takesimana; assembly: GCA_026119855.1. Classification (NCBI taxonomy): domain Eukaryota; kingdom Viridiplantae; phylum Streptophyta; class Magnoliopsida; order Asterales; family Campanulaceae; genus Campanula; species Campanula takesimana. Next base: position 1,161,354 of record JAOWBW010000235.1, read on the forward strand.
AGACGAACTCGGTAATTGCAATGCCAAGCCAAATGGAAGACTCGCGACATCTTTCCCGATGACACGGAGCCCGAGTTCCCCGTGGAAGACATGGAATGTGCCGCCGACAACCCCTCCAACAATTGAGGAAGAAAATGGACCATCGCACTTTATAAGAACCCATTCCCAAAAAAAAAAAAGAAAAAAAAAGAAAAAAAGAGTGATGAGTCTTCCAGCCTCGTAGGATCTAGACTTTCATCAAAGTCCGTCCTGGACTGTGTCTTTTTATTTTTGCAAAGGTCCGCACTTGGACATGTATGTACAAAGTTATCTCAATAAAAGAGTCATTTTCATTCTCTTCTCTCTAGACTTGAGACATTATTTGCAATATACATTTACTCTTGAAATTGCCTTGCTTGTTATGATCAATTGATTGCTACGTCCCTAAAATGATGAATTGACTTCTAAGCATACTAGTCAATGACGACTCATTAAGGATGAATGGACATAACACGAATGAAAAATGCTAAATGCAAACAATTAATCTTGATGTGAATAAATGTTGTGATCAATTGGCATGAAGAAACCATTAATGGCAAGTCTTCCCTCATACACTTCCCCGATACACAACCCGATACACCTTTCTGAGATAAATTCCTGATGCACATCTAAGGCATCCCAAGACAGTGAAAAGGTGAGGACGTTGTTGCTCAACCACCAAGTTTCAACCGTGATCGCACGTGCGCAACCAAGCAAAGGGCTTCCTGGATCATCAAAATCAAAGCTAGAATCGATAAAGGGCTGCAGGAAAGCCAATGCCCAAGATAGCAAGCTGGGGCTAATGTTTACCTCCTCCCTCAAAAAAAAAAAAAAAAAAAAAAAAAAAAAAAAAAGAGGGAAAGGAAATGAATGTATGGAAAGAAGGGAAGGTGAAAACAAAGTTTGCCTTAAAAGGAGTTCACACGAAAGAGGGTTCACCCCAAGAGGTCCATCTCAAGGAGTTCACCCAAAGCAAAGTGAGCAACAACGTCCTCCGAGACAACAACAAAAGAAAGCCAACTTCAGCAAAAGACGGCCTCATGGCCGAACTACGGCAACCTGAGCTCCTCACATTGAGGGGATCGTAGGTAACCTTCGGGTCCGGTCATAGCATGAAATGAATCCATCAAACCTCGGTCCTCCTAAAATGACCCGGTTCTCTTCCCTTGGTCCCATCAATGACAAATTTCCCAGATAATGACCAATTCTCCTGAACGCATTTTGATCTTGCCATTGATCGAATCGTAATCTCAATTGATCACAACATTTGCACATGTTAAGGCTAATTGCTTGTTATAATCTTGACTTAATAATGAACATGGTCCATTCCAGCAATCATTTTGATGATATTAACTGAGGCCAATTTCAAATGTCTCAACGAGTCTTCTTCTCTACATCTTAGTAAAGAGCTAAACCCTTGTATTCTGTCAAGCAAGGGCTTTCTCCCATTTCATGATACATTGTTCATCAACATAAAGGGACTATCTCCCACCTAAATAAAGGCCCTTGCATGTTTCCTCCAAAAATATATATTGAGCCCCCGTCCCGTCGAGTCGGCTGGATCACTCATGAAAAAAAGAGAGAGAAAAATAGAAAGAAAGGCACAAAAAAGGTAGCCTGCTAGGTTGAAAACCCGCAAGGGCGGCCTAGGCAAAAAACAGGGTGTGCCATGAAAGACGCAAAAAAGTAGCCCGCTAGGTTGAAAACCCGCAAGAGCGGCCTAGGCAAAAGAAATGGTTCGTCATGAAAAAGGGATGGGTTCCTAACCTCATTCCAAAGGTTAGAAGATGATATTGGGGCTACTCCGCCATCGACACCGACAAAGACATGGGGTTATGCCACCATCGACGCCAACAAGGACATGGGGCTACCCCAACATTGATGACTACAAGGACATGGGGCTACCCCAACATCAACGGCAAAAGGGTTCTCTACTCCTGATCACTCCTAAGTAATGGACAAAGCTCCAAAGGACTTTATGCATAACAAACCTCAGGGTTAACTTAAAATCAAAATTTGACTGACATGCTTCATTAAAAGATTCACCTTGAGGAATGAGCACTTTGGAAATTTTCCCTTTTAGCATCATGCTTTTGATAAAAGATGTGTTTTTCCCCTTTCAAGTCGCGTCGGGCACTTGAGGGTGTGTTTTGTAAACAAAATTGTGTTTCTTCCCTTTCAAATCGCGTTGGGCATTTGAGGGTGTATTTTGAATGTTGTGTCGTCCCCCTTTCAAGTCGCGTCGGGCACTTGAGGGTGTGTTTTGTGAAAAAATTGTGTTTTTTCCCTTTCAAGTCGCGTTGGGCATTTGAGGGTGTATTTTGAATATTGCGTTGTCCCACTTTCAAATCGCGTCGGACATTTGAGGGTGTGTAAAAAGAATGATTTTCCAAAACCTTAGACTTTTGCGTCCAACAATGTACCTTAAGGGTCGCCCCTAGGCTTTTCCCGGTATCAAGAAAATGTGTCAACCGTGCCATAGAGTAGTGTTGACCAAATCCAAGCCTCGACACGAAGTGGTCACTTTTAGGCTAGTCCTTGTCCCAGTTTCTCAGTCAACCTCCCGTGTGTTAAAGTTGACTGAAGCGTTTAGGATGACCAAGTAAGAGTCAAACCATTTGGTTGCACGGGCAGTCCGACGTGACGTAAGCCCATTTGATTTGTAAGGAGTTGTCGGCAGTCCTTCGTAAGTCCAAATTAGGAGTTTGAAAATTGTGAATGTCCTGGTCGTGCGCCCAAGATGAAATGTGAAAATTGTGAAAGTCCTGGTCGTGCGCCCAGGATGAAATGCGAAAATTGTGAAAGTCCTGGTCGTGCGCCCAGGATGAAATGTGGAAATAGTGAAAGTCCTGGTCGTGCGCCCAGGACGAAATGCGATAATTGTGAAAGTCCTGGTCGTGCACCCAAGACGAAATGTGGAAATTGTGAAAGTCCTGGTCGTGCGCCCAGGATGAATGTGGAAATTGTGAAAGTTTTGGTCGTGCGCCCAGGACGAAATGTGAAAATTGTGAAAGTCCTGGTCATGCGCCCAGGATGAAATGCGAAACTTGTGAAAGTCCTGGTCGTGCGCCCAGGATGAAATGTGGAAATTGTGAAAGTCCTGGTCGTGCGCCCAGGACGAAATGCGATAATTGTGAAAGTCCTGGTCGTGCGCCCAGGACAAAATGCGATAATTGATTGTGAAAGTCCTGATCGTGCGCCTAGGACGAAATGTGAAAATTGGGAAAGTCCTGGTCGTGCGCCCAGGACGAAATGTGGAAATTGGGAAAGTTCTGGTCGTGCGCCCAGGTGGAAATTGGGAAAGTCATGTTCGTGCGCCCAGGACAAAATACGAAAATTGTGAAAGTACTGGTCGTGCTCCCAGGATGAAATGTGAAAATTGTGAAAGTCCTGGTCGTGCGCCCAGGATGAAATATGAAAATTGTGAAAGTCCTTGTCGTGCGCCCATGACGAAAATTAAGGATTAAGTTCCATAGGTTTGAGTATCCTTAAACTCTCTCACCCAAACTACGTTAGGCTTGATTCCCCACGAGGGGATACGTAGGAATCCTATCGGCCAAGCCGTCCTCCTATCGGATTGGGATGCTTATAGGTTTGAGTAGCCTTAAACTCTCTCACCCGAACTACGTTAGGCTTGATTCCCCACGAGTGGGATACGTAGGAATCCTATACTTCTAGGTCCAGCAATAGAACCAAATTGGCCAAGCCGTCCTCCCATCGGATTGGGATGCATATAGGTTTGAGTAGCCTTAAACTCTCTCACCCGAACTACGTTAGGCTTGATTCCCCACGAGTGGGATACGTAGGAATCCTATACCTCTAGGTCCATCCATAGAACCAAATCAGCCAAGCTGTCCTCCCATCAGATTGGGATGCTTGTTTTGTCGACAACCCCGCTTTCTTCAAAAGCGACGTTGCCGAGGGGCTCTGTAAGTACCCCAATCTGAAATTGACCTACCTTAGAGGAATTCTTGGTACCATTTAGGGATAAAATAATGGTCTAGGACCTCAGTAGGATAAACCTAATATTCCAGGACTGAACTGGAATTAAACTTAGAAAAATCCAGAAGCTCGCCAAGTCGAGTCGTACGGATGGTTTGGGCACATGAGGTCCCTAGCCGTACGGCTATATTGGGCACCCTCAGCCTCTATAAATTGAACCCCATGCTGATCATTTCAGGGGGAGAAAACGTTTTGTGAGCTGATACTCTGCCGGTTTGAGAGTAGAAAGTGAGTGATATATACATTTGAGTGAAAAGAGAGGAAGATAGGCCATAACCATCATAGGTGAAGCCTCCTTCTCCCCATCTTCTTCTTCATCTCAAACTCTTTTATTGTTGTTCATATTATTGCTCATTCTTGTGTTGTTTCTTATTATTCTTGCAAGCCTTGTCCATTCAAGCATTTTACATTTCATTGAAAGTCTTGTCCATTTCAAGCACTATATATATATATATATATATATATATATATATATATATATATATATATATATATATATATTATACAAGTCTTGTCTTCTCAAGCTATATATTATGATTATATATGTATATTGGAACCAAATCATGAGGTGATTCAAGGTTCCCTTCATGCCTAGTGTGTGATTATGGGATAAAACCTAAGGATGATCATGATTTATTAAATTTCATGTTGATTTTGTTCTTGTTTGGCCATAAGAGTCATGATTTGGTGATAAAGTTTCAATCTTTATCATCCCAACCATGACCTAGCCATAAATCACCAAGCATGGGACATAAAGATTTAATCTTTATGTTATATTTTTGTCCCTAAAGGTTTAATCTTGCATCATAAGTCCATCTTGATGGTAAAGTTTCAATCTTTGCTCATCAAATGGTCATTTTAGCCCAAAGGGTTTGTTCATCACCTTTTTCCTAAATTTCCCCAATGATTGTCTTGATCACACCAAAACCTTTGTTTTTGGTGTCCAACTAGTGATCAATGACATAGGGATGATTTAATCCATGTTTTTGTTAAGGAAAATAACTGAAAATGATCATTTCAGCCAGTTTCAGCAAGAACACTCTGTTTTGCCTAAAACTGGACAGTTTTCTGATAAACTATCAAAAATCCCTGGAATGCTCTCCCCATCCGTACGGCTACTTTGGTCGGGGAGTGCATTTTTCAGTTTCTTTCTTTTTTGGTCAGAATGTTTGCAAAATAACCATTTTCTGTTAAATAATTAACCAGTTTTGCTAAAAGTCAGTTTCTCCCATTTTTGAAACACACACACACACACACATGCACTTTGTTAACTAACTTTAGGGAGACTCGGTCCTATCCGATGTGACTTGGGTGACGTAAAACTCTTCCCAAGGCGTAACCTGACCTCCGAACTAATAGAATCTCTAACCTTTCCATTTGTTGGGTTAAATAATTAACAAATATGGCGACTCCGTTATGTTTTACGTGATAACCGTGTTTGGCGTTCCCCCCCCATACTCGTCGCGCTCCTCCGCGCGGGGCGGGATCCTTACAAGGGGGCGCACCTCTATCTCTCACAATTTCAAATTCCTGTTTTCATCGAGTCTTTGCTTTCTTTTCTTTCTTTTTCTTTGTCGATGTCCTCGGCAGTTGTCTTTCTTTCGTCGACGCGTTTTGCTTTGCAATCCACGTCGCTGAGGGGCTCTGTAGACACCCCGCCTTGGACCTCTCACCCCGATTGCATACATAGTATTTTTATTTAACTTATTTTCATTAATTTCTGTTTCTTCGGTTAAGTTCCTAACTAATTCCGTTAGTTTTAGACTAAACTGCATAACAGAGTTAACTTTTAGGGTCATTTTGTCATTCTGTCATTTTTACCCGCGGGCGCCTTCGGCATTGCCAGTAAGCCGCGCGCGCGTCCCGCCCCAAAAGCCGGACTCGCACGCTTCCCACTTTGGCAGTAACGGATTACAACATTTTCCCTCCCTTTTCTTATTTGCAACATCTCTTCTTGATACAAAAAGACCTCTTTTTACCTCCACATTCATCCCCCTAGGCTTGAAACTCCCAATCCCATTATTCTAGCATTTTCTTTAAAACAAAATATTTCTTTTTATTATTATTTGATTTTCTCTTTATTATTTTATTTTCTTTATTTTCTTATTGGTTGAAAGACCATATTTGTCTCTCTTTTTCACCTATAAAAACCTCTTCTTTTTACCTTAGAAAGGGACCCAAAATTTGAGACTTGAACCTAAACTCTACACAAATTCTCTCAAACACATTTCTCTACAAAAGCTCAACACAAATTGTTGCACAACAATTTCTCTACAAACAACTCCATCTCAAGTTGAAGTTCAAGTCTTCTTTCTCCTTCTAAAGGTACAACTTTTCTTCTTCTTATTTTACTTGTCTAGTCATTGTATGCAATCTCCATAAAAAGGAATACAACCAAAAGGCCACTTCACTATTGAAGTTTGGTCATGGTTATATTCCAACATTCTAAACTCTAGTTTAATTTACTATTCTTCTCTTAATGTAATCTTTAGCATAAATCAATAAAAGAAGTTTCTTTTTATTTCTCTTTTGTAATTCCCTTTTCTTTACATTATAATTGTTATCACTTTTCTCATATTAAAATAAGGACATTTAGCATTAGAACACCAATAGTAGCAAGACCCGTGTAATAGGGGCGGAGTGGGTGTTTAAGTACTTGCCACTCCGTCATCTAACCCCCGAACCCTTCTCTTCCCGAGTCTCTAGTTTCATAATATTAAAATAGGCTATTTCTTTAGGTTTTTCTTATGTTTCCTCAATAACATAGGTGGTGACTCTACAATCTAAAATCAGTTAGACATCCTAGGATAATTCACCGCTCTAGCCAAGTAGTGGGCTTTCCCGGGGTATCTACACCCGCTTCTTTTCCGCTTTATTAGTTAGAAATTTAATAGACTAGTTGTTTCTTTTCTTTCCTTTCGATAGACTAGTTGTTTCTTTTCTTTCTTTTTAGAATAAAAAGGGATCCTACTCACCCGAGAAACATTGTGGGTGAGAGCATGCCCTCCTATCTGTTTCAACTTTTTTAGTAATAGTCAGCTTCTTTCAAGTTTCCTACATTGTTGTCTTTTACAAAAGCAAAGTAACGTAGAAATGATAGAAGTACGCAGTGACAATGACTACTCGAAGGCAATTCTCTGGAACGCGCCCCGTACTCAACATGATACTAAAAGAAGGATACTTCCCCGGTCTCGGACTTGGAAAAAATTTGCAAGGGATCAAAGAACCACCACCCGTCGTTCTATATCCCCCCCGAATATGGTCTAGGATACGAGTCATCACTCAAGAACATCCCTAAGGAAGAAAGGGATTGGACTTCATACATAGTGCCAATTGCACCGCCCTATCGAAGGACACTAAACGGGTACTTCGTACGCGAGAGGGAAAACTTGCCATACTTCATGTTCCCTGAACCAAGGATCGACCATAGGGAGAAGCAGTAGCCGGGCTTTGAAATCTTCAGTGACTGTGATCCATACTCACTTGAAACAGAACCGATTCAATTCTCGTGGCTACCTCGAGAATTAGGGGGTACCAAGGATGAAGTATTCAGTGAATGGGACTTTGTGTTGGGAGAAGACCTACTGCACCAGTTTCTCAACCTTTTCAAGCTAGAGGACACTCATATCAATCCAATAGACAAGGGGGACTCTACAAAGCAAGACTACACCAAGCTCATCAAGAAGTGTGACGAGCCCATCAAGAACTGGTACACAACTGGGGGACCCATGACAAGTGAAGACTTCCTGATCAAAGAACTAGGATGCCCTCGACATCGGGATGGAGTTCTTTGAGGAACCAATCCAAATATTTATCCGATAAATAAATACTCCCTCCATCATGACGGAGATTGGTCCAACAGTCTGTAGTGGTGCCCTGCCCCCAAGCACGAGCCAAGCTCTTAGCAAACTCCAAGTCCATGGAAGAGACATCTCGAACACGTCCCCCTAGCACAAAAGTATCATGTTGCTGACCAAACTGCCGCATCACCCTCCGAGCAAAATAAAAGGAGGAATCTCTCAAACCCAGAAGAACGACCCTGTCATATCCGTTGGTGCTAGCCACGAACTTATTCACCTTCGAAAAAGGAGGACAGCAAACAATGTCATTGGTCTCTGCTTCCGCAAAAAGATAGGCCCACTCCTCAATGCTAAGGTCCTTCACTAACAACCTCCGCCTATGGAAAGTGTAAGGGGAATACTCGGTCGGAGAGCTCAACAGTTTGAAATGCTCCCTAAGCCAAATGGTCAAAAACAATGGACTTCCCCAGGTCATAGAGCCGGTTCGGTGCAGCTCATCAAGACCATGAAGGGTCTCCCCTAAGATAAGAGGAACAACATTGAAGGCTCGTCCTCTAGCTTGCAAAAGAATGTCCACGAGCTACGTGTCTGCCATGCCACACTTACTCATGAAAAACACATTTCGGAACAAACACAAAGCCAAAAGGCAACACTGAGAATCTACACCGTGAATGCGTGTCACACGACCCCTGAATCTCCATGGCAAAGCGGAGAGATCGACATAGCAGTTATGGATATAACCCTTCGCCTCATGAAGGACTATGCTCAATAAATCCCTGAGAGACTCCGACGGTACCTTGTCATGCTTGGGAACCGCAATCACACCGGTCAATGGCATATCCAAGATAGTCGCCAAAGCGTGCCGCTCCCTTCAAAAGGTCCCAATCCGGTTTTAAGTTCTTTAAGGTGAAGAGGATTTTGAATCCAAACAGCCCCACGAACCTCTCTTGACGAGACTTGTCAAAGGCACGAATGAACATAGCCAAGTCATCCTTATAACGCTCCACCGACTCTAAGTCTAGAGATAATTCATCAACAATCATTGATGAAGGGACGGACTTGCTTGGGGCCATTAAGAGCAAAAGGTTAAGAATTTAGCTCTAAAAGGAGAGTTCCCAGAACTAATTTGAAGCTGCATGGAGTTCTAGGACGGACTATAGGTCTTTATTTACGAGTTTGGATACCAAATCCTTGAGGAAAAAGGAGAAATTGCCCCAGATTTGAGGATTGGCTCGTACGGGACATAGATGTCTCGTATAGGGGATCTCCCCAGTTCAGACAGCAACGATTCTGCCCAAAATTCAGGCTATCCAACATGTCAAAACATGTCTCAATGACCTAAAAAAAAACTCACCAAAGTAGTCCATCATCACATACAAATGGCCCAACATGAATCCATCTCATAAAAAACCCACGGTTGACCAACCGGGCTTGAATCAAACCATCATACAGTCAGAAACAAAACTAAAATTGAAAAATATGCGTGCTATAGTTAGGATTTACTTGTTGCACAGGTACAAACCAAAAGAAAGAAAAATTGTCTTTGCCTACGCCGAGGCAATAATTACATCAACAAAAATAAAAAAGAAGGGACGGGGGATTCTATCTACTCAGGCATCAAATAAAGGGACGTCGCCACTACCACGTGATCAATCATCAGTCCGAGGCCTATTCCCGCAAGAAACCGACTCCACTGTCTAGCGAGCCAGTCGACCTAAGAGCCCCACAGTGTCGCTCTTCACCCTCTTGGCATAGGCCATGAACTGGGCAAGCCGTCCTGCGACCTCCATATATTCCGCAATGGGTACCTGTTGAAAAGAAACAAGGAGAAATATCAAAATCCTCAACCAGATAATAAGCAGAAATATGAAATGGTAAAATGATAGAAAGAAAGTCATAAATCATACCATGGTCGCATCAGCGGGAGGTACGTGTCCCTCAGGAATATTGTACTCAGCGTGAAGACTCTCGATGCTCTCTACACCCTCAGCCATGCTGTAGGAAAATGAAGCTGGTCCGAGCTGCGGACAGAAAGGGACATGAACGATCCCCTGAGCCTGAGCATGGTTACCCTCCATAATCAGTCGAGGCATAAGACGAGTTAGAAAATCCTGATAATCAGCCTCGAGATGCATGTGGTCGAAAGAAACTTGACCAATCATGAGGTCCTCTCTTTCCTCATCCCCAATGGCATAGGATTCAAGCATATGAGTCGGTAGATCCAACGGGACGATAAGGTCCAGCCTACCACCATTATGCTGGCGAGAGACTCGCTCGCCCAAGTAAAAGCATCCCCCACCAAGGCTAATCATCAGCAATCTCATACCCGTCTGCCAGTAATCATGGTAAATTCCCAAACTCCTCCAAGGGAAGAGAGCAGTAGCAATCTCAGGAACGACTACCCACTCATCGAGGTATCGCCGCATATGCTCCACCGGCAGGGCTGCCCCCTCAGCCTGCTCATCACGGGTATCCCTGTTACCCCTACGCCACCTTAGTGTATCTGGAAACATGATGGTGTTGTCCCGGAGGTCAAATCTATAGAGACCGAACATGGCGTAACCCCAATCCTGTAAATGGGAGAAACATGGAAAATGTCAACATACGATGGCTAAAATAAGAATGCTACAAAGACAAACTAAACTAAGGCTGAAACAAAAAGGCGAATATAGCAAGAAGTAAGTCTTATACCTCCCAAGCATGGCTATAACCGCCCATGCCAGCGTTCGCACGGTCACGCGAACTCACATCCATAGCCACAAAACAGTGGGCCAGACCAGCTAAGCCCCAACTAGCATCAGTCACATGCTGCATGTCCCTCAAGAAGCTCAGCAAGGTAAACAAGGAATTCGACGCATGGTTGGCAAACAGCATCTCATAGAATGGCCACCACAAGAAGCCCCGTACAGCTATGGCACGGGCATTAACAAACCTCATCTGACCCTCATTGGTGGCAATATTAGCATCCACCTTGTCCCTCAAGGCCTTGAGAGGAACACCCTTGCCTAGGGTACGCACAGTGAAGCCCAGAAGGCGCCTCATATCATCATCACTGGGAAAGAAGTCCGTGTCAACCTCAATCAGATCACCGGCAATGGGAAGCCCAGTAATGGCATGAAAATCGGTAGGAGTCATGGTGACTTCACCCCACCTCGTATGCATCGTATGGGTACTATCCCACCAGTGCTCCCGAATAACTTGGAGCATGTGGGTGTAGACACCCCGCCTTGGACCTCTCATCCCGATTGCATACATAGTATTTTTACTTTACATGTTTTTGTTAATTTCTGTTAGTTCGGTTAAGTTCTTAACTGATTCCCTCAGTTTTGGACTAAACTTCACAACAGAGTTAACTTTCTATTCCATTCTGTCAAAATCACCATTTCGAAGTCGCGCGCCTCCGCCCTTTGGGGCCAGAAGCGCGCGCCTCCCGCCGACTATACGGGATGCACGCGCGTCTGGGTGTGTCAGTTACAGATTCTGTCCAAGAATCTCTCCCTTGCTCATTTAATATGATTTTGCCCGGGAACCTGATCTTTGTGACTCCGTCTTAGCACCAAAAAAAACATCCCCTTTCAACTATAAAAACCCCTCCAATCCACCATTGGGAGGGGGCCTCTTCTTCATCTCTTTTGGGCCTCTTTTCCATATCTTTTGGATCTCTTTTACCTCTCTTGGACCTTCTTTTTGACTTGAATTTTCTCTACACATACACTATACACAAATCCTCTCAACGAGATTTCTCTACAAAACAGTACACAAAGTGTTGCACAACATTTTCTCTACAACAACACCATCTTCAAGTCAAGGTTTAAAGTCCTTCTTCTTAAGGTACAATTTCCCTTTTTCTTCTTCTTATTTTATTCATGTCTAGTCAATGTATGCAATCTCCATAAAAAGGGATACAACCAAAAGGCCACTTCACTGTTGAAGTTTGGTCAAGGTTACATCCCAACATTTTAATTCCACTTTAATTTACATTCTCATTTCTTAATGTAATTACCTAGCAATAATTCGACATGTAATCTTTAGCATAAATCAATAAATAAACAATTCTCCTTTATTTTTCCTCTATAAATTTCCCCTTTCTTTTCATTATAATTGTTAGCACATTTCTCTTATCATTAAATTGAAGGACATTTAGCATTAGAACACCAAAAGTAGCAAGACCCGCGTAAGCGGGGCGGAGTGGGTGTTTAAGTACTTCCCACTCCGTCACCTAACCCCCGAACCCATCTTTTTCCCGAATCTCTGGTTTTGTATATAAAATTGGCTCTTTTTAGGTTTTTCTTATGTTCCTCTAAAACATAGGAGGAGACTCTTAAAATCAATTAGACATCCTAGGTAATTCACCACTCTAGCCAAGCTGTGGTTCCCCGGGGTATCTACAGTGGCGACTCCGCTGGGGACATAGAGGGTTAAACTTGCGTTTTCATCTTTTGGTGTTCTTTCATTCTGTTTTCTGGGCATTCTGGTGAAAAGGGTAGGAAGCGCGCGCCTTCAGCCGTCTTGGCCTAACGCGCGCGCGTCTGACCCTTTGAACCAGAATCGCCCGCCTCCCATCTCGTCCTTCAATTCCATGTTTCTGTGCTAACAATGTCTGCAGGGGAAAAGTTCTATAATTTAGGGTTAAGGCAATCCCTTGAACCCGCTGATTTGCAGGTACTGCCCAGAAGCGGGCGCCTCCACTTCTCTCAGTCTAACGCGCGCGCCTCCCGAGTAGGCACCTGAATGCGCGTGCTTCTGGGCATTTCCCAGAAACAGAAACAGTGAACAGAATGACAGTTTTGACAGTGTGTGCGCACCGGGCCTGCATACACCCCATTTTACTTTTGTTTATTCATTTTTATCGGTCACACGGGTGATTCGAAAGTTGTAAATATGTGCTTATTTGTTTTTTTTTCTTCCTTTAAAAAAAAATATATTTTGTCACTTGTTAGACCTCACACTATGCGCACAATTCTTATCAACTGCTCACTATCGAGTCGCACAAGTCCAACACCAAACCTATCGAGGCCCAACCTAGGAAGTTTCAAGCTCCACTCGACCTTGACTCTACCGAAGTGGTAAACCTCAGCCCGTGGCGTAGTTCACGACTACATGCCGGGGGTGACCTTTAACCCTCTCTTTAGCCGAGCACAAACCACACAATTCTAGTTAGGGTCTAATACTCCGTGACTCAAGTCGGTTTCCATGTGCCGAGATTTTCCTAAACTAATGTCTTCAAATCATACATGCCACTCGTTGTTTTGGACGAAATAAAACTCCGTCCCCAAGTGGTTATTATGGACGAAAATTAAAATCCGTCCCCGCATGTATGCTTTACTACATTAATTTAGTTTAATCCCGACACATGTAGGATTCACAAGCGTGGTGGAATCCGATGAGTATATGGGACCGCGAGAAGGTCTATATACTAGTGTGACGATTCCACTATTTTTCTAGAAACCCCAAAAAGGACCACGTCCTTCCGACTTTTGTAAATAAAAAAAAAGAGTCATTTTTCTTATGTGGTTGAGTCTTTTTCCTTTGTTTGTGGGTTAATCATTTTACTCAAAGGGTGTTTGTGGGGCCATCCTAAGATCAACCCTGTTCTCTCCATAGGTCCAATGGCTTCCAACGGAAACAACAACAAGGGTGAGAACATTTCCGTGTCTAACAAAGGGTTATTCAACATGGTAAAAGCATTGAAAGGGCAAATTGATGCACTAGCCGAGAATGTCTGCCGCAAGGATGATTTATGGCGAGCCCGTTACGAGCATGTGGAAATGGCCCATAAGAAAGAAATAGCCAAACTCGAGAACCAATTAAAGGGGCTCACGAATGAAAGAAAGGAGGTCCAAAGTTTCGATACCGGTTTGGTCAACACTCTCATGTCCTACATCGACCAAAGGCTTAGTGGGCTAAATTTGCACAAGGGCCCAAGCACCAATCTTCATCAAGCTTCTCTCCTCATGAACACAATGGAGGCTCTTCCCGAAAAGTTCAAGATGCCCAATGTTGGCAAGTTCAACGGCAACTCTTGCCCCGACGCTCATGTTGACTCCTACATTTGGGCCATGCTACCAAAGAAAGTGTCTCCTCAAATAATGGCACAATGCTTCCCGCTTACTCTCGAGGGGGTCGCAAAAGATTGGTATATGGGTCTTCCACTTTCCACCCGCCTCAATTGGGATGCCTCTATGCTTGTCTTCAAGTCACAATATCAAATCAACTCCATATTCCGCCCCACCAAGAAGGAATTGGAGAGCACCGTGCAAATGGACAATGAATCATTTGGGGACTTCTATCTCCGTTGGAATGACAAGCTAGCCTAGATGGTTGATAGGCCTTCCAAGAAGGAACAAATGGACATCTTCTTGAAGTGTTTGAAAATGGACTACCGCACTCATCTTAGTGGGGCTTTTCACTCCGATTTTTCAAGCATGTATGATGCGGGGGTTAGAATTGACAATTTGCTCCGAGAAGTGGCCGAGTCCTCCCATGACACAAGCTTCAACGACAAAGGGTTCCCAAGCAATGACATGGAAGAATGTAGTGATATGGAAGACTACAACGACAATGAGGACTACAACGACAATGGGGACTACAGCAACAATCTCCGTTTCTCTATCTCTACCTAGTAATAGGAATAAAAAAAAAGAGAGTAAAAAGTCCTCTAATGTGTGCATTAATGTTTTCTCTCGTCCAATGTTAAATTTTGAGTCAATCATTAAATAAAAGTCTTTCTTGTCCTCATACACTCTTCCAAGTTGTTCAATCTAATTCTTGGCAAAATGATGAAAAGGTGTCTAAACAAGTTTTGGAATGAAGGCCATTGCTTGAACGCCTAGGGGCTAAACATCGACAACGGCATCAACAGCGAAGACATCAACAACGACGAAATCAAGACAAAGAAAGGTGGAGCAACGATCATGAAGCAAAGTTTTCAAAAGGGGATAAAAAAAAAAAAAAAAAAAAAGCTCGCTAGGTTGAAATCCTCAAATCAACCTAGGCAAAAGTTAGAGCACAAAAAAAAAAAAAAAAAAAAAAAAAATCCCCCTCAATCAAAGAAGTACAAGATCAACATCATTCCACCAATGAAGGACGAAGCAACAACCATCTCGACGAATGGAGCATCCACAAGAACTACGGTGACCTGAGCCTCTACACTGGAGGAACGTAGGCAACCTTCGGGTCCGGTCTCATGCAAGAAAGTAGATATGTTTAGCCCTAGCGCGTTATGGTGATCGACCTTCATCTCGAACTTGTCAAGACATCTTTGTACGATTCATTTGCCAATGAAGAATCACCTCAAGATTGAACAACTTTCTTAGATTTGGAATAGCTTTCCGTTCCTTGTCGAGTCTAGGGGCTTCTATTCTTTCTGCATACTCCCAATTTCTTGCTATCAAATTGGGGCTTCCCTTCTCTTCCCTCTTAATGACTTACTTGCCTTCGTGAGTCATTCAACAAATATATGCAAAGTCAATACTAGGGACACTTCCCTAGTCGAGTCAATGTCACTCATCTTTAGTGACAAGAGGTCTTCACCGCAAAATCACATGTCTTATCTCCTCAGCCAGAGTCAATGTACACTTCCTCATTAATCGAGTAAAAAAAAAAAAGTGAAGACGCAAAAGAGATGCCCGCTAGATTGAAAACCCGAAAGGGCGGTCTAGGCAAAAAACAGGGTGCGTCATAAAAAAAATGAGAGAGTGAGAGAGAGAAGGGAAAGAGAAATGGAGATCTCCGGTCTCTAAGGAAGACAACTGCACAAGCTCTACATTGGATCTCCTCAACAAATCAATTCCCCACCGAGTCAACTTTGGGATTGCAAAAGGCTCGACAAGATATGGCACCATCAGAGGTTGTCTTGGGTTATTGGCATCATTCTCCAGCAGTGTGCATTTTTGGGTTCATGAAAAGAAGGCCCGTGGTAACCAAGACCCATCTGAGAACGAGCCCATCATAAAAAGGCACGAGGTTGCACAAATAATCCCTAGCTAGTCAATTGGCTTGGGGCAGCAAATAGCAACAACATGTGTCTCAGTTTTCAAAGCT
Source organism: Campanula takesimana (assembly GCA_026119855.1). Classification (NCBI taxonomy): domain Eukaryota; kingdom Viridiplantae; phylum Streptophyta; class Magnoliopsida; order Asterales; family Campanulaceae; genus Campanula; species Campanula takesimana. Next base: position 1,177,217 of record JAOWBW010000235.1, read on the forward strand.
TCTGCAAGTATGTGCTTCTAAAGTACGCCGAAAGGCTCCCGAGAAATGGAGTAGCTATTTCCATGTCCTCTCATGTTTGTTCCCTCGCATGAGGATGAGTCACTCTTGCTTTGCTCAATAAATGGGGACGCCCTAGGGGCTATGTGACTCAAGAACAAGGGCTTCTTTTGCTTCATTTGACAATCAATAAGCCCTAGGAGCTATGCTCGGGAAAGATGTGTAAGACTATCCTCAAAGTCTCTCAAAAGGGATGTCAAAAATCCCTCTCGTCATGTGTGCCCGTACTCAAGGATGGACCTTTCTTGCAATCAATGATGGCACTCTAGGGGCTACGGTCAAGTCTTAAAGGCTCCCTCGGTAAGAAGCAACTCACTTCAATGTCCCCAGCAACATTTGAAGCTCTATACCGAAAGGTCTCAAGGGGCTTCGCAATCTACAATCTATTGGGCTACGGCATTACAGTGATACAAGCAAAGGGCAATATTGGGGCTTCGCAATTAACAAGCTTTTGGGCAGTGGTACCCGAGCAATGCAATTTGGGAGTAGCCTTATGGCTCCATGAAAGGGATCAAACTTCAATGGTCCCTCAACACTTCCAGTCAAAAGGCTTCCTGGTTTTAAATGAAGGCTACGATGATATGAATGAATTTGATGATTCTTGTTAGAACTCACAGCGAGATTCTGAAGGAAGTCTTAGAGAAACGGAAAAAGATTCAATATGCTAGACTCACCCGGCTGAGTTATAGCGGGCAATGCCAATATGTTAACTCTAGAGACAGAGTTACGGCCAATCCCAATGTTTCTGCAATACAGCATCCCCTTCTCCAAGATCAAAAGCACAGGCTGCATCCGAAGATCCGCCGTCGGTTCAACTCAAGAAGAATCGAGCAAACATACCGTTCGAGACTTTATCACACCAAGATCTTATCATCTGCAAAAATATCACCATCTCCCATGAGACGTCTCCCGAAAACCGTACTATACTTCCAACATGGGCCTTCCGCCATTTGGGTATCAACCACAAAAAGGGCCATCCACCTCCAAGTAAGAGAAAGAGGAAGATCACTTTCATGAGTTCTACCCAATGGTGCATCTGCTCTCAATACAATGCCAAGAAAAGTTGGAGCTTCACACCGAAAGGTCTCCACATCCCGCCATCTACAAACTTGATAAGCCCATGACATTTGGGGCTTAGCAATCTCTCAAAGCTTGGTATCAATGATCTTCTCTTGGGGCCTGCCCACGTCGACAACAAAAGACAGTTTGTATGAATGGGCTAAGAGTTGATTCATCTTGGGGCTTCATAAGCCACTCAAAGTTCAACATTCGAGGGGCTTTACAATCAGCAACCCCTTATCTCGGCATCAAATGCCTTTTGGAGCCCTATAATTGACAAATATCTTGGGGCTAGACATCAATTTTCGTCGGACACCGTGGCGACAACATTCAAGCGCGGCAATCCGGACTTCGACCGAACATGACTTGATCTTGGGTTGGCTTTACAAACACACAATGGTTAAAATGGTTCACCCACGAACTAAAAAAAAATCTTTTTCTCACATGTGTGCATATTCTTTCCCTTCTAATCTAAATAAATAAAAAAAATATATATATTTTTCTTTTTCTTTTTCTATGTGCAAAAGTATGTGCTTTACTTTGCTTTGCTCCTAGCTTCTCCCCCAGCATCCTTGAACTACGCTGGTCTGATTCCTTTCAAGGGATACGTAGGCAGCCTTTTGGCACGACCAACCCACCATCCATAATACCATCTCGCCGACACTCCTTCAAAGGCAAGAACAATTCATCGCCATCAACATCATCATTCTCCATCCAAAGCATGGACATTCTTCAGCAAAAGCATCAACACCCTTCAGTAATCCATCCCCAATCAAGCGGAAATGGTAAGTGAAGGTATGAACATCATTCATCTCAATCAATCTCCGCTTCACACACAGAATCACAAAAATTCTCTCTCATACAAAACTGCTTTCAAATCACATTGCACCACGAGCACAATTTCTCTCTTCATTTCACACTTCATGCATCTTCTTGCACAAACACATATACCTTCCAAGCACACACATAACAGGTACCACCACGAAGTCAACAGCATCCGCTACTCAAGGCACTTCATCCCCAGCAGAAAATGGTCCACAGTCAACCATGCCCGCATCCCCACAATAAAGTCAACAGCAACTGCAGCTCTAGACAGCAATTTGGTCCAAAGTGATCCCGTAATTAGCAAACGGATCCCGCCATCAGCAAACGGATCCCGCAATCAGCAAACGGATCCCGCTTCAGCAAACGGATCCCGCCTTCAGCAAACGGATCCCACTTCAGCAAATGGATCCCGCACCAGCAAACGGATCCCGCAATCAGCAAACGGATCCCGCATTCAGCAAACGGATCCCGCATCAGCAAACGGATCCCGCTTCAGCAAACGGATCCCACATTTAGCAAACGGATCCCGCCTCAGCAAACGGATCCCGCATTTAACAAATGGATCCCGCAATGTCGCGCCCCAGACCCGTGGTCCTACTTGGCCCCACGCTCGGGACACGATTGGAAGACGTTATAAAACTTTTTAGACAATTTTTCGAAATATACTTTCATAAAGTTTAACAAAAACACACTTGAAGTGCAAAGGCTTCACTTAACTTTTTAAACAAACTTTACAAACACTTTCACAACGAAAGTACTTAGCCCGAAGGCATACAAACTTTTAAACAAATGTACTTACACCAACATTAACCAAAATAAATGTGACCATAAGAAGTACGGGTACTCTACCCAAAGGGTTTACATTTACATAATGTAACCTTCAACAAAACAAGTCCCAACTCTTACCAATCTAACGTCCTCCCGTGCCGAGTGTCCTATCCCCTAGACTCGCCTTTATCTAAAACAGTAAACAAATAAGGGTGAGAATAAATCTCAGTAAGCTACTAAAATGCAACTACGTTACATGCTAATATGACAGTCATAAAGAAACAATATCAACAAGTAATCATATAGCATATAGCACATAACACCAACTCATATATCACATTTATCACATAACCCACACTCCGGTGGATACCAACCCAAGGTTTACCCAATAACCATAACCGATGAGAATACCATCTGAGAAACCCATCAAAGAAAACCATCTGAGCAGCATAAATAGCTGAAGCCGGGATCCCGAAAACCAAACCATAACCAATAGAACCAAGTAACCAGAGAGGGAAATATGACACAAAGTCATAACCCAAATACTCACCAAAGGGAGCAATTCAGCCCATCCAAGGCCAATCTGGACTGGGGAAACAAAGAAGGCGCAGTGGACACCTTATAGTAAACTTGGCTTGTGTGCCACTATAATTCTCTCACCGCCTGACTCAGAAGCTCCCAATGGAAACCTTATAGTGGACTTACCTGTACCACTATAATTCTTCCATTGGCTGACTCGACAACAAGACCAGCTGGACTTTCACAAGAAGCACAGTAATGAATACTTGCTAAACAAAACCCGGGGCATTTAATCCAAGAAGGAACTAAGCCAAATACATCACAAGATGCACACGAAAGATTTCTCATAAACAGTCCATGATAAGGACATTTAGTCACAACCCAATCCTTTTTCATTAACGACATAAAAGTCATATACATTCACGTTTGGGTCCTAAACAACCCCAAGGACTACACAAACACTTGTCCTCTTATACCCAAATTAAACAAACTATCAAACCTGGAAAACAGGGGGGTGCGCATGCCCCACCCAAAAGGGTGCGCGCGCTTCCTTTCATCAGATCCTCACAATTTTTGGTCACTTAAGGGTGCGCGCGCCCCACCCAAAAGGGTGCGCACGCCTCCCTTCATCAGACACTTTTGCCTAAATTGATCAATGGGGTGCGTGCGCCTCCTTATTTAGGGTGCGCGCGCCTCCTCCCATTTTGGGCCAAATCCCAGATTTCTTTCCTTAGTTCATTTTTACTCCTTCTGTCACGACCCGAAATCTAGGCTCTATTTTATTAGTAATTAAATGATTATTATTTATTTATTTGCTCAATTATTTATTTAAATTATTATTTATTTAAATATTTATGTGTGCATTTTATGTTTCATAATATTTATGCTTAGCATTTTATTTGGGTCATTAGCGTTAGTGTAGAAATATTGGGTCTTAGTTGTTAGTGGGGAGCATTGAGTTGGGTAGTATTAGAGGAGGGGGTCTTTGTGTAAGTTTTTAAATCATACTCCTACCCTCTCCCTACACCTTCTTCTCCCTCATACACTCCTCCACCCTCATCATCTTCCTAGCACACTTCTCTCTCTCTCTCCATTTTGTGAAGGTAAACTTTCTCTTCCTTCTCTCTTCATTATCTTCCTCTTCCTCTCATAATCTCTCATTTCTTAAAACGTGAAATGTGTTTAGATCGTCGATAGGATCGCGTAGAACCAAAAAGAATTGAATTCCGTCATCTTTGAGAATTTGCAAGTAAGTTACTTTTCCCCCATTTTGATGTTAAAATGTTCATATCATGTTCATATAATGCTTTTGTTGTTATATTTGAAGTTTGAATGAGGTTGCAATTTATTTGGAATTTATTTGAGTTTTGGGTCAAAAATGGTGATTTATGAATGTTGGGTTTGATTCTTGATTTTGGTTGTTAAATGTTGTTGTATGAGTCTTTTTGGACTTATAAGTTGTTTTGGTACATTAGTATGCTTGTTGGAAGGTTGAAATTTTGGTTAAAATGTGTTTTGGTATGAAAATGGAAGAACCCATGTTGTTCTTCCCGATTTCCGGCAATTCAGAAGGTTGGGCGGCCGCACAAAAATGCCTGGGCGACCGCACATCTATCTGAAAGCTTTTGTTCTTGTTTTGAAGGATTTTGGGCGACCGCACAGTCTCTTTTGGGCGGCCGCACAGTCCTCTGAAAGTTTACATTTGTTAATTTTGTGTGGTTGAAGAATGCGTTTTGGTCTAAGTCTAGGGTGTCCTTCTAGTTGACCTTAGTGAACATTGTAGTACACTTTAGTGATAGAATTGGGTCCTTTGTGATCAAGTTTGTGTTTGAAATTCATTAATGGTTAATTGGGATTTTGAAGCACCTTTATTGTGTATTGTTGGTTCATTTCATCTTCTTGGTGATTATTTGGCATGATTCCCTACTTTGGAATCCTTCGTTGTTTATCGTGCTAGTATTTTATTACTTAGCCTTTACGTGAAAGTCCAGCTGGTATTTTGTGTGTGTTTGGGCGATGCGAAACATTATGATGGCACGGCCAAGTCCATTGTGATGTTGACCATTGTTTTGCCCCATTATTACCCTCCTCCAGATTGGCCTTGGATGTGAGAAGAGCTAGCTCCTTTGTGTGCACTTTAGCTTCTTGGAGCATGACTTTGTGGCAAGTCTCCCGTCCCTTGTGACAGTTCATTTGGTTATTGGTTCCGGTACCGGGGTTTTCTCTTCGGCTTTCATGCTATTATGAAGAAGTGATTGGTTGATTATTGAAGCTGCGCAGCGATCCTTTATTTGGATGTTCCGGTTTGGAAAACCTTGGCTATATCCTTTGTTATGTGTTTATTTCCGCTGCTATCTGTTAAGTGATAAATGCTATGTGCTATGTGATATTTATTATTGCGTATTGTTTATTGCATCATAGCATGACATGTAGTTGCATTAGTAACTTATTGAGATTTATCTCACCCCTTTTCTTTTATCTTTGTTTTTCCTTAACCCCCCCCCAGGTGCTAAGGATTAGTCTCGCTGATCACGAGAAAGAGGACGTCGAGTGTGGATACATTCTTTTGGGGAAGGTTGTTATAGGTTGGTTTACATTATGTAAATGTGTAACCTTTTTGGGGTAGTTGTACCAAACAAAGACGTCATTAAGAATTGTATGTTTGTATTTTGTTGGGCATAAACTTGTGGAAGTTTATGATAGTTGTATTTGGTTTTTGTCAAACTTGGTTTTGTAAAACTTTGGATCATCACCTTTTGGTATAAATGAAATTTTTAACTTCGGTATTTCACAGTTTTGGTTTTAGAGTCGACGTCCAGATCGCGGTCTCGGGCCCGCGGAGTCCGGGGTCGCGACACCTTCCGTCCCACAAGTATAACATATATACTACACAACATTAGTAACTTTCATCCAGATTACAATTTGAACTTCTAAACCATTCCCATACTCAGCTAAAACCAATTCCATATACTCCCTTTGTCCCAAAATTACAAGTATAGTAAATATTACCCAAATCACAAAATTAACAAGTAGAAGTATCAAATATAGCATATATGACTATTTTAACATTTAAAGGGGAATTAGTAACTTACCTAGTTCCAGAAAAAGTACCGCTGAAATAAGTTTTGTTCGGCTAGAAATGACCTATTCGACGCCCTGATCATTTTTATATAATTAGTTTTTAAAACGGGTAAGTAAATAAAAAGAATTAAATCGAAATGGGTTGAACTTACCTTTTTCTCTCTTGACCTAAGGAAACGTAGAAAGTTGCAGAAGAAATCATACAGTGAAAGAAAGGGATAAGGAAATCTCTTTTAAAGGGTTTTTACCCAATTTTTACAAATTGATCACCCAAGGTTTGTTTTTAACACTTTAGCCCCTACACTTATATTTTCAACAAGGACCCTAAAGTTTCAACTTAATCATTCATCTCCTTTAATCATTATTATTACTAACTAAGTAAATAGCACAAATAATCAAGTATGATATGCAAATCATAAAATATGATGCAACACATAAAATGAACATATAAGTCAAATAAAAATTCCCAAAAATATAAAATAAATAGAAACGGGTTTTGGGATCGCTACACGCAATCAGCAAACGGATCCCGCATTCAGCAAAACGGATCCCGCATCACCGAACGGATCCCGCTATATCCTTTCTATATCAATAAAGCTGCTCACACAGGGAGCGCACCCCCATCTTTCACAATTTCAAAATTCCCCTCTTTCTTTAAATTGCGGCCGTGGTGGGCCTCCTCAAGCCACCACACCTTTTTAAAAAAAATTATGGCCGTGGTGGGCCGCCTCAAGCCACCACACATTTTTAAAATTTTTTGGCCGTGATGGGCCGCCTCAAGCCATCACACCTTTTAAAAAAAAATAAAAAATTTTGTGGCCGTGGTGGGCCGCCTCAAACCACCACACCTTTTTAAAAATTTTGTGGCCGTGATGGGCCGCCTCAAGCCATCACACCTTTAAAAAAAAAAATTAATTTTGTGGCCGTGGTGGGCCGCCTCAAACCACCACACCTTTTTAAAATTTTGTGGCCGTGGTGGGCCGACTCAAGCCACCACACCTTTTTAAAATTTTGTGGCCGTGGTGGGACGCCTCAAGCCACCACACCCTTTCCATCCGCGAAAGCCGCTCACACAGGGAGCGCACTCCTATCCTTTGTAATTTCAAATTCCTGCTTTATCGAGTCTTTGTTTTCTCTTGTCGATGTCCTCGGCGGTTGTCTTTCTTTCGTCGACGCGTTTTGCTTCGCAATCCATGTCGCCGAGGGGCTCTGTAGACACCCCGCCTTAGACCTCTCACCCCGATTGCATACATAGTATTTTTACTTTACCTATTTTTGTTAATTTCTGTTAGTTCGTTTAAGTTCTTAACTGATTCCATCAGTTTTAGACTAAACTGCACAACAGAGTTAACTTTCTAGTTCATTCTGTCAAAATCGCCATTTCGAAGTCGCGCGCCTCCGCCCTTTGGGGCCAGAAGCGCGCGCCTCCCACCGACTATACGGGATGCGCGCGCGTCTGGGCGTGTCAGTTACAGATTCTGTCCAAGAATCTCTCCCTTGCTCATTTTAATTCCACTTTAATTTACATTCTCATTTCTTAATGTAATTACCTAGCAATAATTCGACATGTAATCTTTAGCATAAATCAATAAATAAACAATTCTCCTTTATTTTTCCTCTATAAATTTCCCCTTTCTTTTCATTATAATTGTTAGCACATTTCTCTTATCATTAAATTGAAGGACATTTAGAATTAGAACACCAAAAGTAGCAAGACCCACGTAAGCGGGGCGGAGTGGGTGTTTAAGTACTTCCCACTCCGTCACCTAACCCCCGAACCCATCTTTTCCCGAATCTCTGGTTTTGTATATAAAATTGGCTCTTTTTAGGTTTTTCTTATGTTCCTCTAAAACATAGGTGGCGACTCTTAAAATCAATTAGACATCCTAGGTAATTCACCGCTCTAGCCAAGCCGTGGGTCCCCGGGGTATCTACAGTGGGTGTTCCTCCCCTTACCCACAAAGCCATCAAAGAAGGGTTTGAACCCCATATTCTCGATTTCCTCCTTCAACTCACCATTAAGAGTTGTCCACTTCTCAACGACCGCTCTCACGCTTCCCCTGCAGTTGTTGACTACCTTGTATGGCTGCAAGAACAAAGACAAAAGAGGCAAATGTCAGAAAATCGGTAAAATCCTCATTTAAACATTTTACCCAAAATTGCAGAATTGCCTAGAACGACAGTCAAAATCATGTACTACTATACTACAATGATTATCAACATCAACAAGGATGAAATTCCATCAAAAGATCAGCTATGCATGATAAACCCTAGCAGCGACAATTCTATGTGAGAATCCGACAAAATTCGGCAAAGTCAACTGCGAAAGTACCAAATTGAGATATGCAACGACAAAATTGACATGTAAACTCAACAAAAGGAAGAGATCCTTACCCTTCTAGTCCGAACGGCGTGGGAAATATGTTCCTCGGGGAACGGATATAGCTCATCCGTCCTCCACACCTTCCCCTTCATGTGCCTACCAAAAAGGTGTTCCTTATGACAACGATGTGCACCGGCCATTGGAAGAGGTTAAAAATCACTTACACTTGAGAAAAATGAAGATTTTTGAGAAGGAAAATTGCCTAAAGTCGGAGAACTCTCGAAACAAAATGTGAAAAGTGATTTTGAAATCACAATTCAGCGCCTGGTATTCTTCTGGTCCACGCAAAAAAACAAGGATGCCTCGTACGAGGCATCCATACTTCGTACGAGGTATCCCTCAGAAAATTCCAGAAAACCCTGTTTTTTTGGGAAATTCCAGAAAAAACCCTGCTTTTAACAGAAATGCCATAAAAAGCCCTGCTTTGACTAAGAAGTCAATCTGAACCCGGTTCAAGATGGAATATTGAGTCGTCATCAAAGGAATATTTTCAGAATTGGAACAATTTAAGTTGTTTCTCAGTACGAATCTATTCTCACCGCGCATCCAAGATCATGGGTGAGCAACAAAAGTCTACATCAACAAACTCGAATCCCACAACTGTTATCAAGATGAAAGTTAATAACATAGGATTCACCCCCTCAGAGTCCCATAATTGTCATCAAGGCGAAGGCTAATGGCATAGGATTCATATTTTCAACGGAAAGGCAGTCTCGTTGGAAGGAGAAGAAAGGTCCGAGAAATTGGCATCTCCAAATCTGGAATCCCATAATTGTTATCAAGGCGAAAGCTAATAACATAGGATTCACATCAAAGACACCCTATGGTCACTGAGGCACACAAGTAAGCACCTCTATGGTCATTCAGCACTAACAAAACCGAAGACGGTTCGTCATCAACAATAGGGTATATTCAGAATTGGATTAAAGACATTGATTCCTCAGTATGGATTAGAACTGGAGACGGTTCGTCATCAACAACAGGGTATATTCAGAATTGGGTCAAGGGCATTGATTACTCAGTATGGGTTACTCTCTAAACTCTAAACTTTACTTACTGCAGTATTGTTTTCAAATTGATTTTCAAATTGATTTTCAAAATACCTCAAGCGACCGTTTTTTGCGTGTTTTGGAGTCGAACTACATTTGGTATGATTTCCTTTTGGGGAATACGTAGGCAGCTTTCAGCATGACCATAACCAAAGTTCTAAATGGTGTCTTTTCTATCGACGACGTTACTTCTTTTATAAGTATCATCGCCGAGGGGCTCTGTAGACACCCCATTTTGAACGTTCATTCATAATTACACTACTTATGTGTCTCGCCTTTGATTTGGGTTGAAACTCATTAAGTTTGACATGTCTCGTTAAGTTTCTGACTGACTTCATTAGTTAGGAGCCAAAATGAACATTAAAACTTCTGCAGAGGGCAGAATTTTGATTCAAACACAAGATGCCTCGTACGAGACATCCCCCTTGTCAAACGGGTTTTCAGCAGTTTCCTTGTTTATCTCAACCTCGTTTGTTGGCAAACACTCCACAATCTGGGAATGAATGGAAGGACGATCTAAGAGTCCAAAAACAACTCCATGGAAATCAAGTCTTTGATTCCCATCCATAAACAACCCCTTGGCTTGATCCCTAAGTCAAGAAATCCTATAAATATAGAGGTTCTTGAACTAAAAACCTCTAGAATGGTCATTCACCTAAAAACCACTCAAAATATGATAAAAAAGGTTCTTATAATCAGCCTCTCTTCCTTACACACGAAATTTATAAGACCATAACATAAATCAAGTCAAGTTCCTTGGATTGTTAAGGCCTTTTGTGAAGGCCATCCATAGGATTCTTGAAGAGCGCTTAGGTAATTCCTCTGTTTTTCTCTCTTCTCATGTCCTTCTTTGCGTTGAAGTAATGTGATTCTATTAAAAGGGTTAGCCTAGAGCCTCTCCAATCCATGGAGATGGTCTCGAAGCACACGATCCGACATTCCAAATAAATAAGAAATTATTTATTTGGCTTCCTTTGTACATGTTTTACATAATTTTAAAGACGACGATGATGATTTTGTAGCAAGACCGATCCTAGATCGGGTGGATTGGGTGCTCCTTGACCTTCCCAATCCATAAATTAACCCCCAAACTCAAGAATCTCATGGTCCGTGTTCCGTTAAACATTGTGGCGACTCTCAAAAATCGAGCAACAATCAAGCCCTTACAAACCAACCCTTAAACAAGTAAACGAAACGGCAGGAAAAAAGGTGCGCGCTCACAACTTGGCATTCATCTATGATGGCAAGTTCCTTGAACATGGAGGCTAGATCAGTTAATTCTTCCCCCACAGTGATCTCTGTCTCGGCCTCGATAGTCACTTTCTTCCCCCACCATCCTCGGGGTGACATCGGAGTTTGTTCATCTTTGCGCTTCTGAATTTTACAATCGACAAAGACCTAGAGGCCGAGATTTCTGATTCCCTTGCTATTGACTCACGGTTCGGGAAAGATCATGTATGGGACATCCTCCCCCTGGCGAACAAAGTAGCCATTTAATGTCTTGCGATAAGGACTCAAATTGGGGATTTCATAGTGATGGCCTTCTCTGCGAGCTCGGACCTTTTCATTCTTGATGGCTTGCTCGTATCTCATGTCATCTTCAGAAGGCTCGTATCCTAACCCGAACTTGTTTGTTACAAAAGGGACCTCTACGGGCTTCTTTCTCCCTTGCTGATATTTCCCTAGGCCTAAACCGGGGAAGTAATTCATTTTCCTTATCATGCTGAGGACTTTATGATTGCCGAGGGTCCACGGTCCATTTCCCCCTTCTTTGTCGATGGCGTTGATTGAGACGCCGGAGAGGGTGGAGTCTTCTAACCCATTTTGAAGTTGGTGGACGGATTGTCCCCCATTTTTGTGGATAGTGACATTTTCAGCCATTACGGTCACTATTTCATCTCCATTTCGGATCTGGACACATTGATGGAGAGTAGAAGGGACGGCATTGGAACTATGTATCCACGGTCGGCCCAAAAGCAAATTGAATGATGAGTGGACATCGATCCCTTGAAATGGGACGGACATAATCATGCTCCCAAATTCAATGTCCACTTCTATCATGCCCATGACTGTGCGGGTGGTGCTGTCGTATCCTCTGATCACTTGACTAGAGGGCTGCAAATCTGAATTTTTAAGCCCCAATATGCCCATGATTCTGCTAGGCATTAAGTTGAGTGCGGAACCACCGTCAACCAAAACTCTTGAAATAGGTCTCCCTCTTGCCCTTTCTTTGAGATCGATGGCCTCATTGTGATCGGACCCCAATGGTGGAAGGTCCATGTCGGCAAATGTGATGACATTGCCAAAGTGTATGTGGCCTATCATAGAAGTAAGGTCTTCGGGAGTTGTGTCAAGAGAGACTGATGTGTCGTCGAGGTTGCTGATCACGAGGTCTCGGTGCTTCTTTGAAGATGCAATGAGGTCCCAAATAGATATTTTTGCTTGAGTCTTCTTGAGTTGAAATAATAAAGGATCTTCGGGTATATTGCGAGTTTGCGATCTTGGAGAAGAGGTGCTTGCCGCAGAAGTGATGGGATTGCTTGCTATGACCCTACCGGATCGAGTTAGCATGTTGACGCTCCCATTTTGATTATTTTTCCTATTCTCTAATGTTAGGCACAATTGGTAGGAAAAGAGGCTAGAGGGGGGGTGAATAGCCTTTTTAAACTTTTATAAAGAAACACTTTTATAAATGCAAAGTCACTTATCAGTTTGCAAACTATTATCAGTAAGCGCAGCGGAGAAGATATGACTTGATTTAACTCACACAAAATCAGTATGAAAAAGGTTTTGAGAGCTTGGTTTTAACACAAAGTGATTGCTAAAAGTTCAATGTGTTGGGTTTTGAGCAAACATGCACAGCGGAATTAAAACCCAAAAGCCTAGATCCGATCACGATGATTAAATTAATACGAGGATGAATATAGAACACTAACCGAGATGGAGCTTTAAAATTCTGCGATCTTCAATCTTTGTTCTTCGCGCTTCTTCGAATCACGAATGCAGGAACGACCGCAACACTTGGATCACGAACTTTGAAGGAGTTGATGCCAACGCCCTCTATGTTTATCCACACGCGAACGAATATCTAGAACGATTCTAGATCTGGATTGCTAGACCCGTTAGAAAACACGCTTTTCTAATCTTTAAAGGCTATATGATTTTATTGGTGTTCTTGAGCTTTTGATTCTCAATCTAAACTCAAGAATATGTTTCTCAAACACGTGGAGGCTACCAATAATGATACAATATCAATCCATACTGATTAGGGTTAAGAGAGAGGTATTTAAACTCATTAGTCCTAAACCTTTTAGGAGAAATAGGTCAAAACACGAAATCAGATTTTTGGGCCCAAACAGGGCCTGCTCGGCCGAGTCTTATAAGGTGCTCGGCCGAGCACCTCTGTGTCAAAACTTTCTGTTTCTCATGCTCGGCCGAGTCCTTTGAGGTGCTCGGCCGAGCACCAGCAAAAAGTCATTTTTAGCCTTTTAAACAATTCGTTCTTTTGTGTGTGACCCCATAGGATTATATTAAGTTGGCAATGAGTCCAACCAAGGTCAAACTCATAAATCATGAGCGGACTCTAGCAAGCCATCATGACTACCCAATTAATATAACTTAAAGAAGTTCGTAATCCTCAATAGAATATATCACAATCCTTTTGTCTCACGATATCATATTGAACATAAGTCATGGTCCATGTCAACTTATATTGTTCAATGCTTTCTCGATCTTGAGTAGATTGATAATGAGCAAATGGTATTGATCTCATCAATTCATTTGAGCGCGGCCACGCATTTCATCAATCTCACTCTACGAGAGGCCTAAGCAGATATCTCTCTTGAGAGAGAGGGGCAAATCCCATATTGACTTATTACCTTTCCCTACATGAATCCGATTATGCCAATCGTAGCCTTTATAACCACCCGGTTAGGAGTGACGTTTGAGTACGTCAAACATAATGTTCATCATGTGGAAGACTGTAATAATCTCAGGTCTAAGGATATCAATGATATAACTATTATGAGATTTAATTATGACATTTGACCATGACATAAATCTCATAGGTGGGTCATGTCCAGTACATGGTCACCAACATGTACCCATAAGCTTAATCTGTATCTAATACACATGATCATCACATGATCATCAATTAAACTTATACTAGTTCTTCATAAGTTCTAGGGATGGGGATTATTATAATAAACATGTAAAACATATAATAACCCTAGGTTGTTATCTCCAAAACAAATGATGTAACGTAAGGCCTTTCTCAAGGGCCTAGAGCATAATTCCAACACAATGCAGTTTCAAGAGATTGGTCAATGGAAATTACAATGAATCAGTACAAACATATACGATCTGCCGGTGATAGAGTTCCAACCTGCAAAGATAAAGTAAGCAACAGAGACACAAAGATTTGGAGAGCTTCACAGTGTAAATACTGCTACGTCATCTACCAAGTTTGGTCAGAACTTGGATTTAGGTTAAGAGTACTATTAGATATCTCTAGTCTATTACAAGCACGGCTTTGCCAGAAACAAGGACTAAATTCTAGATATCACTAATGGATCGTAATTCAAATCTGACCAAGTGTTTTTGAGCGGCAAGTCCAAGAGAACTTATCTCACTCAGGTGGGTGTGTGAATAACTCAAACAACGTATTCCTTAAATGATCTAGTTCGGGAATACTAACAATGTTGTTGAGTTGGTGCACAAGTGTATGTCCTATTTAATGATCTAATGATTATCTGGACAGAATGTTTGAGTCTTCAATGAATACTCAAAAACATTCAACTCTCTTCAATGCTCTATTTTCACCAACCTTCTTCAATGCTCTAAGTCCACTAATTATAAGAGGAGTGAATGTCTTGAGTCTTGTAGAAGAAGGCTTGCAATTTGAATATCCAGCTGGGTAGTTGAGGAGCATTAAATGCGGTATCTTTAGCATTAATGGCGAAGATATGGAGTACACGCATGCTTGCAAAAGTCTGATGGGTAAAGACCCCTTTGTCTCAACCAGTTACCTACAAAAAGCAAGTAGGGATAAAGTATAGCTAAAACTAGCTATGTGTCAGACGGCGCAGTAATCATGATAGAGCAGTTTAACAACTTTCTGATGAGACAGTACAGAAAAGACAGATACAATCAATAAGTTGACATTGAGATAGAACAACAAAACCTGACTGTCAGTAAGGTTCAGATTGTCCTTGCTGATTGTTTGAGTCATCGGCAACTTGGGTAGTAAGTTGATCGGCATGTTGAATTCTGGTCTGCTTATTGAGCTTCCTTCTGCTGGTTTGCCAAGATTGAGGAGTTGGAATACACCTGTGCTGGTCACCAAGAATCCTAAGGGTACCTTACAAAGGTTCTATTAAAAATTGGGGGATCCTAAGTGATAACTAGGATTGGGATTAAGCAATTCTATGTCCTAAACATATATTTGAACAACAATCTCCTCCTAATTGCTTAAGTCCAATCACCCTATACTAGAACATCTATCTTAGCTTAGTAAAAGAATGTATAAGGAATGTCTATTTATTATCATTCCCTAAGCCAAGTCACACACTAGATGTCTTAGAAAAGGTAAAAAAAAAAAAATACAAAAAGATAAAAAGTAAGAGTAAAAGGTAGAAGAAAAAAAATGAGTTGATGATTGCTATGATCAGCAGGGAGAATAATAATCTGCAAAATAAAGTTAGCATGAATAGTAGCAGATATTATAAGAAAATATAACATATAAAAATAAGCACACATAAGACAGTAATGGTTAGCAAAGAAGTCTTGTATTAAGCGTTGAAGGTCTTCAGGATATCTATATCATTGGCTATATTGACTAGGAAACAGGAGGATCCTCTTGCTGGTCAGTGGCCTTTGATGTAGAGTCGGTAAGCTTGGCTTTCTTCTTTGCTCTTTTCTCTTTCTTTTCAGCTTCTCTCTTCTTCCTTCTTTGAGTGCTCTCCAGTCTTTCAGTCAGCATGGCATTGTTAGCTTCCAGAGCATCTATCTTCAATTGAGCATCAGCAAGAGCAGACTTGGCAGCAGATAGATCTTTTTCAGTTCTTTCTAGGTCTCTGATCTGCAATCTCTGCTCATCAACTAGCTGATGTTGAATGGAATGCATACTTCCCAAACTTTATGAAAGGGTAATCAGCCTTGATTCTTTGTCCTCCAGAAGTTCTTTCATGTCTTGGATTCTCTTGCTTTCCTCCTCCTTATTGGACTTAAGGATTTTGTCAGAAAGATCCTCATGAATATGGTTCAATTTGTCGCGGAGGAATAGGCCAGTATCGCCCAGATCGGCACGAGTAACAAGCACTTGCAGATCTTCAGTATCCCCTTCAAGGTGACTGAAGTATTCATACATACTATTCAGTACCACGGTCCTTGAAAGACCAAGAGAATAATGCATCAGGAAGGAAGGAATGAAGTCTTCATTGATCAGATCAGCATCTTCTACAAGACCATCAGGAGCAGGCACAGACAACTCATCATCGGAAGATAGAACAATCAGTAATGGAGAAGCTGGCACAGGAGAGATAGCAGTCGGCAGAGGCATAGGCAAAACTTGTTGAAGGAGAGAAACATCAGCAGCATATCTATCGGCAAGAAGGAACTCAGCAGGAACAGACGTGGAAGCAACAAGATCAGTAGCAACTATATCAGCACGGACGATCGGCAAAGGAAATTGAGGATGAATAATAACTGCTCGTTCATCCAGCAGATGGAACACACCATTGTCTTCTAGCGAAAGAAAGATAGCCAAAATGAAGTTTAAGCAAGCACGACCTTCAAGAATCATGGTCATCATCCCGGCATTCATCAGCCTTGAGGTATAGACCAGATGATCAGCACGTTGTCGAGGGTGAAACATCGGCATAGTTAGTGCAAGAGCAGCTAATTTAACCAAGTGCAGAAGACCTCGAGGATCAGTAGCTCGGTATTCAAGAATGTCATAGAGTTCTTCATTGATCATCATGCACCTCTTCATCCAACCATTTTTGGTGATGCATACTTCCTTGGGAGATGGACCAGGTAAGTGATTTTTCCGCCAACTTTGAGCTTACCAGGCAAGCAATGTAGAGGTTCAAAAACTGGTCCTTTCACCTTGAGCTTGGAGACCCGGGGAGCTTTCCCTTTCTTCCTTATGAATTCAGGTTTAATCCAGGGGAAGAATATAAGTTGTTCACTAGTCAAGCCGGGAAGAAATGAATGATTTGGACCAAAAGGATTAGGAATTTGTTGCAGAGAATTTGATGGCAGCTCTATATAGTCCTTCGGATCTATTTCATCTGAGCTGTCATTCCCACCAGCAGCTGCAGCAGCAGGAACCGGTTGTGCTTCAGCAGCAACAACAGGAGCAACAAGGGCCTCGGGAGCAGGTAGCAAAGAAAGGAAATAGAAGCAAATAAAGCATCCTGAAATTCCTCAAACTGTAAGTCAGCAGCAATCAGAGCATCAAGGTCAGCATTATGATCTGGATTGGCAATCTCTATATCGACACCTCTTCCCAACTCAACAATCTCTTTAACACCAGTAGGTTCCACCAGAATCACATCAGTAGAAGAGATAGGGACCTTAATAATCTGAGTGTCAGCAGTTGGCTCAGATGGATGAGTGTCGGTAGTTGGCTCATCAGCATACACATCAGCAACAACTTTTTCATTAGCACAAGCTCCTCCTGATATCGGCAAGTCACCAACTTCATCAGTGGATTGAGTTTCTATAGTTTCCTCAATTGAGGCAAGTTGGTCTTCTTTAACAATCAGAGGTTGAGTGTCCATAGTTTCCTCAACTTGATTAACTAAGGATTCATCAGCAGTGCTGTTCTCATCAGCAGGTTGAGTGTCTGAAGTTTTCTCAACAATCTGTTCAACAGACTTATCAGCATAGCCACGCTCAGAGCCATCACTGGCTAGTACCGAGTCAGCAAAAGCTTCAGCAGATGATACAGAAGTAGGGTCAGCAGCTGCATGATCTTGATCAGAAGAGGGCTTTTTGAAGACAACACTTATCGGCAGCTTATCATACTCACTGATAGAATCAGAAGAGGTGATTGTTTCACCAGCAGCTTTGTGAGTACAAACAAAATCAGCAGTATCAACAGAGCTGGCTGGAGTTGGAATGGGTGAGATTGCTGGTGGAGGAACTTATTCATGAATATAGGTAGATGTTGGTGTAGAAGCAGCTCTAGCCTTGATAAAGGCCTCTGGATCGTTCAGCAGATTCAGGGTTATCCTCTGCACATTCTTTACGAATTGAGTGGCTTGAGCACTCTTATCCAGCCTTTCATTGTCATTGAAGTTCAGCAAATCATCCTCATCTTCAAGTCTTCCCAACTGATAGGGATCTTGTTCATCAAAGTTCATCAGCTGGTTGAAGACTGAGGCATAAGCAACCCATACATCTTGCACCATCAAATCCTGTCTGATCCTATCTTGAAATAGATAGACCTGATTCCAGGGAAGGGATAGCAAATCAAAATACCTTCCAAAATTTAATCTTAACTCACTTTCAGACAACCTTTGGAATTTCTGAAGAGGTACAAACTTCTCTTTAAACATATCGGTGACCCTGTTCAGGCTTGTGAAATCAACATAATCAGCATGATTGCCAGGGGAAACTGGCTCCTTTCTTTCCTCATGAAACTGGAGCAACCGGCGAACAAACGGATGGAGATGATCAATGGGGAACACCCAATTCTTTGATAAGACCTTATTGGTGAATGACCAATGGTTTCTAAAGAAGATGTGAAATGTTAGGTTTCTGATTGGCTTGCACTTTCTAACAGAAGGTCCAGAGGCTACATCAGCAGCAGCATGGAGCTCAGGTAAATAAGGAAGATCTAGAATTCCCTTTTGAAGAGGGACTCTTACCCTTAAGTTAGATCCAATCAGTCTCCTTCTCTCAGCCATTTCATCGGCAGGATCGGTTTCAGATTTGATAACCACAGAGGGAGCAGTAAGTGTTGCACCGGTAAGAAGAGATGGTGCAAACCTGATCTGCTTAGCTCTTGGATCAGTAGAACGAATTTGAGAGGAAGGAACTTGTGCAACTGAAGACTTTGGCCTTGGAGCAGCAGGAAGATCATCAGTAGATACAACCTTTGACTTTTTGACTTGAGCTTTATCGGCAGCCTTGACTAGCCTTCTTTTCTTAAGAGCTGCTGGAGTAGAATTGGCAAGAATCCTGTCTGTAGATAGAGCAGGAGTAGAAACGTCAGCAGGGGAGACATCAGCAACCTTGACAACTTTATTTTCCTTCTTCTTTTTCGGAGTACCAGCAGCAGGAACAACTATTGTGCTGGTAGGAACCTTTCTGGAAATCCTATTCCAATCAGTAAGCTTAAAGGATTTGAGATTGTCAAAATCAAGACTAGGGGGTGCAGAGGAAGCCCTAACTATTGCTGAGTTGCACCTCAAGATAGTGCTAATCAGCATATAATGGTATCCTTTACCGGGGTGAGCTTTGTTCTTCCTTCTATCCTCCTTATACTTAACGACAGGAATGGCAATGACCCTAAACAGATAGGCACACCAGTTGAATTCTTCTTGCAACACGATGGCTGCCATTAGTTCAAACTGTATATCAGTAACATGGCTGTGAGAGCCAGATCTTCATACCAAGCATCTATCAACAATCTCTGCAAGGGCAAAGAATCTTCTTCTGTAATGAGCTTTGAGATGATTATCTCCACTGAGTCTAGGACCGGCTCCCCTCATAAGGGTCCATGCCTTATCCAAGGTCTTGTCATCAGTAATGGAGTCAACACCCTCATTCCTAAGCAGAGGGAGTGCTTCATGAATAGAAGAAGGAGTAACAGAGATCGGCACGCCGGCGACGGTTGAGGCGATGGAGACGAAGACAGAGGAATCATTGGGATCAGTGATAACGGAGGCATTTGAGAAGAACTCTTGAACTTGACCCAAAAAGATAAACTCAACACCAGTTGGAGTGATGAAGGAGTCCAGCAGAGAGCCAATCAGAAGATTCTTCAAGAAATCACCGTCAAGAGCGTCGTGGAGTCAACATAGCCTCCATAGATATCCTTTTCGTTGCTCGACATTTTCTGCAAAATCACTCAAAAGATATCACAAGTTAGAATAAATTTGTTCAAAATAGATTTGAAATGCAAGTGTAAAATCATCAAGTAGTTACCAGAAAATAGAGCTAACTCTGGTTTGAAGAATCGTAAGAGAATATGAAAGTAGATGAAGAACACAAGCAATAGTGATATTAAGAGAGAATGAAGAGCGAAAAGAATAAAAGAGTTTAAGAGATGCTTATATATGTTATGGAAGAGAGATAGAGAATAGGAAGAGTTTGCATGGGAGAAAGAAATAATAATGAGTTTAACGGTAGCGAATAAGTAGGAGAACGTGCGCACACAATGCATTAAATGCACGAACCGAACGGTTTAAATTTGATGGTTAAACTTAGGAGAGAGAAAGGGTAGAAGTGGCAACAATAAAGTTAAGGTTACCTTTCTGATTTATCACAAAGAGTTGGGATAAATCTTTGACATGATTTGGGTTAGGCGGTGCACACATGTGTCAGAGAGGAGGTGTGGCCGATTGTACCTTTGATTTGACTAAGCTTATGTCATGTGTCAGAGAATCCTTATCCGTTTGGATGAGATCTACCGATGAATTTTGAATTTTGACAAATCGGCAAGACATGATTCGGCAAGTTGTTGATCAGCAAGATATTTATCGGCATGATGTTTGTCGGCAAGATAATTTCCGTTCTGCTGATTTGATCGGTAGACTAACACAAGTAGCAAAGTCAGCACAATTTTAACCATAATAATCAATCATACCTAGTTCACCTCTAAGGAATTCAAATATTTTCTGATCTAAGGGTTTTGTCAGTATGTCTGCTCTTTGGTAATCGGTATGAACTTTGAGCAGCACAACGTTTCCCTTTTCAACATGTTCCTTCAGAAAGTGATACTTGATGTCTATGTGCTTGGTTTTCGAATGCATGACCGGGTTGTTGGAAACTGAGATGGCAGATTGATTGTCACAATAGATGGGACAAACTTGAGATGGAACTTTATAGTCAACAAGATGCGGCTTCATCCAAAGGATCTGTGAACAGAAACTGCCGGCAGCTATGTACTCAGCTTCAGTAGTAGAAGTGGAAATTGATGCTTGCTTTTTACATGACCAAGACACCAATCGATCACCAAGAAATTGGCAAGTTCCACTAGTACTTTTTCTGGTCACCCTACAAGCTGCAAAGTCTGCATCTGAATAACCTATTAGATTAAAAGATGAATCTCTAGCATACCATAATCCAAGGTTAGCAGTGCCACAAAGATATTTAATGATACGTTTAACAGCTTGCAGATGAGATTCCCTAGGGTCAGCTTGAAACCTGGCACAAACACAAACAACAAACATAATATCTGGTCTACTGACAGTAAGATAGAGGAGTGAGCCGATCATACCTCGATAGAGTGTCATATCTACCCTCTTACCGGACTCATCCTTATCTAAATGAATGTTAGTGCCCATAGATGTGCATTGAGAATGAGCATTGTCGAAGCCAAACTTCTTGATTAATTCTTTTGCGTACTTGGCTTGACTGACGAATATTCCCTCATTTGTTTGCTTGACTTGAAGTCCAAGGAAATATATTAGTTCACCCATCATGCTCATCTCGAACTTGCTCTGCATTAGCTTCTCAAATCTCTTGCAAAGTGATTCATTAGTAGAACCAAAAATAATAACATAGACATATATTTGAACAAACAATGAATGACCCTTATGCTTGGCAACAAATAAAGTAGTATCAATTTTACCTCGAGTGAAACCTAAGCCATCACTAAGTAAGAACTTAGAAAGGGTTTCATACCATTCCCTTGGAGTTTGCTTTAGGCCGTAGAGAGCTTTCTTCAATCGATAGACATGATTAGGCTTCTTAGTGTCCTCGAAACCAAGTGGTTGTTCCACATAAACAAGTTCTTAGAGTTCTCCATTTAAGAATGCACTTTTCACATCCATTTGATATAGCTTGAATTCTTTGAAGGCAGCATAGGCTAAGAAAAGTCTTATAGCTTCCAATCTTGCAACTGGAGCAAATGTCTCATCGTAGTCAATTCCTTCTTCTTGTCGGTAGCCTTTAGCAACTAACCTTGCTTTGTTTCTAATAATATTCCCAGATTCATCCAATTTGTTTCTATAGACCCACTTAGTACCAATAACTTATTGAGAAGTTGGTCTTGGCACAAGTTCCCATACATTACATCTTTCAAACTGATTCAGTTCCTCTTGCATGGCTTCAACCCAACCAGGATCGGCAAGAGCTTCTTCGGTCTTCTTTGGTTCTATGTTGGAAACCATAGCAGATGAGAAAAGACTTTCAGCAAATGCTCTACTAAGGTTTCTTGTTAATCTTGGACCAAAGACATCACCAATCACATTTTCTAATGGATGATCACGAACTGGTCTAACTTCTCTCAGCACATCTTGTCTGACTGACTCTTGTTGAAGTGATTCTAGAGGAGGATCAAGGTCAGCAGATGACTGAGAGGAAGTGTTAGAGTTTTGAGTAAAAGGTGGGTGAGAACTTGGAGGATTGGATCTTATAACAGAAATTGGTTGAGGGCTTGATCTGTCTTCAGAATGATCAGCAGAATTTGCATCGGCAAATGGATTATGAAAGTTATCGGTATGATCATGTTCTGCCGATGATGGAAAATAATGAGTATCTGTTGGTTCTTCTACTAAAATGACTGGATTAGCAGCTGGTACTTGACCTGCAGGGTTAGGATTACTGGATTCACCTGTCTCATGAGCACTAGAAGCATTAGTACTATTTAGAGCCTTATCAGACTCTAACAAATCAAATTCATCAATGGTTACATGAACAGATTCAACAATTTTCAAAAGTTTCTTATTAAAGACTTCAAAGGCCTTACTATGTTTAGCGTATCCAACAAAGATTCCTTCATCAGCTTTCTCATCAAATTCACCTCTGTGCTCCTTACCGTTGTAAAGCACGTAACATTTGCAACCGAATATTTTGAAGAATCCAATGTTGGGAACTCTGCCTCTCCAGAGTTCATAAGGAGTCTTGTTATGGAATTTGTTGATTAGAGATCTGTTCTGAGTGAAGTAGGCGGTATTGATGGTTTCAGCCCAAAAGTATTTCGGTAGCCTGGCTTCAGCAATCATGGTCTTACCAGCTTCAATGAGAGTTATGTTCTCTCCCAACGACACCATTTTATTGTGGTGTACTGGCAGCTGAGAAGTTATGGTCTATGCCATGATCATCACAGTACTGAGCAATACCATTGTTCTTGAATTCAGTGCCGTTGTCTGATCTCATGCTGATGATATCGCTTTCTTTCTGTGTTTGTAGTAGTCTGAATAACTTGGTAGCAATGGCATATGTGACATCTTTATGACTGAAAGTTTCCACCCAAGTATATCTAGAGAAATCATCTACTACAACCAAGGTATATCTACTTCCCCTAATACTTGCTGTAGTTGTGGGGCCAAATAGATCCATATGTAGCATTTGGAGGCACTTAGATGTTGACATGCAGGGCTTGCTTTGGAAGGATGATTTATGTTGTTTTCCAAGCTGGCAGGCCTTGCATTTCTTTCCTTGATCAGCAGACACTTGAGGTAAACCAGTAACCAGATTTTAACCTGCAAGCTTGGATAGATATTTGAAGTTCAAGTGACTGAGTCTCTTGTGCCATAGCCATGAGTTCTCACTGATGTTCTTAGCTAAAAAACAAACATTAGCAACACCAGTAATAGAACTTAAGTCTACTGCATAAATGTTACCTTTTCTTTTGGCAGTGAGAAGGGTTTCATTGGAAGAAATGTCTTTCACATAGCAACTGGAAGTAGTAAATACACATTGCATCCCTTTATCACAGAATTGTGAAATAGATATAAGGTTGTGTTTCAAGCCATCTACTAGAGAGACCTTCTGTACAGTAACTGCACCTCTCTAGATGGTACCATTACCGATAATTTTTCCTTTGGCATTATCACCGAAAACCACTGGGGGGACCTGATGCTTCTGAGATATCGGAAAGTAGATCTGCAAATCCTGTCATGTGTCTTGAACAGCCACTATCTAGAATCCACAAATCCTTGCTTGCACCAGTTGAGGCCATGAAGCATTCCTGAAATAAAACGGTATGCTTATGGTCCCCCTTATTCTTGGGTCCGAGGGTTAGTTCCTCTTTGGCAACCACATCTGGCCACCACTAGAGGATGCAACCTCAGTGGGTCCAGATAGGTGCTTTATGAGGCATTCATGAGCCTTGTGACCATAATCAGAACAATTAGAACATCTCACTTGACTGATGGGCTGTGAAGTCGGTAGAACATCATTCTGTTTAGTCAGTGCATCGGCAGAACTAGAGAATTGAGCAGACACAAACTTAGTAGGTTTAAAGGTGATAGTGTTGCCTTTCTTTCCATTCTGTTTACCTTTGGCAGTTACCTTTTTAGGTACTTGTCCATCGGCAGCAGAGGTGGTTAGACCGGCAGCACTTGCTCTGCTGATGTATTCACCAAGAATACCATTATCGGCAGACTCAGTATCAGCAACCTTAACATATCTTTGTTTGTGCTTATCATTTCTTTTGTTCTGGTTCTTAGGATACTTTATGGCAACAGCACTATATACTGCAGGCTTAGCATTCACATGCACTGAGTTAACAGAACTACATTCAACTTTCTCATCCTTTTTCTCGGTCGCACAAGTTTCAGTAGAGCTCCTGCTGCTGGAATCAAATCCTAACCCAGATTGGTCCTTATATGACATTTGGGTCTGTAGGATTGTTTCAACAGCAACTCTAGATTTTGTGTAAGAATCAACAATCCTTGAGAGATGATTGTTTCTTTTCACAAGATCTTCGATCTGAGCTATCAATACTGCCACTTGACTTTTGAGATCTAGGTTTTCTTTCTTTAGAAGAACAGACTCAAGCTCATTTCCTTTGAGAACTTTAAGTTCAGACATAAGCAAGTCATTCTCTGCAGAAATTCTATTAAAATCAACAGTCATCACTTTATGAACGCTACTCAGCATCTCATGATCAATAAAAAGTTCATCCATTGTCTCTACCATTTCAGCTTTGGATATTTCAGGTAGAGAAGAGATGGGTTTAGATAAGCTTTTGGCAATGCTAGGATGCTCAGTGAATGAGAATTTTTTGGTCATTGGTAAGGGTTTAGGTTTGATGGCAGTGAATTGAATAGAGTTACACTGACCATAGAGTGAGGTTCCCACTTGGTGAACTCTGTATCCATTTGGGTTCTCTGCTTTGACACTAATCTCTTTGAAGTGTGGTTGAGGTCTTCCAGTAGCTTCTTCTCTGACTGGAGTTCTTGGAGGGGATGGATCTCGGTAGACTGGAGTCGGTAATGTGGATGTATCGGCATCTTCCATGTTTAGGGCAACAAATCTTACATCGGCATCTTCATCTTCATCGGCATCTTCGCCTGAGTCAGTTTCACACCAAACCGGCAAGGCCTTTTCTGTGCTTTCATCGGCAATAAAGCTTCGAGACTTAGGATGTCTCTTGTTGAATGACTTCCTCACATACTCATATTTTGGTTGAGGACATTTGGAAGCAAAGTGACCAGGTTTTCTGCAGTTGAAGCAAACAAGGTCACCTTTGTTGTTCTTTCCGTCGGTAGCACTTGTTGAGGTTTTGCTATAACTTGCTGATATTTGAAATGCTGGTGTGAATGGTTTTGGTTGCTGGAAGCTTCCTTTCTGCATCCTTTTGAAGTCTTTAAACCTTTTGTAGCTCCTAGCGAAGGCGGCAAACTCGTCTTCTTCCATAGGTTGTTCTGAGGTCGTTTCTTGGGTTTTGGAACTGCAAGGTGTTTGATGGGGATCTATAGGAGGGAATTTATTTAACGGGAAGGATACCTGTGACTGAGCTGATAGAGACAAGTTTTTGAAATTTTTATCGAGAACGTTAAGTTTTTGCAGTTCTCTCTCATACAAGAATAGACTGGATACAAGATTCTGAATAGAAGTCTTGTTTAAATCTCTAACCTCTCTAACAGCAGTGACCTTGGTATGATACTCATTTCCCAAAGAACTTAGAAAACGAATATTTAGGTCTTTCATGGTATAAATCTTACCTAATGAAGCACATAAATTACTTACCTCGCAGAATCTGTCGTAGGCACTCCTTAGTGATTCACCATCTTGTTTATTGAAGGATTCAAACTCAGCCATGCAATCATAGAGTCTGTTGTCCTTCACCTGCTCATCACCTTCAAAGTATGCAAGGAGCTTGTTCCAGCATTCTTGAGCCGTGGAGCACAAGTCAATGAGTTTATATTGCTTATCGTCCAAACCACAAGAGATAATGTGGCATGCTTTTCCATCTAGGGCAGCTGAAAGTTTGTCGTCCTCATTCCATTCCTCTCTTGGTTTCTCGACCAAAGTTTCTTCAATTTGAACATGGGTTTCTTGTTCAGTGTCACGATCAGCATGTTGTGTCAGCGGAGTGGAGGGAATAGGTCTATAGGTGGTTGAGACTTTTAAAGGAATGATTGGACCACCTACTATGACCTTCATCAACCGATCATCGATTGATTTCATATACTTTATCATACGAGATTTCCAGACACCAAACTTGTTGACATTCAACAACGGTATGGTAGTGATGTTAAATGACTGCATGATTTTTCCTGCCATGGTATCGGCAAACAAGCTGCAAAGCTTGGAAATTTCTTTCAAAATTCCAAGCTCTGATACTAATTGTTAGGCCCAATTGGTAGGAAAATAGGCTAGAGGGTGGGGTGAATAGCCTTTTTAAACTTTTACAAAGAAACACTTTTATAAATGCAAAGTCACTTATCAGTTTGCAAAATATTATCAGTAAGCGCAGCGGAGAAGATATGACTTGATTTAACTCACACAAAATCAGTATGAAAAAGGTTTTGAATGCTTGGTTTTAACACAAAGTGATTGCTAAAAGTTCAATGCAGTTTCAAGAGATTGGTCAATGGAAATTACAATGAATCAGTACAAACATATACGATCTGCCGGTGATAGAGTTCCAACCGGAAAAGATAAAGTAAGCAACAGAGACACAAAGATTTGGAGAGGTTCATAGTGTAAATACTGCTACGTCCTCTACCAAGTTTAGTCAGAACTTGGATTTGGGTTAAGTGTACTATTAGATATCTCTAGTCTATTACAAGCACGGCTTTGCCGGAAACAAAGACTAAATTCTAGAGATCACTAATGGATCGTAATACAAATCTGACCAAGAGTTTTTGAGCGGCAAGTCCAATAGAACTTATCTCACTCAGGTGGGTGTGTGAATAACTCAAACAACGTATTCCTTAAATGATCTAGTTTGGGAATACTAACATTGTTGTTGAGTTGGTGCACAAGTGTATGTCCTAGTTAGTGATCTAATGATTATCTGGACAGAATGTTTGAGTCTTCAATGAATACTCAAAAACATTTAACTCTCTTCAATGCTCTATTTTCACCAACCTTCTTCAATGCTCTAAGTCCACTATTTATAAGAGGAGTGAATGTCTTGAGTCTTGTAGAAGAAGGCTTGCAATTTGAATATCCAGCTGGGTGTGAATACGTGTGTTTGAATTTGAGAATATTCATAGTAACATTAAAATATGAGAGTCGCCACGCCGTTTTAATTATAGCCAAAACATTGAGAAAAGCATGTTAATGGGTTCGGGGGTCAAATTACAACAAGAGAAGAATATTGAACGTTATCACTCCTATTGCCCGAATTGATCGGTCTTTCTATCATGATGAATGTGTTTGTAGTGTGTTAGTGATTTAGACCGGATCCGAAGATTGCCTACGTTCCTCTCAATGTGAGAAGCTCAGGTCAGCGTAGTTCGCAGAGAATTTAGAATAGGCAGAAGAATCGGGATCATGCATAATGAAGGGGGAATTACCTAAAGATTAGGGTTTAGAAGTAGTTCCTAGATCATCCTCGGGTTGATGAACCCTCGATCATCATCGGCTATGAAATAACATGTAATTATGAAGATCGCAACCCTAAATATAGCATAAATAAGGTTTTAATCTATGAACACAAAGAACATGCGAAGAACATATATGAACATATGAATGAACATGCAAAGCTCATAAAGAAACTATGAATAAACATGTACGAACATGAATATAAAAGATCTACATTAAAAATGATGCAAGAACATGAAGAAAAAAGTTAGAAAACTTACCTATGTTGGCAAGAAATAAACCTTGATCTTCTTGGAGGTTTGAATGCTAATTAGAGAGCAAAATATTGTTTAAAAACTCCAAAATTCGTACTTAGAGCTCTCAAAATCGGATCCCTAAACCAATAGCATGGGATTGGTTTATATAGTAAACTGAGGGGAAGATCTGATGGTCCAGATCATCCGGCGCAAGGTTGGCCGCCTGGCCATGGTTGAAGACGGCGACAATGTTGGCCGCGTGGCCAAGATCAACGCGTAACAATGTTGGCCGCCTGGCCAAGTCTGCAGGCTGACTTGATTTTCAAACTAGGGTTTCACTGTTGCTTTATGGTAACCCTAAGTTGCCTATTTTGATGGATTTTGTCATAAATGAGATATTTTGGGAATCCAGGACAAGTCTTTGCAAGGTTTCTAATTCCTATAAAGTCCTTGTATTTTTGGGAAAGTCTTAATAAACTCATTTTCAGGTCGGGTACTAACACTGGGTAGTTGAGGAGCATTAAATGCGGTATCTTTAGCATTAATGGCGAAGATATGGAGTACACGCATGCTTGCAAAAGTCTGATGGGTAAAGACCTCTTTGTCTCAACTGGTTACCTGCAAAAAGAAAGTAGGGACAAAGTATAGCTAAAACTAGCTATGTGTCAGACAGCGCAGCAATCATGACAGAGCAGTTTAACAACTTTCTGATGAGACAGTACAGAAAAGACAGAGACAATCAGTAAGTTGACATTGAGATAGAACAACAAAACCTGACTGTCAGTAAGGTTCAGATTGTCCTTGCTGATTGTTTGAGTCATCGGCAACTTGGGTAGTAAGTTGATCGGCATGTTGAATTCTGGTCTGCTGATTGTGCTTTCTTCTGCTGGTTTGCAAAGATTGAGGAGTTGGAATACACCTGTGCTGGTCACCAAGAATCCTAAGGGTACCTTACAAAGGTTCTATTAAAAATTGGGGGATCCTAAGTGATAACTATGATTGGGATTAAGCAATTCTATGTCCTAAACATATATTTGAACAACATCTAAGACTTCCCTCATTATCTCATCATAAGTCATAACGTAGCAAGAATTATCAATTTCATTCATATCATTGGATCCCTTATTCACAATGGGAATTGAATGAGTGGTCTCCTCACGCTCGCCTAGCTCTATTACATGAACCTCACCCTCACTAGGAACTATAAACTCCTTCTTGTCGATGAGGTCTTGAACAATGTTGCGGAGGCTGAAGCATTCTTCGGTAACATGGCCACTATGTTGATGATAGTCACACCACTTGTGATGAGCATGGTTGGCGGTAATCATCTTGGGCTTATACCCTTGTAGAGGGGTAATTTTCCCTTTGGCCTTAAGGGCCTCAAAATCTTCAGCTAGAGTCATGGCTTGAAGAGGAGTGTAGACACGGTCACTTTGGAACTTCTTGCCTTAGGGCGGTGGGACTTTCTTGTAGTTCCCCTTGTCGGTAGTGATGGCATTGACAGAGGCCTCTTTTGTTGAGTTAGAGGCGGCCTTGTAGCGGAAGCTAGGAGTGGTTTTCTTGATCTCCTTGAGCAAGTCATCCATTCGGACCCCCGCCTCATACATTTGGGCAAAATCTGAGTAGCAAGCCCCACTTAGGTGGGTGTGGAGGTCAATCTTGAGACACTAAGGAAGATGTTCATTTGCTCTTTTGTGTTGGGACTTTCCACTATTTCGGCGAGATTATCATTCCACCTTCTTGTGAAGTCAATAAATTACTCATTGTCCCTTTGGGTGGTGTTCTCAAGCTATTTGTTTATCGGGCGGTGAGTGGTGTTGCCTTGATATTGACTTTTGAAGGCAAGCATGGCGGCATTCCAATCAAGATGTGTAGATACCCCGGGGAACCACGGCTTGGCTAGAGCGGTGAATTACCTAGGATGTCTACTTGATTTTAAGAGTCGCCACCCACGTTTTAGAGGAACGCGAGAAAACCTAAGAGAATAGCCTTTTTTATTGATTACGAAACCAAAGATTCTTGAGATGAGGGGTTCGGGGGTTAGGTGACGGAGTGGGAAGTACTTAAACACCCACTCCGCCCCGCTTACGCGGGTCTTGTTACTTTTCATGTTCTAATAATAAAAAGAAAAGTCCTTCAATTATTAATGTAAGAAGTGCTAACAATTACAATGGAAAGAAAGGGGAAATTTACAAAGGAAAATAAAAGAGAATTGTTTTATTTATTTAATGGTAAAGATTACATGTCAAACTATTCTAACAATTATATTAAGAAAAGAATGGTAAATTAAAGTAGAGATTAAAATGTAGGGAGATAACCTTAACCAACTTTAATGTAGTAAAGTGGTCATTTGGTCATGTCCCAATTGATGGGGATTGCATACATTACTAAGACATGTAAAATAAGAGAAGAAGAATAAAGTACCTTAAGAAAGAAGACTTCAAACTTGGACTTGAAAATGGTGTTGTTGTAGGGAAATTGTTGTAGAACAATTAGAGTCTTGTTGTTAAGAACTCTTGTTGGGAGAATTTGTGTATAGTGTAGTTTGTGAATCAAAGTTGAGGTCCAAAAAGAGACTCCTAAAAGTCTAGAGTTTTTACTAGAGAGAAAATGTTGAGGTCCAAAAGAGATGAAAAAGAGGCCCCCTTCCGATGATGGATTGGAGGGGTTTTTATAGTTGAAAGGGGATGTTTTTTGGTGCCAAGATGGAGTCACAAAGATCAGTTTCCCGGGCAAAATCATATAAAATGAGCATGGGAGAGATTCTTGGACAGAAATCAGTAACTGACACGCCCAGACGCGCGTGTATCCCGTATAGTCGGCGGGAGGTGCGCGCTTCTGGCCCCAAAGGGCGAAGGCGCGCGGCTTTGAAATGGCGATTTTGAAAGAATGGACTAGAAAGTTAACTCTGTTGTGCAGCTTAGTCCAAAACTAACGGAATCAGTTAGGAACTTAACCGAAATAGCAGAAATTAAAAAAAAATAAGTTAGATAAAAATACTATGTATGCAATCAGGGTGAGAGGTCCAAGGCGGGGTGTCTACAGAGCCCCTCGGCGATGTGGATTGCAAAGCAAAACGCGTCGACGAAAGAAAGACAACCGCCGAGGACATCGACAAGAGAAAACAAAGACTCGATAAAACATGAATTTGAAATTTGCGAAGGATAGGGGTGCGCTCTCTGTGTGAGCGGCTTTATTGATATAAAAAGGATATGGAGGGATTTGTTTTGCTGAAGCGGGATCATTTTACTGAAGCGGGATCCGTTTGCTGAAGCGGAATCCGTTTGCTGATGCGGGATCCGTTTGCTGATGCGGGATCCATTTGCTGAAGCAAGATCCGTTTGCTGAAGCGGGATCCGTTTGCTGATGGCGGGATCCGTTTGCTGATGCGGGATCCGTTTGCTGAAGCGGGATCTCCGTTTGCTGATGCGGGATCCGTTTGCTGAAGCGGGATCCGTTTGTTAATGCGGGATCCGTTTGCTGATGCGGGATCCGTTTGCTGATGCGGGATCCGTTTGCTGAAGCGGGATCCGTTTGCTGAAGAGGGATCCGTTTGCCGATACGGGATCCGTTTGCTGATGCGGGATCCGTTTGCTGGAGCGGGATCCGTTTGCGGATGGCGCGAACCGAGGCTCTGTCTGCCTATATATGATATAGTTGTGTTGCTTGATGGAAAGGTGGTGATTTTGCGGCTCACTATTGACCGAGCTGTTGTCATTGAACTGTAATTGTTTGACTCTGTGGGATGCGGGCATGGTTGACTGTGGACCATTTTCTGCTGGGGATGAAGTGCCTTGAGTAGCGGATGCTGTTGACTTCGTGGTGGTACCTGTTATGTGTGTGCCTGGCAGGTATATGTGTTTGTGCAAGAAGATGCATGAAGTGTGAAATGAAGAGAGAAGTTGTGCTCGTGGTGCGATGTGATTTGAAAGCAGTTTTGCATGAGAGAGAGTCTTTGTAAGAATGGAGAAAGTGATTTTGTGTGCGGTGTGATTTGAGGAAAGCCTCGGATGTATTCATACCTTCACTTACCATTGTCGTTGGATGGATTAGTGTTATGGTGGTGGATGCCTTGATGCTTTTGATGAAGAATGTCCATGCTTTGGATGGAGAATGATGTGTTGGTGATGATGAATTGTTTTTGCCTTTAATGGAGTGTCGGTGAGATGGTATTCTGGATGATGGGTTGGTCGTGCCAAAAGGCTGCCTATGTATCCCTTTAAGAGAATCAGACCAGCGTAGTTCAAGGATGATGGAGAATTCTGGGGGAGAATGCTAGGAAGGAGCAAAGCAAAGTAAAGCACGAACTTTTGCACATAGAAAAAAAAGATAATAAAATCTTTTTTTTTTATTAGAAAGAAAAGAATATGCACACGCGTGAGAAAAAGATTTTTTTTTTTTTAGTTCGTGGGTGAACCATTTTAACCATTGTGTGTTTGTAAAGCCAACCCAAGATCAAGTCATGTTCGATCGAAGTCCGGATTGCCTTGTTGAATTCTGTCGTTGTTGCCGTGGTGTCCAACGAAATTGTTGTCTAGCCCCAAGAGATTTGTCGATTACGGGGCTCCAAAAGGCATTTGATGCCGAGATGACAAGGGGTTGCTGACTGTAAAGCCCCTCGAATGCTGAACTTTGAGTGGCTTATGAAGCCCCAAGATGAATCAACTCTTAGCCCATTCAAATAAACTGTCTTTTATTGTCGACGTGGGCAAGCCCCAAGAGAAGATTATTAATACCAAGCTTTGGGAGATCTCTAAGCCCCAAATGTCATGTTAGCTTCGAGATGGCGGGATGTGAAGACCTTTCGATGTGAAGCCCCAAATCGGCTTAGCTTTGTATTGAGAGTGGATGCCACATCGGGTAGGACTCTTGAAGGCGATCTCCTTCTTTCTCTTGCTTGGAGATGGATGGCCCTTTTTGTGGTGGATACCCAAATGGCGGAAGGTCCATGTTGAAAATGTAGTACGGTCTTCGGGAGACGTCTCGTGGGAGATGGTGATGTTGTTGCAGATGATAAGGTCTTGGTGTGATAAAGTCTCGAACGGTATGTTTGCTCAAGTCTTCTTGAGTTGAACCGACGGCGGATCTTTGGATGCAGCCTGTGCTTTTGATCTTGGAGAAGGGGGTGTATAGACACCCCGTCTTAGACCGCTCACCCCGATTGCACATTTGATTTTGTGTTTCTCCCCATTTTAAGTGTTTCTCGTTAGTTTCTGTCACTTCCGTTAAGTTCCTGATTGACTTCGTTAAGTCCAGGGACTAAACTGAATGACAGGGCTGACTTTCTAGTCCATTCTGTCAAAATTGCCTTCTCTGAGTCGCGCGCCTCCGACAGGAGGAGCCAGACGCGCGCGCCTCCCGCCCCCAAAGCAGGAAGCGCGCGCCTCTGGGCGTCAGTTACAGATTTCTGGCCAGGATTCTCTCCCTTGCTCAATTTACAGGATTTTGCCCGGGAAGGATTTCTTGGTGACTGAGTTTTGGCACCAAAAACACCCCTCTTTCACCTATAAAAACCTCTCTTGACCTCCATTTTCAAGGACCGAAAATTGAACTTACAAAAACTATACCAAAATCACTTTCTAAAAGTTCTCCAAGGATTTCATCAAGCAATACTTGAAGGTCTTCAAATTGTAGGTAAAAGTCCATCTTTTCCTTTCTTTTCTATTTCATCTCCTCTCTCTTTTTTACTCTAATCAAATGTGCAATCACCCAAATCATTTTGGGACATGACTCTAATGATCACCTCATCTCATTGAGGTTGGTTAAGGAGTTATCTCCTACATTCCAAATCCTATTTTAAACCCCCTTTTTATGACTTAAAGAAGAAGAAGAAGAACATTTTCATTCATGTAGATTTTGATCAAGCAAGACCAACTTAAGTTGGGCGAGATGGGTGTTTCGGTACTTCCCATCTCGTAATCTAACCCCCGGACCTCAAAACAAAGAATCTCTGTTTTCGTAATCAAACTTAGGCTACAATCAATAGGTTTTTCTTATGTTCCTCAAAACATAGGTGGCGACTCTAAACAATCTAAAAACAAGTTAGACATCCTAGGATAATTCACCGCTCTATCCAAGCCGTGGTTCCTCCTGGGGTATCTACAGTGGCGACTCTACTGGGGACTATTTGAGGGTTAAACTTGCGTTCTGATCGAAATCTACATCTTTTAATCCTAAGGCGCGCGCATCCCGCATCAAGAACCAGAATCGCCCACTTCTTCATGTTCTTCATCTTCTTCTTCTGTTATTCTGCACTAATCACTTCTGCAGGGGTTACAATATGAACATAGGACCAGGGCAATCTCCTGAGTCTAAAGTCTGACATTCTGACAGGTGTGCCCCAGAAGCGCGCGCCTCCTATAAGCATTGCGCTATGCTCGCGCGTCCCACATCAGCACTCAGAGGCGCACGCTTCTGGGTTGGTTTCTAGAACAGAGACAGGTTTCAGTGACTGAGCAGTACAGTGGGGTGTGGGCACAGTTGCCTGCATCAGAGCAGAATTGAACCCTCGGATCGTTTTAATTTTGTGTTTTATTTACCGGTCACACGGGTGATTCGGGAGTTGTAATTTTATGTGCTTATGTGTTTTGTGTGTTTTTCTTTCTTTTCAAAAAAAAAATATATAAAAAAAAAAATTGTCACTTGTTAGACCTCACACTACATGCACATATTCCTATGAACTGCTCACTATCGAGTCGCACAAGTCCAACCCCAAACCCGTCGAGGCCCGTCCTAGAAAGTTTCAAGCTCCACCAGACCTTGGCTCTTTCGAAGCGGTAAACCTCAGCCCGTGGCGTAGTTCAAGACTACATGCCGGGGGTGACCTTTGAGCCTCATATTCAAGCCGAGCACAAACCACACAATTCTAGTTAGGGTCTAACACTCCGTGACTCAAGTCAGTTTCCATGTACCGAGATTTCCCTAAACTAATGTCTTCAAATCATACATGCCAACTTGTTGAAAGGGACGCAATAAAAAATCCGTCCCCAAAAGTGGTTATTTTGGACGAAAATAAAAATCCGTCCCCGCATGTATGCTTTACTACATTAATTTAGTTTAATCCCGATACATGTAGGATTCACAAGCGCGATAGAATCCGATGAGTATATGAGACCGCGAGATGGTCTATATACTAGTGTGACGATTCCATTATTTTCTTAGAAACCCCAAAAGGGATTCATTCCCTCCGACTTATAAAAAAAAAAAAAAAAAAGAGTCTTTTCTTATGTGGTTCGAGTCGTGTGCCCAACTGTGTGTTCTAAGCCTCTTCATGGACCGCAAGTGTTACTCAAGACTGACAAGGGCCTCTTCTGCAATATAGGTTCAATTGGTACTTACAAAGTCTACCGGGATTCAGCAAATCGGTTAGTCCGTGAAGTGATCACTCCAACAGCTCCAACACCAACCATGACCGGCAGCAGCAACACCATGTCTCTCGAACAGCTCTCAACTATGGTCCAACTCCTCCAAGAGCAAGTCTCCACCCTTAACAAGGAGGCACAAAGCAAAGACGACAGTTGGCAATCCCACCTCGACAGCCAAAGGGAGGCCCACGAGGCCGAAATGGAGCTAATGAAAGAAAAGCTCACCAACCTTGCCAAGGGAAAGAACAAGAACAATGATGATGAATCCGAGTGGACCGAGGGTTTGTTCAAAAGTCCGTATGTCAACACCCGCACCAAGAAAATGGGGGAACCAAGTTCCGAGAACAATGAGCCCAAAATGGTGGATTCTATCATGTCCTACATCGACCAAAAATTCAACGGGCTCAACATGGGGAAAGGCTCCGACACAAGCCTTTATCAATCATCCATCCTCATGAGTACTATGGCCGCTCTTCCCGATAAGTTCAAGATGCCCGACATAAGCAAATTCAAGGGCAACTCTTGTCCTATGGCTCACATTGAGACTTATATTTGGGCAATGGTTCCAAAGAAGGTCTCCACCAAGGTGATGGCTCAATGCTTTCCTCTCACTCTCGAGGGGGCGGCAAAAGATTGGTATGCTACTCTCCCGCTCACTGTCCGTCTTGATTGGGACTCCGCCATGCTTTCCTTCAAGAACCAATACCAAGGCAACACCACTCACCGGCCCACAAGGAAAGAGCTAGAGAACACTACGCAACGAGACAATGAGTCCTTCATCGACTTCACAAGGAGATGGAATGACAAACTCTCTGAAATTGTTGAGAGGCCGAACATAAAAGAGCAAATGGACATATTTCTCAAGTGTCTCAAGATTGATCTCCGCACTCACCTAAGTGGGGCTTGCTACTCCGACTTCTCCCAAATGTATGAGGCGGGGGTACGCATGGATGACTTGCTCAAGGAGATTAAGAAGACCACTCCTACTTACCGCTACAAGGCCGCTTCCAACTCCACAAAAGAGGCCTCGGTCAACGCCGTCACTATTGACAAGAGGAATTACAAAAAGGTTCCTCCACCTCAAGGGAAGAAGTCCCGAAGTGACCGTGTCTACACGCCTCTCCAAGGCATGACTCAAACCGAAGTGTTCGAGGTCCTTAAGGCAAAGGGTCAAGTCACACCCGTGCAAGGGTACCAACCCAAGACGATCCATCCCAATCATGCTCACCACAAATATTGTGGCTACCACCAACATAGTGGCCACACCACCGAGGAATGCTTCGTTCTCCGCAATGTCATTCAAGATCTCATAGATAAGAAAGAATTTGTAGTGACTAATGACGAGCATGTCAATGTAATAGAGATAGGAGAACTCGAGGGGACCACCCATCCAATCCCAATTGTGAATGGGGGCCCCAATGTTATGAATAAACTTGACAATTCTTGTTATGTAGTGACTTACGATGAGGTAATGAGGGAAGTACTAGAGAATAGGAAAAAGAAGCAAGATGGGAACGTCAACATGCTAACTCGATCCGGTCGAGTCATAGCAAGCAACCCTTCCACTTCCGCACCGAGCTCCTCTTCTCAAAGGCCACAAGCTCACAACACTCCCGAAGATCCTCTACTTGTCCAACTCAAGAAAACTCAAGCCAACATCTCTATTTGGGACCTCATTGCATCCTCAAAGAAACACCGAGATCTCGTCATCCGCAATCTCGATGATACATCAGTTTCTCCCGATACTACTCCCGAGGACCTCACGGCAATGATTGGTCACATTCATTTTAGCAACGTCATCACCTTTGCCGATATGGACCTTCCACCGTTTGGTTCCGACCACAACGAAGCTATTTACCTCAAGGTACGAGCAAGGGGGAGGCCCGTCTCAAGAGTCTTAGTGGACGGTGGTTCCGCGCTCAATCTCATACCTGGTAGGATCATGGGCATACTGGGGCTTAAGGATTCTGATTTGAAGCCTTCTACTCAAGTAATCCGAGGTTATGACAGCACCGCCCGTACGGTCATGGGTATGATCGAAATTGACATTGAGTTTGGGAGCATGGTCATGTCCGTTCCATTCCAAGTACTTGATATCCCGGCCTCGTTCAACTTACTGTTGGGTCGACCATGGATTCATAGTGCTAATGCCGGACCGTCAACTCTCCACCAATGTGTCAAGATCCGAAATGGTGACGAAATAGTGACCGTAATGGCTGAAAACATCACTATCCACAGAAAAGGTGAGCCCGTCCACCAAGTTCAGCATGGTCTACCAGACTCCACTCTCTCCGGCGTCTCAATCAACGCCATTGACGAAGAAGGGGGAAACAGATCATGGACCCCCAGCAATCACAAAGTCCTCCGCATGATGAGGAATATGGACTACTTCCCTGGTTTAGGCTTAGAGAAATATCAACAAGGAATCCTACATCCCGTGCAAGTCCCATTTGTCAAGAACACCTTCGGTTTGGGGTATGAGCCTTCCAAAGAAGACTTGAAACAAGAGCAAGTGATCAAGAACGAAAAGGCCCGAGCCTGTAAAGAAGGCCGTCGTTATGAAGTCCCTAATCTAAGGCCTTACCGCAAGACGTTGAATGGTTATTTTGTCCGCCAAGGGGAAGACGTTCCATACATGATGTTTCCCGAGCCGTGGGTTAACAATAAAGGTTTCAAAAAGCCCGGCCTCGAAATCTTCTCCGATTGTGAGATCCAGAAATCCGAAAGGGAACCAACTCCCAGGTCGCCCCGTGAATGGTGGGGAAGGAAGACAACCATAGAGTCCGAGACAGAAATCACCGTGGGGGAAGAACTGACAGATTTAGCTTCCATGTTTGAAGAGCTTGCCATGATGAATGAATGCCAAGTTAACGCCATCCATGACACCGTCATCATGAACGAGACTATCAGTGAGATCCCGCCAAGCTCCGACCCGATCAACAATTGGTATTCAACAAAAGGGCCCGTGGTATCCGAGGAATTCTTAGTCCAAGAAATGGGTTGCATACCCCGCACAGCAACAAAGGAAGAGCAGCTCACACTTACTTTCGAGTCCGAGAGTGTCTCTAATACCCTCACCCAAGAGGATTTGGAGGCCATAGCCGAGCGTGTGTTTCCTTTCTTTGCTAATGAAAAATTTGATATTTCTGAGTACCCTGAGATTGCAAACATCATAAATGATGAATTAACTAATAATGAACTTAACAAACAAGTTAATAACGATTCAAATTATGATGAAATAGACCACGAAAACACAACATACTTAAATGAACTTGCTCAACAAGTCCGTAGTCGTGGCGAGAATGGTCCAAAGGCTGACGAAGAATTGCATGTTGTTAATCTGGGTACCGAAGAAGAGCCAAAAGAAACCAAGATTGGAAGCTTCTTCAAGGGAGACGACAGAGACAGATTGACTGCATTACTACGGGAGTTCGTGGATGTGTTCGCATGGTCATACAAAGACATGCCGGGTTTAGACAAAAAGGTAGCGGAGCACAGGATTCCGATCAGAGAAGATGCCAGGCCAGTAAAGCAGAAGCTCAGAAAGATCAAGCCAGAATGGTCTCTGCAGGTCAAAGAAGAGATTGAGAAGCTCCTCAGTGTGGGTTTCATCAAGGTTATCGAGTATCCGACATGGTTAGCCAACATTGTGACAGTCAGGAAGGCGAACGGCAAGGTTCGAGTTTGTGTAGACTTCCGGGATTTAAACAAAGCTTCCCCAAAGGATGATTTTCCACTCCCTAATATCGACGTGCTAGTCGCCTCCACTGCTGCCTACGAGGTTCGCTCATTCGTGGATGGGTTCGCTGGGTACAATCAGATTCTTATGGCCGAGGAAGATCAACATAAGACAGCCTTCACAACACCGTGGGGTACCTTTTGCTACACAGTCATGCCATTTGGGTTAAGAAATGCTGGGGCTTCCTACCAAAGAGCCGTGACAGACTTGTTCCACGATATGATTCACAAAGAAATCGAGGTCTATGTGGACGACATGATCATTCACTCCAAAGGAACCGATGGTCAACACCTAATCGATCTCCGCAAGTTCTTCGAAAGGCTTCATCAACAAAAGATGAGGCTCAACCCTGCAAAGTGCACATTCGGGGTTACCCGAGGCAAAGTTCTTGGTTATATGGTCACTGAAAGGGGAATCGAAGTAGACCCCTCCAAAATCAAGGCAATCATTGACATGCCTCCTCCAAAGACGCAGAAAGAGATTAAAGGTTTCATGGGCAGACTACAATACATCAGTCGGTTTGTGCACGAACTCACTTCCTTGTGCGAGCCAATCTTCAAGTTACTCAAGAAGAATGTGGCTCTAGAATGGACCGACGCGTGCCAAGAAGCCTTCGATCAAGTAAAGCATTACTTGACGTGCCCTCCTGTTCTAGTTCCGCCGCATAAGGAGAAACCTCTGTTGCTTTATCTCACTGTCAATAATGAAGCCCTAGGGGCTATGTTAGCACAAGAGCAACGAGAGTCCACAAAGGAGAACGCCATTTATTTTGTCAGTCGCCGATTCCAATGAGGCGAAAAGAACTACTCTGTCTTAGAGAAGTCATGTGCAGCATTGGTTTGGGTCACTCAAAAGCTCAAACACTATATGGAAGCTTTTTCGATCAAGATAGTAGCAAAGGTGGACCCGCTCTGCTACATCTTCGAGAAGCCTTTCATGTCAACGAGAATAGCCAAATGGTACTTCATGCTCGCCGGCTATGATATCACTTACGTCACACTAAAATCCGTCAGGGGGAAAGTGTTCAGTGACCAGCTTGCCGAATTCCCGTGTGACGAAGTGAAGGGGGAAGATGTACAGTTCCCCGACGAGCATTTAATTTGTACTGCAACCGAGGAAGACAAGTGGCAACTTTTTTTCGATGGCGCCGCCAATAAACACGGTTTTGGTATAGGGGTATTGCTTGTCGATCCAAAAGACATCTACACTCCTATTGCCATACGCCTGGAATTCGAAGCTACCAACAACATCGCCGAGTACGAAGCATGCATAGTAGGGCTCGAAGCAGCTCTTGAAAGAAACGTCATGGAACTAGAAGTGTTCGGCGACTCTTTGCTCCTTATCAATCAGCAATCGGGTAAATGGTGAACCCAAGACCCGACTCTCCAACAATATGGTCAGCACCTTGAAGAACTGGTTGAACAATTCTAAGAGATCACTTTTAACTACCTGCCAAGGGATAAGAATCGCTTCGCCGATGCACTGGCCACTATAGCTTCATTAGTTGAAATGCCCAAAAGGAAGATGGTGAAGCCTTTCAAAATTGCTCGAAGGAACAGTCCGGCATATTGCATGAGTATCGAGATCAACGAGGTTCAAACAAACTCTCCGTGGTATTCGGATATCATGAACTTCCTCAAAGACGGCACTTATCCCGAGAACATCAATAAGAAATCTCAAGCAGCTCTGCAAAGGTTAGCCTCTCGGTACGTACTGATTGGGGACCGAGTCTATAAAAGGCACCACGACGGGATCAATCTCCTATGTGCCAATGAGACCGAAGCTCAAGAGATAATGTGTGAAGTGCACGAAGGAGAATATGGACCCCACATGAATGGGTTTATGCTAGTCAAGAAGATACTTCGCATTGGTTACTATTGGAGCACTATGGAACGAGACTGTATCGAGAAAGTCAAAAGGTGTGCCAAGTGCCAATTCCACGCTAATCTACAACATGCTCCACCCTCACAACTTTACAACATGGTCACACCTTGGCCTTTCTCTTGTTGGGGGATAGACATCATCGGTAAAGTTCATCCTGCCGGGAGCAATGGGCGGTCATTCGTCCTAGTGGCAGTCGACTACTTCACAAAGTGGGTCGAAGCACAAGCCTATCGAACCCTCAACGCCAATAAAGTGGCCGAATTTGTAAAGATTAATATCATGTGCCGATACGGCGTGCCTCATGAAATCATTTCCGACTACGGCTCTCACTTTGAGAAGGAAATGGATGCACTTTTGGTGGAATACAAGATCACCAAGCACAAGTCATCTCCTTACCGGCCCCAAGCAAATGGCGCAGTCGAAGCAGCAAATAAGACCATCGAGACCATCATCAAGAAAATGGCCTCAACAGGAAGGGATTGGCCCGAGAAGCTACCATTAGCATTATGGGGCTACCGCACATCCATACGGTCCGCAACAGGAGAAACACCTTATGCATTGGTCTATGGTTCTGAAGCCGTACTCCCTATCAAACTTGAAGTCCCATCTCTACGGGTCCTCCTCGAGAATCAAGTCAACGAGGTCAACTGGATGCAAAGTCGATACGAACAGCTAACCTTACTCGACGAGAAAAGGTTAAGAGCACTCGAACGCACGAGGGCATATCAGCAAAGGATGGCAAGAGCTTTCAACAAAAAAGTGAAGCCTCGAAACATCAATGTGGGAGATTTGGTCTTAAGACAACATCCTCCTAATGCCATGAATCCCTTGGGGAAATGGGGACCCCGATGGATCGGTCCGTACGTGGTCAAAAAGATACTAAGCGGTGGTGCAGTCCGGCTCATGGATTTAGATCGTGACCAGCTGCCAAAGGAAGTCAACCTCGACAAACTCAAGAGGTTCTACGCTTAATAAACAAAGACCATTAAAAAAAAAAAAAAAAAAAAAAAAAATCGCTCGCTAGGTTGAAAACCCGCAAGGGCGGCCTAGGCAAAAATTAGAGCACGTGCAAAAAAGAAGCCCGCTAGATTGAAAACCCGCAAGGGCGGTCTAGGCAAAAAACAGGGTGCACAAAAAAAAAAAAAAAAAAAATGGTCTTTGTTTGTTTGAACTACGAAGACCTGAGCCTCCCAACTGGAGGAACGTAGGCAACCTTCGGGTGCGGTCTAAAACTTATCAAAAATACCCAATTCACTTCAAATAACAAAATGCAACTTTTATTCATTCAATGAATTATTCAAACCATTACAACGGATTTATTGAGCAACAAAAGACATCAAAACATTAAATCCTAAAACAAAGTGGTCTAATTGCAATCTCTTAGGGTACTAAGAAAAATCCAATTTTCTCTTAGCTTTCGAAGGACCACCCGATCGTCTCTCAACCCTTTTCTTCTTGGGTAACAAAGGAGCACTAATACGCACCGAAACCTTCTGTGCTGCAACACGTCTTCTAGAATAAAAGTCATCCAAAGGAGTACCGAAAGGGTCAGCGAGAATGTTACTCGAATCAGCGGCAGCCTCCCTATATCTCAAAGTGTTGCTAGGCTCAAAACCCTGTCCCAACAACTCTGCACGAGGCACATCAACCCAAGGGATGCCACGGTAAAGGGTGCCAAATAAATAGTCCAAGTAGCTCTCGGGAAGAAGACACTCCCCCGATACAGAGGAGCGAAAGCCCAACGATTGCGGTCATCTCCCCAAGCCGACTGAAGCTCACTCGAGAAGTCAGGACCCATGTAAGCAACTGGACGAAGCATTCTATCCCTCAGAAAAGGAATTGTCTGTTGGCGACCGAACTGCCGCAGAACCCGCTCTGGCTGGTAAAATGAAGAATCTCTCAAACCGGGTACAACCACGTGCTGAAAACCAAGAGTCCATTCCACAAAAGGATGAAGACCCCAAGAAGGAGGACACCACTCAATATCAACGGTCACCCGAGAAGCAAAGAATTTCTTCCAACCATATTCAGATAAATCACGGATCAACAACTTCCTCCTATGAACAGCAAAGGGAGACAAATCACCATCCGGGGAATAAATCTTAAAGTGTTCCCGGAGCCATATGGTCAAGAGCAAAGGGCTTCCCCGACACATCTTGCCCGTCCTGTGTAACTCATCAAGGCCGTGCAACATCTCCCCTACAATAAGAGGGATTACACTAAATTGCTGGTCCTTAGCTTGCAAAATAATCTCAGCCAACTGGGCGTCCGCAGTCCCGAAAGGTGTAACAAACAGTACTTCGCTGAAGAGACAAACGGCCATGGCATTTCTTTTGAAAGATTGAACCACCGGGTCCTCCGAGTGTAAACTGAAGAACATCGGCAACTCAGTTATGTCAATCACGGTACCGTGCAACATCTTCCTCACGTCCTCAACAGGGAGATTCAGTAACTCAACCCAAGAGTCGACGGCACCACGGTGATATTTAGGGACGGCAATCCGACCGGCCAAAGGCATGCCAAGGATGGCCCCGAAATCGTCAACAGTCGGCACCATTTCATTAGCTGAAAGGTTGAAAGTATGGCTGTCGCAATCCCAGAAAGCCGCGGCAGCACTCAACAAATCCCAATCCGGTTTCAACGTCCGCAAAGTGAAAAGAATTCGGAACCCGAAGTCTTTAATGAAGGCCTTCTTGGGATGGGTCTTAAAAGAATACACAAAAGTGCCCAAGTCCTTTTCATACTCACTAACAACCTTGGCATCAAGGGCAAAAGAATTGGAAGCCATAGAAAATGTTGATCGCTAGCAAAGTTAAGCAATAATATGATGTTCAAAAATGGCAGAAAGGAGCTGTGAGAATCAAGTGGTCGAACAGAAGATGATATTATAGCTGTTGGGGGCTCTTTTGGTTAGCAAATGTCAAGTCCGGAATTCCGCCTCCCAGACGCGCGCGCCACCCGCCAGCAGTCTGAAGTGCGTGCGCGTCCCAAGCCTACATAGGAAGGCGC
This sequence comes from Campanula takesimana, assembly GCA_026119855.1. Taxonomy (NCBI): domain Eukaryota; kingdom Viridiplantae; phylum Streptophyta; class Magnoliopsida; order Asterales; family Campanulaceae; genus Campanula; species Campanula takesimana. The sequence goes on from JAOWBW010000235.1 coordinate 1,221,151, forward strand.
GCGCCTCCCAGGACTAAATCGCTTCAAGAAATGGGCCTTGTCAGAGATCTCCAGCCTAAATCAAGACACTGTCCCGATCCTCGGACACCCAGTTGGGCACACCTTTTTCTGGTCCGCCCTTAAGGCATGTCAAAAATCAAAAGTAGGATAGAAACTCCCACTCAAAAGTAGGCTGTCCTCTTCAAAATTCCGAACTCCCTAAGTTCTGTCACGAGTGCCACACCCCCCTCAAGAGTCAATCTCAACATTTCATCCCCAGCAGGAACATTTTTCTGGTCGCGGTCAACTGTGCCCGTACCCCACAATTCAAAAAAGTCAAGTGTGACTCCAAATGGCACGAGACTTCAAAGCAATATTTCATCAAACGGATTCACTAACGGATTCGTCAACAAGGGTTCACCAACGGACTCGTCCAAGGGATTCACTAACGGATTCGTCAAACGGATTCACCAACGGATTCGTCAACAAGGGTTCACCAACGGACTCATCCAAGGGATTCACTAACGGATTCATCAAACGGATTCACCAACGGATTCGTCAACAAAGGTTCACCAACGGACTCATCAAAGGGATTCACTAACGGATTCATCAAACGGATTCACCAACGGATTCGTCAACAAGGTTCACCAACGGACTCATCCAAGGGATTCACTAACAGATTCATCAAACGGATTCACCAACGGATTCGTCAACGAGGGTTCACCAACGGACTCATCAAAGGGGTTCACCAACGGACTCATCCAAGGGATTCACTAACGGATTCATCAAACGGATTCACCAACGGATTCGTCAACAAAGGTTCACCAACGGACTCATCAAAGGGATTCACTAACGGATTCGTCAAACGGATTCACCAACGGATTCGTGAACAAGGGTTCACCAACGGACTCATCCAAGGGATTCACTAACGGATTCATCAAACGGATTCACCAACGGATTCGTCAACGAGGGTTCACCAACGGACTCATCCAAGGGATTCACTAACGGATTCATCAAACGGATTCACCAACGGATTCGTCAACAAGGGTTCACCAACGGACTCATCCAAGGGATTCACTAACGGATTCATCAAACGGATTCACCAACGGATTCGTCAACAAGGGTTCACCAACGGACTCATCCAAGGGATTCACTAACGGATTCATCAAACGGATTCACTAACGGATTCGTCAACAAGGGTTCACCAACGGACTCATCCAAGGGATTCACTAACGGATTCATTAAAAAGGTTCACTAACGGCCTCATTCAAAACATTCAGCCGGCAGGTTCACCTAACGGATCATGCCACCCCCTCTATCAACAAAAGCCGCTCACACAGGGAGCGCACCACTATCTCTCGCAATTTCAAATTCATGCTTTCATCGAGTATTTGCCTTCTCTTGGTGATGTCCTCGGCGGGTGTTTTTAACTTTCGTCGACGCGTTTTGCTTTGCAATCCACGTCGCCGAGGGGCTCTGTAGACACCCCGCCTTAGACCGCTCACCCCGATTGCACATTTGATTTTGTGTTTCTCCCCATTTTAAGTGTTTCTCGTTAGTTTCTGTCACTTCCGTTAAGTTCCTGACTGACTTCGTTAAGTCCAGGGACTAAACTGAATGACAGGGCTGACTTTCTAGTCCATTCTGTCAAAATTGCCTTCTCTGAGTCGCGCGCCTCCGACAGGAGGAGCCAGACGCGCGCGCCTCCCGCCCCCAAAGCAGGAAGCGCGTGCCTCTGGGCGTCAGTTACAGATTTCTGGCCAGGATTCTCTCCCTTGCTCAATTTACAGGATTTTGCCCGGGAAGGATTTCTTGGTGACTGAGTTTTGGGACCAAAAACACCCCTCTTTCACCTATAAAAACCTCTCTTGACCTCCATTTTCAAGGACCAAAAATTGAACTTACAAAAACTATACCAAAATCACTTTCTAAAAGTTCTCCAAGGATTTCATCAAGCAATACTTGAAGGTCTTCAAATTGTAGGTAAAAGTCCATCTTTTCCTTTCTTTTCTATTTCATCTCCTCTCTCTTTTTTACTCTAATCAAATGTGCAATCACCCAAATCATTTTGGGACATGACTCTAATGATCACCTCATCTCATTGAGGTTGGTTAAGGAGTTATCTCCTACATTCCAAATCCTATTTTAAACCCCCTTTTTATGACTTAAAGAAGAAGAAGAAGAACATTTTCATTCATGTAGATTTTGATCAAGCAAGACCAACTTAAGTTGGGCGAGATGGGTGTTTCGGTACTTCCCATCTCGTAATCTAACCCCCGGACCTCAAAACAAAGAATCTCTGTTTTCGTAATCAAACTTAGGCTACAATCAATAGGTTTTTCTTATGTTCCTCAAAACATAGGTGGCGACTCTAAACAATCTAAAAACAAGTTAGACATCCTAGGATAATTCACCGCTCTAGCCAAGCCGTGGTTCCTCCCGGGGTATCTACAGGGTGCTGTATTGCAGAAACATTGGGATTGGCCGTAACTCTGTTTATAGAGTTAACTTATTGGCATTTCCCGCTATAACTCAGCCGGGTGAGTCTAGCATATTGAATCTTTTTCCTTTTCTCTAAGACTTCCTTCAGAATCTCGCTGTGAGTTCTAACAAGAATCATCAAATTCATTCATATCATTGGAGCCTTCATTTAAAACCAAGAGGCCTTTTGACTGGAAGTGTTGAGGGACCATTGAAGTTTGATCCCTTTCATGGAGCCATAAGACTACTCCCAAATTGCATTTCTCGGGTACCACTGCCCAAAAGCTTGTTTATTGCGAAGCCCCAATATTGCCCTTTGCTTGTATCACTGTAATGCCGTAGCCCAAAAGATTGTAGATTTGGAAGCCACTTAAGACCTTTCGGTATAAAGCTTCAAATGTTGCTGGGGACATTGAAGTGAATTTCTTCTTGCCGAGGGAGCCTTTAAGACTTAACCATAGCCCCTAGAGTGCCATCATTGATTGCGATAAAGGTCCATCCTTGATCGGGGGAACGAGTACGGGCACACATGACAAGAGGGCTATTTTTTTACATCCCTTTTGAGATACTTTGAGGATAGTCTCACACATCTATCTCGAGCATGGTCCCTAGGGCTTATTGATTGTTAAATGAAGCAAAAGAAGCCCTTGTTCTTGAGTCACATATCCCCTAGGGCGTCACCATTTATTGACCAAAGCAAGAGTGACTCATCCTCGTGCGGGGGAACAAACATGAGAGGACATGGCAAGAGCTACACCATTTCTCAGGAACCTTTTGGCGTACTTTAGAAGCACATACTTGAAGAATCTTTGAAAACTGAGACACATGTTGTTGCTATTTGCTGCCCAAGCCAATTGACTAGCTAGGGATTATTTGTGCAACCTCGTGCCCTTTTATGATGGGCTCGTTCTCAGATGGGTCTTGGTTACCACGGGCCTTCTTTTCATGAACCCAAAAATGTACACTGCTGGAGAATGATGGCGATAACCCAAGACAACCTTTGATGGTGCCATATCTTGTCGAGCCTTTTGCAATCCCAAAGTTGACTCGGTGGGGAATTGATTTGTTGAGGAGATCCAATGTAGAGCTTGTGCAGTTGTCTTCCTTAAAGGCCGGAGATCTCCATTTCTCTTTCCCTTCTCTCTCTCACTCTCTCATTTTTTTTATGACGCACCCTGTTTTTTTGCCTAGACCGCCCTTTCGGGTTTTCAATCTAGCGGGCATCTCTTTTGCATCTTTTTTTTACTCGATTAATGAGGAAGTGTGCATTGACTCTGGCTGAGGAGATAAGACATGTGATTTTGTGGTGAAGACCTCTTGTCACTAAAGATGAGTGACATTGACTCGACTTAGGGAAGTGTCCCTAGTATTGACTTCATGTATGTATATTTTTTGAATGACTCACGAAGGCAAGTAAGTCATTAAGAGAGAAGAGAAAGAAAGCTCCAGTTTGATTGCAAGAAACTGGGAGTATCGCAAAAAGAAGAGAAACCCCTATACTCGACAAGGAACGGAAAGCGATTCCAAATCTAAGAAAGTTGTTCAATCTTTTGGTGATTAATTCATTGGCAAATGAATCGTACAACAATGTCATTACAAGTTCGAGAGGAAGGCCGATCACCATAACGCGCTAGGGCTAAACATATCTTCTTTCTTGCATGAGACCGGACCCGAAGGTTGCCTACGTTTCTCCAGTGAAGAGGCTTAGGGCACCGTAGTTCTTGTTGATGCTCCATTCGCAGTGATGGTTGTTTCTTCGTCCTTCATCGGTGGAATGATGTTGATCTTGTATTTCTTTGATTTAGGGGATTTTTTTTTTTTTTTTTTGTGCTCTAACTTTTGCCTAGGTTGATTTGAGGATTTCAACCTAGCGAGCCTCTTTTTTTTTTTTTTATATCCCCTTTTGAAAAATTTGCTTCATGATCGTTGCTCCACCTTTCTTTGTCTTGATTTCGTCGTTGTTGATGTCTTCGTTGTTGATGCCGTCGTTGATGTTTAGCCCCTAGGCGTTCAAGCGATGGCCTTCATTCTAAAACTTGTTTAGACATTTTTTTCATCATTTTTCCAAGAATTAATTGAACAACTTGGAAGAGTGTATGAGGACAAGAACGACTTTTATTTGATGACTCAATGGACTCGAACATTTAACATAGGACGAGAGAAAACATTGATGCATACTTAAGAGGACTTTCGACTCTTTTTTTTTTTTAATCCTATTTCTAGGTAGAGAAAGAGAAACGGAGATTGTTGTTGTCGGCCTTGTAGCATGATTTCTTGTTGAAACCCCATTTCAAATCTGAGCCTCTTCCTTGATGAGTTCTTGCATGTTGCCATTCTCTAACGGTTTCTCTTCACCCACGGTAAATTCACCATTGTCAATCAAGTCTTGGATGATGTTACAGAGGGAGAAGAAATCCTCGGTAAGATGACCGCTGCATTGGTGATAGTCACACCACTTGTGGTGGGCATGGTTGCGATGCAATGGTTGTGGTTGCTTGTACCCTTGGAGAGGAGAAATTTGTCCCTTTCCTTTGAGATCTTCATAGGCCTTGGTGACGGTCATGCCTTGGAGGGGAGTGTAGACACGGTCGTTGGTAGAACCTTTGTGACTTTTGAGAGGCGAGCCACTTGAACATGCCAAACCGTTGACCTTTGCCTTGTTGTCGGTGAACTCTTGCAGACGGGCCCTAAGTTCGGACACTTCTTCCTCATGAATTCTCCTCTCGAGATCAAGACGGGCTTTCCACAAATCATCCTTGCGGCGGGCATCCTCGACAAATCTATCCATTTGTTCCCCCATGGCTCTTATTATGTTGGAGAGCCTTTCGTTGGACACGGAAATATTCTCACCCTTGTTGTCATTGCCGTTGGAAGCCATTGGACCTATTGAGAGAACATGGTCGATCTTTGGTTGGCCCCACAAACATATTTTGAGTAAAATAATTAACCCACAAACAAATGAAAAAGACTCAACCACATAAGAAAAATGACTTTTTTTTTATTTATTTATAAAGTCGGAAGGACATAGTCCTTTTTGGGGTTTCTAGAAAAATAGTGGAATCGTCACACTAGTATATAGACCATCTCGCGGTCCCATATACTCATCGGATTCCACCACTCTTGTGATACCTACATGTGACGGGATTAAACTAAATTAATGTCATAAAGCATACATGCGGGGATAGATTTTTTTATTTTCGTCCAAAATAACCACTTTGGGGATGGAGTTTTATTTTGTCCCATAACAACCATTTGTTTCTTTTGGAAACGGCATGTATGATTTGATGACATTAGTTTAGGGAAATCTCGGTACATGAAAACCGACTTGGTCACAGAGTGTTAGACCCTAACTAGAATTGTGTGGTTTGTGCTCGGCTTAAATATAAGGCTTAAAGGTCACCCCCGGCATGTAGTCGTGAACTACGCCACGGGCTGAAGTTTACCGCTTCGGAAGAGTCAAGGTCGGGTGGAGCTTGAAACTTCCTAGGACGGGCCTCGACGGGTTTGGGGTTGGACTTGTGCGACTCGATAGTGAGCAGTTGATAAGAATTGTGCGCGTAGTGTGAGGTCAAACAAGTGACAAAATAAAAAATTCAAAGGAAATAAAAAAAAACAAATAAGCACGTAATTTACAGCTTTCGAATCACCCGTGTGACCGATAAACATGAATAAACAAAAGTAAAAGGGGGTGTATGCAGGCCCGGTGCCCACACACTATCAAAACTGCCCATTCTGTTCACTGTTCTGTTCTGGAAAATGGCCCAGAAGCGCGCGACTCAGGGCAGTTACGTGGAAAGCGCGCGCATTGCGCCATGACTGTTGGAGGCGCACGCATCTGGGGTACCTGTCAGAATGTCAGAAGAAACCGCGGACTCAGGGGATTGCCCTGGTCCCAAATTATGTAACTTTCCCCTGCAGAAACTTGTAAGCATAGAAATATGAAATTTGAAGGACAAGATGGAAGGTGGGCGATTCTGGTAATAAGGGTCGGACGCACGCGCTTTAGGACGAGAAGGCCAGAGGCGCGCGTTTCCTACCCTTTTTTACCAGAATGCCCAGAAAATAAAATAAAAGAACACCAAAAATGAAAAAACGCAAGTTTAACCCTCTACGTCCCCAGCGGAGTCGCCACTGTAGATACCCCGGGGAACCACGGCTTGGCTAGAGCCGTGAATTACCTAGGATGTCTACTTGATTTTAAGAGTCGCCACCCACGTTTTAGAGGAACGCGAGAAAACCTAAGAGAATAGCCTTTTTTATTGATTACGAAACCAAAGATTCTTGAGATGAGGGGTTTGGGGGTTAGGTGACGGAGTGGGAAGTACTTAAACACCCACTCCGCCCCGCTTACGTGGGTCTTGCTACTTTTGGTGTTCTAATACTAAAAAGAAAAGTCCTTCAATTATTAATGTAAGAAGTGCTAACAATTACAATGGAAAGAAAGGGGAAATTTACAAAGGAAAATAAAAGAGAATTGTTTTATTTATTTAATGGTAAAGATTACATGTCAAACTATTCTAACAATTATATTAAGAAAATAATGGTAAATTAAAGTAGAGATTAAAATGTAGGGAGATAACCTTAACCAACTTTAATGTAGTAAAGTGGTCATTTGGTCATGTCCCAATTGATGGGGATTGCATACATTACTAAGACATGTAAAATAAGAGAAGAAGAATAAAGTACCTTAAGAAAGAAGACTTCAAACTTGGACTTGAAAATAGTGTTGTTGTAGGGAAATTGTTGTAGAACAATTAGAGTCTTGTTGTTAAGAACTCTTGTTGGGAGAATTTGTGTATAGTGTAGTTTGTGAATCAAAGTTGAGGTCCAAAAAAGAGTCCTAAAAGTCTAGAGTTTTTGCTAGAGAGAAAATGTTGAGGTCCAAAAAAGATGAAAAAGAGGCCCCCTTCCAATGGTGGATTGGAGGGGTTTTTATAGTTGAAAGAGGATATTTTTTGGTGCCAAGACGGAGTCACAAAGATCAGTTTCCCGGGGAAAATCATATAAAATGAGCAAGGGAGAGATTCTTGGACAGAAATCAGTAACTGACACGCCCAGACGCGCGCGAATCCCGTATAGTCGGCGTGAGGCGCGCGCTTCTGGCCCCAAAGGGCGGAGGCGTGCGGCTTTGAAATGGTGATTTTGACAGAATAGACTACAAAGTTAACTCTGTTGTGCAGTTTAGTCCAAAACTGACGGAATCAGTTAGGAACTTAACCGAAGTAGCAGAAATTAACAAAAATAAGTTAAATAAAAATACTATGTATGCAATCGGGGTGAGAGGTCCAAGGCGGGGTGTCTACAAGATGGATGGTGAGTGGGAGAGTTGCATACCAATCTTTTGCGACCCCCTCAAGAGTAAGAGGGAAACATTGTGCCATCACCTTTGGAGATACCTTTTTCAGAACCATAGCCCATATGTAAGTCTCGATATGAGCCATCGGGAAAGAGTTGCCCTTGAACTTGCTAATGTCAGGCATTTTGAACTTGACGGGGAGAGTGGCCATTGTGCTCATGAGAGTTGATGACTGATAAAGGATTGTGTCGTAGCCTTTCCCTAAGTTGAGACCGTTGAAGCGTTGGTCGATGTATGCCATGATTGAGTCGACCATCTTGTGATCCTTGCTCTCGGTGTTAGGTTCCACCATTTTCTTGCTGCGGGTACTAGCATACGGGCTTTCAAACAAACCCTTGGTCCACTCAGATTCCTCGGAGTCATCCTTGTTTTTTCCTTTGGAAAGCTTGATGATCTTAGCCTTCATTTGGTCCATTTTGGCTTCATGAGTCTCCCTTTGATTGTTAAGGTGGGCTTGCCAAAAATCATCTTTGTTTTGAGCCTCCTTGTTGAGAGCGGAGACTTTCTCTTGGAGATTTTGGACCAATGCTGAGAGTTGGTCGAGGGACATGGTGTTGTTGGTGTTGGAGTCGTTTGCAGAAGGACCGGCCATTGATGCTATTGGAGTTGTCGGAGTGATCAATTCGCAAACTAGCCGATTTGCTGAATCTCGGTAGATGCGGTAAGTACCAATTGGACCTAAATTGAAGAAGAGGTCCTTGTCAATCTTGAGTAACACTTCGGTCCATGAAGAGGCTTGAACACACAGTGGGCACACGACTCAAACCACATGAAGAAAAAAGATTTTTTTTTTTTTTTTTTTTTTTTTTTTTTTTTTTTTTTTTATAAGTCGGAGGGACGGGGTCCCTTTTGGGGTTTCTAAGAAAATAGTGGAATCGTCACACTAGTATATAGACCTTCTCGCGATCCCACATAATCATCAGATTCCACCACGCTTGTGATTCCTACACATGACGGGATTAAAGTAAATTAATGTAGTAAAGCATACATGCGGGGACGGATTTTATTTTGTCCATAATAACCACCTGTTTCTCTTGGAAACGGCGTGTATGATTTGAAAACATTAGTTTAGGGAAATCTCGGCACATGAAAACCGACTTGATCACGGAGTGCTAGACCCTAACTAGAATGTGTTGGATTGTGCTCGGCTAAAGAGAGGATTAAAGGTCACCCCCGGCATGTAGTCATGAACTATGCCACGGGCTGAGGTTTACCGCTTCGAGAGAGTCAAGGTCTGGTGGAGCTGAAAACTCTCTAGGACGGGCCTCGACGGGTTTGGGGTTATGAACTTGTGCGACTTAATAGTGACCAGTTGATAGGAATTTGTGCACGTAGTGTGAGATCCAACAAGTGACAAATTATTATTATTTTTTTTAAACAAAAGAAAAGCAAATAAGCACATAATTTACAACTTTCGAATCACCCGTGTGACCGATAAAAAAAAAGAACATAAAATAAAACAGTCCAAATCAGTCCTGATGCAGGCAACTGTGCCCACACCCCATCATTCTGTTATGTTCTGGGAACCTGTTCATGTTCTGGAAAACTGCCCAGAAGCGCGCGCCTCTGTCCTGTGACATGGGAAACGCGCGCATCGCGCATAGTAACTGAGAGGCGCCCGCTTCTGAGTGAACCTGTCAGACTGTCAGACACTTGGACTAAGGGGATTGTCCTGGTCCTGAACATATTTTGGAACCCCTGCAGAAATGATTAGCACAGAAAAGGAAGAATGCGAAGTACACATGGGAGGCGGGGGATTCTGGTTACTGATGTGAGACGCGCGCGCCTTAGGACAAGAAGGCCAGAGGCGCACGCTTCCCGCCATCAGAAACCAGAATACCCAGAAAGATGTAGATTATGAACAAATGCAAGTTTAACCCTCAAGAGTCCCCAGCAGAGTCGCCACTGTAGATACCCCAGCGGGCAACCACGGCTTGGCTAGAGCGCGCCGGTTGTCCTAGGATGTCTAACTTGGTTTTAAGAGTTTAGAGTCGCCACCTATGTTTTAGAGGAACATAAGAAAAACCTAATATAGCCTAAGTTTTGTTACGAAAACCAGAGATTCGTGCATTGAGGTTCGGGGGTTAGGTTACGAAATGGGAAGTACTTAAACACCCATTTACCCCAACTAACGTTGGTCTTGCTTGTTCGTAATCTACATGAAAAAAGTGTGTTCTTCCTATTCTTTGAAAATGAGTTAATGGGTTAAAAAGAGGAGTTTGAATGTGAGGAGATAACTCCTTGGCCAACTTCAATGGAATGAAGAGGCCTTTGGTGTCATATCCCAAAATGGTTTGGGTGATTGCACACTTTGATGAAAGATAAAAAGAAGAGTTTGAGATGAGAGAAATAAAGAGAAAGAGAGAGGTAGAAAAATACCTAAACTTCAAGAGTCTTCAAGAGCTTCTTTGGAGAAAATGCTTGAGGATGCCTTAAGAGTTTTGGTATAGTTTTTGAAGTTACAAAAGTCCCTTTAAAACTTCTTCCCTTCCAATGGTGAAGAAGAGGTGTTTTTATAGGTGAAAACCAGTTGTTTTTTGTGCCAAAACGAAATCACAAAGAGAAAATTCCCGGGCAAAATAATGTAAATTGAGCAAGGGAGGGAATCTTGGGCAGAATCTGTAACTGACACCCAGATGCGCGCGCCTCCGGCCTATGGAGGCGGAAGGCGCGCGCGTCTGACCTATGGAGGAGGAAGCGCGCGACTTTGAAAAGGCATTTTTGACAGAATGGACTGAAAAGTCAGAACTGTCATTCAGTTTAGTCCCTAAACTTAATGGAGTCAGTTAGGAACTTAACAGAAGTAACATAAACTAACGAAAACACTTAAAACAAGAAGAAACACAAAATCAAATGTGCAATCGGGGTGAGCGGTCCAAGGCGGGGAGTCTACACCGCTATTCACCCCCCCCCCCCCCTAGCGGTTCTATACCCTTGTTGCCCTCTGGAACCAACACTAGTCATCGAGTCTTTGATTATTTCCTTACTTTTCCAAATGGAATGGTACGAGAAACAAAACTTTTGATAATAATCCAAATAAATGTGAAAACACGAAATAATATGAATTTTACAGATTTAATATGAAGGTCTTCTCTTAATATTCTTTTGGAATGTGCTGGGGAGCAGGTCAAACTTATTAAACATGTTGACGGCTTGGACCTCTCACCGTTCACTTGATTATTGGAGGGGAGAGAGAGAGAGAGAGAGAGAGAGAGAGAGAGAGAGAGAGAGAGAGAGAGGAGGCAAGTTGCACAGTTGGAGTTAAACAAATGAATGGAAATCCTTGAAGAGTTGGCCAATGTTTTGATTGTTGACCTAACTCCAACCTCGTTAGTGAAAGAGTTCTTTCAAATTTTTTATCATTGTGAAAAACATCAAAAAGCTCTTCATTAAAAAGCAACTCTTTCTAAAAAGAGCTTTTTATATAAGCATTTCCATTACTTTTCCTCAACTCCCCATGTTAGGTCTTTAATTTTAAAAAGCTCTACCATTGTAGAAGAAGCTTTGAACTTCTTATTTGTTGACTTGACATTTAGGAACAACATAAAAAATGCAATTTTAAGAAGCTCTATCTACTAATGTGGATGCTCTTAAACGCGATTGTACTCCCTCCAGTCATATTTGTCTTTTTTGGACTAAAATTTTGATCTAAAAGAATTATTACTTTTGATTAAAACATATTCAAAATACTTTTGAAATTTTATTAGAAAATTTTGCAATTTATTGATTGTTTTATTGTGAGAAATAATGTATAGGGTATCTGATATTTCTTTTAAATGTAGTAATAATTGATTTTTTTAAAACTTGTGAAAAGTGCTAAAGCGACAAATATTTTGAACCGGAGGGAGTATCCTTAAAATAATCTATCTTCAAATGCCTATCGGCCTTTGAACCACTGTACTATGCTCTAACTCCGCTTTTAACCATTCATGTTTATTTTTAGAAGATTTAACCACTCTACTCCAAATACGCTTTTATTAACCAAACCTCATAATGACATCCAAACTTGTTATAAAAACTAACAAAACATAACGGGATTTAACTTCAATACCCCAAAATATTGAATATTTCTAAAATTTAGAGAGTAGTGGCTAAAATTGAGGAGAAATAAAGGCTAATCAAGCGTAAATATTCAATTGTTGATAGCAACTAACATTTTGAAACATAGAAAGCCCAATTTAGCTCTCAAAACTCCATCGTTAGCCCTTTACAAAAACCTTGAACTTAAGCTCAATTCGGGTTCTACAACTTGTAAAATTTTGGATTCTATCAAAAACTGAATATTGACAATCAATTAGCCTCGATTCCCTTTCAATTTCAGCCTCTTTAGGTTTTGTTAGTTTTGTCTAACAATTTTGGATGTCGTTAAGGGATTTGGTTTTAATAAAACCGTATTTGGAGTAGGGTGGTTAAAATCACTAATAATAAACATGAGTGGTTAAAAGCGGAGCTAGAGCAAAGTACAGTAGTTCAGAATGTTAATAAGCCTTCTTCAAATAAAAACAACTTAATGAAACAACACACTACATCATTGTATCATTATTGATGATGCAAAGGAATCTATTCGCATATAAGAATACTCTTAACTCAGTAGAGTTTGATTCCAGCACAGAGCCTCGAGCATGAGTGTAATAACCCGACTATTTTTTTTATTTTTATTTTTTGATTTAATTATTTAATATGGTCGAAATTATTTTTAATTAAATGATAATTAAAGTTAGTAAGTAATTAAATAAGTGGACTAGGTAGTAAAGAGTTGGGCCAAGTTGTAAAAGGGCTCAAGATGGGTTAGCCCGAATTTAAAACAATGGGTTAAACCCAAATAACTATTACCCACAATATAAAAACCTTAGTTAGTAGTAAAATTTTAGGTTTTTACTTTTAATTATCAACACAACAAAACAAACAAAAACCCTACCCTCACCAATAATAGCCGCCGGCCAAGAAGGGAGAAGAGGGAGGAAATTTTCGATCTTTTTGGAAGTCTAATCCGATCATTCTCAAGGTAATATCAAACCTCACATTCTAAAATTTATTTCATTGAATTTGGATATGTAAATCTTAACCTACGCATGTTTAAAAGAAATAAACATTAGGATTTTTGCATGCTAGTAAATTAATGGCAAGATTTTAAACGGTTAAATGTTTGGATCTAAATACTATGGTAAAGTGATGATCTTCATGTCTAGCTTTATTTTAAGGTTGATTTATGATCATGCATTGAATAAATCAATATTGTATAATGTATGGGGATTGAACAAATAAGGAATTGAGGTTAATTAGGATTTAACAAAAAGAAGAAAACTATGGGTTTACACCCATACTAGGTTTCGGCCGAATGGCCTAGATGAGATGGGGAAATTATTTTTTGATTTTAATGATCATTGTTATTGATTTGTGAATAAATGAATGTTAGAGATTTACAAAAAAATTAAGAACAAGGAAAATTGACCAAATCGTTGAATCTTGAAGCTAGGGGATTCGGCCTAAAGGCCATATGGATTGGGTATTAATTCTTGATTAAAGATGTTAATGGTTGGGACGGAAAAGTTAGTAAATTCGTTAGGATTATAACAGAAGGAAAGTATGACCCTTAAAAGAATTGTTAAGAAGTTAGAAAACTAACTTGAAAGGATGTAATAGTTACTTGGAAAAACCTTGAAAGTTAGAAAGTTAACGGAAAGGAGAAAGATTAAAAGATTTCAGTTAGTTTTCTAACGGAAAAGGATTAAACTGAAAAAGTTAAAGTTAAAAAGAAGAAAAAGGAAACCTTTGAGATTAAAAGGGTCTAAGTGGTTAAAAAGAAACTTGGGGGACCTTTATGAACAAAGAACCAAAGTCAAGGGACTTAATTGATAATAATTGAAAGTCAAAGGACTTAATTGACAATAATTAAAAGTCAAAGGACTTAATTGACAATAACTGAAAGTCAAAGGACTTAATTGACAATAATTAAAAGTCAAAGGACTTAATTAACAATAATTGAAAGTTAAAGGACCAATTTGCAATTAATCCAAAGTTGAAGGATCAATTTGCAATTAATCCAAAGTTGAAGGACCAATTTGCAATTAACCCAAAGTTGAGGAACCAAATTGTAATTAACCTAAAGTTAGATGACTTAATTACAATTATATTAAAGTTAAAGGACTGACTCGCAAATCAAAGTCAGAAACTTAAACGTAAGAAAGGAGTAACGAAGTAAAGAAGTTAAAACACATCTCTCAGTTAACTAAGTAGAAGTAGTTAACAATGTTAAGAGTACTAAAGTAAATTACTCGGTGCCTTGTAGATTTGCACAGAGAGGAGATTGCAAGGAAAAGCAATTCAGGTAAGGGATTACGTTCCTTACAGTATTTGAACTCCTGTTTATTGGAATTCTATATTCTTTCTATAAGTTAGCTATCAGTATGGCATGATAGTATTTGAACAAACTCCGCGTTATTGAACGTTCTTTTGAAAGAATCCGTACTTAGTGATGTCCCCATTGATCTACTAAGTATCGAAGTTTGAAACTTGTTATCACATACTTGTACCTTGGTATGTTCTCATTTTAACTTGTAAGTTAACCACTTACTTGTTAGAGTGGCCAATGTCCAGTTAGAAAAGACATTGACGGACAGTCCAGTTAGAAAAGACTCGTCCTTAAACTAGGGATTGCATGAGTGATCACATGCCTTCTCTCAAGAATTGTCTGATTACAAGGATGATTCTAGACCCCGAGCATATATGTGTGGATACCATATATGTTACGACCCACACTATTGGCTTGGAAAAGCTAGGTGTACAAATTGTACCTTTGGCATTGAGGTTATAATGTACGTTACCCCGGAATTGACGGAACTTGAAAGAATCCATTTGGATTGTAGTGCCATAATTCTTTGAAAGTAAAATCTTAAAATTAATACGACTGTATTGTTATGCAGTCTTGAATCAAAAAGTAACTGAACCTATCTTTGTAAAAGTTATTCATGGTATTCGTTCTGGTCGTCTCTCCTTAGTAACCGGAGAGGCCACGTATGAACTTACTGAGCATTCGTTCGCTCATCCCTTCTCTATAAATTTTGTTTCAGGATTTAAGTAGAAGGGGAAGAAAAGGAGGGCCAGCCGTAGGAAGAACGGAAGATTGAAGATTCTTATTTAGTTATTTTAAGAACATTTATTTATTGGTGTAAGTTAAAGATACATTGATGGCTAGGGTGGTTTACCTGCCAAGACAAGTTTTAAGTTACGCTTCCGCATTTATTTTGAATTGATGATGTAATAAAGGGTTAGTTGTGAACCCTAATTTGAGGTATTAATTATTGTTATTTAATGCCATTAAATGCTCAGATACAATAAGAAAATTTCGGGGTGTTACAATGAGAGTAAGAATCACAGAGAAACGAAGATATGGCCTTAGCTAAGCAAGAAGGCATGGAATACCTTAGTTTTAGGGTTTGAGTATGATATGTAACGCACCTTAAGAGAGGAATAAGATCCGTAATTATAGCATGACTCATACGCGAGACAGATCCTTATTTATAGTAAAGGACATTTTTAGTGACACGTGGCAGTCTCTTACTAGTTCGCCGTTTGGATGGAACAACATAAAAAATGAATGATGCCGTGATGGACATAAAGCATGTACAGAGTCGGTGGGCACTCCAACTGCCATTATATGTGACATGACAGGCGAGAGCCGAGAGTCAGAGTGATTGTATCCTGAGTCAGCATATAGGATCCCAGAGAGTTTGATACGGTTTACAGCCGGTTTATTCGATTAAATTGAATGTAGCACCTTTGGGCTTGTTTAAGAGCCGAGTTTTCTGGTTAGAAGTAACGCTTGGTTCCGGTCTGCAGGTCTAGGCCCATTAGTGACCCCTAACACCGAACGATGTGCTATTTATGGTCGAGTGAGGAATATTATTTGGTGTAATATTTGACCCAAAAAATACACGTTATTATGCATGTATTAGAAGTTGGTAGAAGCTTCTGGAACACAACACATGCAGGTGGGCCACTGAGTCTTGGGATGTGTCTCAAATCTATGGTTGATGTGACGTATCTCATACTAACGGCACCATAAATGTAATCGACATTAATGCAAACTAACACACTATAAGTGTAATCGACATTAATGCAAAATTCAATTTCCGCATGTTGGGAATAGTCCTTAATTCTTGTGGCTATAATTTTTTTTTAACGATTAAGCTGAAACGAAGAGAGTGCCACTTAATTGCAATTAAGCGGCATTTTGTTGCCAGTGGCATTAGCCTAATGCCATTTCTTATGGATGGCCAAAACCGGTTCCGGTTCGGCATATATGTGACCTTGAACTGGCCCGTGCTTACCCAGGTTCCGGTTCCGGTTGGCACAATCCGGTTCCGGTACGGTTCCGGTCCGTTTCCTGTCCCCCCTTGAAAATTATTGAAAAACAAGGGATTTTCGGTCCGGTTCCTGTTCGCCATTTATGTGAACCGTAACCGGCCCGGATGAATGGCAGTTCCGGTTTATTCGCCGGTTTGCTCCGGTTCCATGCTTTTTCGGTCCGGTTTTCCGGTTCCGTTTGGCCATCCCTACCATTTCTGGCAATGACACTAAATAATTGCCATTATATTATCATTAAATGCCTCTAATTCTTTTAGTAGGGCCAAATGACTATTATATGCAACGTAGTTTCTTAACAATGCCGTTATAACTATTGGATGCTATTAATTCAAAATTCTCTATTGCCACGTGTCCCTACCTCCTACACTCCAACAAATCTGCATTTTGTGGTATTTTTAGCATAATGTCATTAGCGATGACAACGGGTCGGGTTCGGATCGGATCAGGGCCGATTCAAATCCGATCCGAATTAGGCAAATGCGTGACCGAACCCGATCCGATCCGAACTGCCATGATCCGTGATCCGATCCGTGACCCCGATCGCTGCTCCGACCCGAGACCCGATCCGAATCGGCCCTTTCCCAGCACAAAGGGGGCAACAGACTGTTGAACCCAAAAAAAAAAAATGCAAGAATTCCATCCATGCTTATTTTTGCCTAAATCATGAATTTAACTTCAATCTCAAAACATAGAGACGGAGAGAGTATTCTTTACTAATTGAATCCCTAAATTTGAAACAAGCTAAACCCTAATTTGAGGAGTCTTTAAAGTATTTTACCTTGGTAAAGAGCAGGCAATGGAGGTGAGACGGCGACGGCGAGCAACGGCGATAGCGAGCTGGGTGGTATCCTGGAGGCTGGAACGGCGAGGCTGGAACGCATAACCAGAACGGCATCGACAGAGAGAAATAGAGTGCGGCTTGTATGGCCTTCTTCAACCCTAAAATGAGTATATATAGGTAGGGTTTAAGTGTAAATGTTAGAAAGTAGGAGGGTAAATAATTAAAAAAAAAAAAAAATAGAACACATATTTCGGGTCGGATCGGATCGGATGGTCTAACCGAAACAGACCCGAAATCTGAACGGATCATAAAATTGCAAATTGAACCCGAAAATTACGGATCGGATCGCCCTCGGAACGGATCGGGTTCGGACAAATTACCATCCCTAAATGTCA
This sequence comes from Campanula takesimana, assembly GCA_026119855.1. Taxonomy (NCBI): domain Eukaryota; kingdom Viridiplantae; phylum Streptophyta; class Magnoliopsida; order Asterales; family Campanulaceae; genus Campanula; species Campanula takesimana. The sequence continues at coordinate 1,238,510 of JAOWBW010000235.1, forward strand.
CTCCTAATAATGTTATAAAAGGTCATTTTGCTTGTGGTGAGAACAATGACGGAGTAAATGTCTCATTAAATGGCTGTTACAAAAACGTTAGGGACATCAATTACAGTCTCTAACAAAAATATAACAGGTTAAAATATGGACCATTTGATAATGTTGTCCCAAAATAGATAACATGAGAAAACTGTTGTTTCAAAATAGAAACAACTAGTGAAATGTTGTCTCAATATTTAAACAAATACTCCATCTGTCTCTAAATGAGTGTCCATTTTCAAGAAATCTTTGTCCCAAAATGAATGTCTTTTTTGAACATAACTTTGTCCCTAAATGTTTTTTTTCGAAATTTTTTCACCGGTTTCTTTTTACGCGCAAAACTAAATGTTTGGAAAGGAGATTACAAGATTATATATGAATATTTGCTACCAAATTGTACAACAAAGTTGAGATTTTCAGTGTCCCTTAAAATGAAATTTGGACACTCATTTAGGGACAGAGGTAGTACTATTAAAGATTGTTGTCCAAATAAATAGTTTTTTAAAAAAATACATTTTTCTAGCTTTGAAAATGTAACGACCCAAACTTTCATATAATAAATAATATCCATAAACCATGGGAAATCTCAAACGTCAAACATAATTCAAATCCAACGTTCACAACAACGGCTAGTTTAATCTAACCATAATTCAAAATAGTGCGGAAGCGTAACTAACATTTAAATTCTAACGGCTAGTACATCCCACTAGCTCAATATAAAAACATAAAAGTATCATAAACCCTTCGTTTGACCACCGACTGCCCTTCCTTGCAATCCTTCTAGGTCCTTAATCTTTACCTGGGAAAGATAATAGGAGAAGGGGTGAGCGAACAATGCTCAGTAAGTTCATACGGGATCTCTCCGGGTACTAAGGAGAGATGACCGAAAGAACGGAGCCAACATAATATCTTCAATGAAAGGCTAAAATCAATAATCTTAACTGTACATATATACGAAAGCACAGTTATCAAGTTCAAGAAGTTATGGCCCTAATACAGGTCCGTCAATTCCATAGTTACATTCATCACCTTTTCAGGGTGTTACACCTTTTCAGGGTGTCGAGGGACCTTACACCTTCTCACGGTGCTCCCTCTTAAGTTTGATCATGATCATTAAGCCACTTCATCAAGTAGCGTTGCGTCTAATTCTTTTCTCTCAAATTAGACTATCTTAATTAGCCCTTTTCAATCAGACTAATTCTAGCTAAGCCCTTTTCTATCAGACTAAGCTAACTATACCCGTTTCTTTTAGATATAGCAATGTTCCACAAAGCATTCTAGGTACAAGAATACTTAAAGCAAATTCAATTCTCTTTGATACCCTATGAACAACACATATCATGGGTAAGATAGTTCAAAAGACGTTCGAGTCATAAGAGTTCGAATGCTACGGCCATAAGTAGCTACACTTGAAAGAATAAAAGGGATCATATTTCAAAGGATGATATTCGAATACTTTAAGGAACGTAATCCCTTACCTTGGGTTTGCGTATTCCACTTAGCAAATCTCGTGCACGAATCTACAATCATGCATAAAAATGGTTTTAGGACAAGTAATACTATTTTTACTCCGTCCCAAAATACTTTACTTTACTTCTTAACCTTATGGGTTTATCTCCTTTGACCCCTTTTTAAGGTTGATATTCAATCTAGGGTTGTACTACCTTTTATTTATATTCCCAAAATACCCTTTTTGGTTTACCAAAATGCCCCTAGGGTTTCATTGTTTCTATTCCCAATTAATATGCTTTAGGGTTCCATTATACTCACCCAATTACTATTCACATTACTATTCACAATCACTATTCACTGTTACTATTCACGTTACTATTCCAGTTACTATTCACGTTACTATTCCAGTTACTATTCCCGTTACTATTCCCAGTTACTATTCACAATTACTATTCACAGTTACTATTCCCGTTACTATTCCCAGTTACTATTCACAATTACTATTCACAGTTACTATTCCCGTTACTATTCCAGTTACTATTCACGTTACTATTCCAGTTACTATTCACGTTACTATTCCAGTTACTATTCACGTTACTATTCCAGTTACTATTCATCGCAGATTCTGTTTTCCTTTTGAAACACACACAAACGCACACACTGGAACACAATACACTGTAGACATAAAATTCACACACCCAGCACAAACATCACGCACACACACTGGACACACACACACACTTCACGCACGGACACACATCCACACATATAAACCCTAATCAATTCCTTTCCCAAATATCAATCTTATAAACCCTAGTTCTTCTTTAGGGTTAGGGTTTCAATTCCGATTTCATACTTTTTATACGTGGCTAAACGGAGAATCAAACTTAGAGGGTAGGGTTCTTTACCTTTAATTTCTTTCCTCCCTTTTTCTCTTTTTCTTCTTCTTCTTCTTCTTCTCCTCCTTCTCTCTGCGTTCTCTCTCTCTGCTCTCCCGCTCTCTCTTTTTTTCTTTCTTTGCGGTGGAAAATAATTAGGCTAGGGTTTTAATGAGGGAGTATTTATACTAATAGGGTTTCTCAAATCCCTAACTCAAAAGGATTCCTAATTAGTATTGGGTTTTGACTAACTTGGGCCTCACCTTATAATTTAATTCTTACTCTGATTATTTAAGCCCAATTATAATTTAAAGGATTTTCATAAATAAAAAAAAATACATGGCCAAGGGCCGGATATTACATTCTTTCCTCCTTAAGAGAGTTTGGTCCACCAAACTAAACGTACCTTCATCAGGAAAATAGCGCGGGGTATGCTTCTCGCATCTCGCTCTCGAGCTCCCACGTAGCTTCTCTTTCTGTATGATTGCTCCACTGCACCTTCACATAAGGAATCACCCTTTTCCTCAAGATTTGATCCTTCCGATCTACAATCTTTATGGGTTCCTCGTCGTAGCTCAAATCAGCACGAACCCTTAGTTGTTTATACTCGATCACATGACTCGGGTCAGGGATATACTTCCTTAGCATTGACACATGAAATACGTTGTGCACTCCAGCTAACACAGGCGGTAAAGCTAACTTGTAAGCTACCATCCCAACTCTTTCCAAAATTTCAAATGGTCCGACGTACCTCGGGCTTAACTTCCCTCGAATACCGAACCTCATAACTCCCTTTGTTGGCGATATCTTCAGGAATACATGATCGCCCAGTTGAAATTCCAAATCACGTCTCCGACGATCGGCATACGACTTCTGTCGACTTTGTGCGGTCAACAACCACTTCCGAATTTGTTGCACTTTATCCGCGGTCACTTGAACAAGTTCCGGTCCAGTTAGTTTCCTCTCACCGACTTCATCCCAGCAAGTTGGCGATCTACACTTTCTCCCATATAATGCCTCGTACGGAGCCATACCGATACTAGCATGATAACTATTGTTATACGCAAATTCTACTAGCGTCAAATGTTCATCCCATGTCCCTTGCCAATCTAATGAAGTAGCTCTCAGCATATCTTCTAGCGTCTGAATAGTCCTTTCTGACTGTCCATCCGTCTGTGGGTGAAAAGCGGTACTCATTGCCAACTCCGTACCCAGTGCTTGTTGTAGACTCTTCCAGAATTTTGATGTAAACCTTGCATCTCGATCAGATACTATCGAAACAGGTATCCCATGCAGTCTCACAATTTCATCAATGTATAATTTGGCCAATTTCTCTAACGAATCATTTACCTTAATTGCTAGAAAGTGAGCCGACTTCGTAAGCCTATCCACAATAACCCAAATTGCATTATAGCCCTTCAACGTCTTTGGTAATCCCACCACCAGATCCATAGCTATATGTTCCCACTTCCACTCTGGAATAGGTAATGACTGTAGCAATCCTGCCGGTCTCTGATGTTCACTTTTCACTTGTTGACACACTAAACACTTTGATACAAACTCGGCTACATCTCCCTTCATGTTGTTCCACCAGAACGACTCTCTTAAGTTCCTATACATCTTCGTACTTCCAGGATGTACGGAAAATCTCGAACAATGAGCCTCCTTTAAGATTTCCCTCTTGATGTCGTCCTTGTCCGGCACACATATTCTAGATTGGTACCTCAGAATCTCATCTTCTCCCATACGAAAATCCTTTGCCTTCCCTTTAGCGATGCTCTCATGTATTTTCATTAATTCTTCATCAGTTCCTTGGGCTTCTTTGATCCTATCCATAAGCGTTGGCTGAACGCTCATTTGAGCCAGATAACCCTTAACTTGCACTTCCATGCCAGAAATCTCTATGCGGTTCCATGCACTTTCCTCCTTAGAAATCAATGTCGCTAGTGTCCCACGATTCTTCCTACTCAGTGCATCCGCCACCTTATTGGCTTTCCCAGGGTGGTACAAAATTGTGCAGTCATAGTCTTTCAATAACTCCAACCATCTTCTCTGTCTCATATTAAGCTCCTTCTGGGTGAATATATATTTAAGGCTCTTATGATCCGTATAAATCTGGCATGTCACCCCATACAAGTAGTGCCTCCATATTTTCAAAGCAAACACCACTGCAGCTAATTCTAGATCATGGGTTGGGTAATTCTTCTCATGGTTCTTTAATTGCCTAGATGCATAAGCTATAACCTTCTCATTTTGCATCAGCACGCAACCCAATCCCTTCAGTGAAGCATCACTATAAATAACGAATCCGTCCGATCCAGATGGTAAAGCAAGGACTGGTGCGGACACCAATCGTCGCTTCAATTCCTCAAAACTCTTTTCACAGTCCTCCGACCAAACAAACTTTGCTCCTTTCTGAGTTAACTTCGTCAATGGCACTGACAACTTCGAAAAGCCTTCTACGAACCTCCGATAATAGCCAGCTAGACCTAAGAAACTTCTGATCTCACTTACCGAAGTTGGTCTCTCCCAATCCACAATAGCTTCTATCTTTGTCGGATCTACGGCAATCCCGTCTTTTGACACTACATGCCCTAAGAATGCCACCTCCTCTAACCAAAATTCAACTTCTTGAATTTAGCATATAACCTTTGCTCTCTTAAGACTTGCAACACTAGTCTTAAGTGCTCTTCATGCTCTTCCTTGGTCCTCGAATACACCAAGTTATCATCAATGAACACTATCACATATTTATCCGGAAACTTCTGAAATATCCTATTCATAAGCTCCATAAACGCTGACGTTGCGTTAGTCAATCCAAACGGCATTACTACAAATTCATAATGACCACACCTTGTTCTAAATGTTGTCTTAGCTATACCATTCTTCCTCGCTCTTAGTTGATGATAACTAGACCTCAAGTCTATCTTCGAGAAATAATACGCTCCACGAAGTTGATCAAACGAATCATCTATTCTTGGCAACGGTATTGATTCCTTACCGTCACGCGGTTTAATTCACGATAGTCGATACATAATCTTATCGACCCATCCTTATTCTTCACAACAACACCGGTGCACCCCATGATGATACATTCAGTCTAATCAAACTCTTATTCAACAACTCTTGCAGTTGCTCCTTTAATTCTTCAATCCTGACGGAGCCATTCTATACGGCGCCTTCGATATTGGTGAAGTCTCCGGTATCAAATCGATAGAAAATTCTACTTCTCTTTATGGAGGTATTCCCGGTAAATCCTCAGGAAACACGTCCTTGAAATCTCTAATCACAGAAAGTGATTCTACGGTTACTTCCTTCTTGCGCGTATCACCAATGTACGCCAAGAATTCTTCACATCCTTTATTTAAAAGCTTACGATTCTTCATTACCGATATAAGGTTCGATCGGGTGCTAGGTTTCGTTCCTTGAGAACATCACTCTTCTCTAGATAGTAATCTGAAGTGAACTTCCTTCTTAAAGAAATCTACATGGGCATGGTATGCAGCTAACCCGTCCATTCCCAATATCACATCAAATTCTTCGATTTCCAAGCTAATGAGATCAACCTCAAGCTTTTTCCCGTCCAATTTCAAAGGACATTTCCTATATATAGACGTAATAGGGATCGATTCTCTAGTTTGAATATCTATAACTAAAGAATTCTCTAACGCCTCAGGAATTAAATTCATTTTCTTAGCCACGCCATCATTTGGCACTTCTCATCAGAACCTTGCCCTTTGGCGTCGTTCTTATCACCATCCATTCGATTTCCATGACTTTCACTCTGGTACTTACTTGTACTACCTTCTTTTTCACGATCGTCAGTAGCCTTCCGCTTATTATTGTTCCCATCGCGGTTCCAGCTCTCTTTAGATTCAGTCGACTCTTTCTCAGTTGACTCTTCTTCTCTTCTCGCTTACTGCGATAACTATCAGATTAATTCTCTACTATCCTTGCCCCATCCAACACTTGATCATAGGTTGGTAGCATTAATGGAGCGATTCGTATCGGATTCGGTCGCTCAAACCAGTTTCAAATTCTCGAGCCCTTTTACGTTTCATCATCGAAGAGCGTTAGGGAAAATCCTAGCAATTCGGTGAATCTATCACCATAGTCGTTCACCGTCATACTTCCTTGAGTTAGTATCATAAACTCGGCCACTCTGCCGTTTCGAACACTTGCCGGATAATATGATACTATCGTTAGTTATCATGAATACGAGACTCTTTCACGCTCTCTCATACTATAGCTCGTCTCTACAGACTAACATTCTATTTATAGGTCATTCACTAAACCACTGGTCGCTTCAACAGACCATCACTATTTTCATTAGTCGACTTTACTAGATTTATTGGTCGCTTCATTAGACCATTTCTATTTTAATCGGTCATTTCAATAGACCATTCTTACTTGTTCCAGGTTAACTCGCACATTTAACACCATTACTCACGCGAACACAAGCATCGTACTATGCTTAATACTTTCACATAAATAGGCCGTCCCCAAAAGACGTAACTTTTACAAAAGATCGGTTTACTAGACTCCCGGTCGTTCCAATAGACCAATTCTACTTAGGGAAGTCATTTTACCAGACTTTACTTATTCATCGCAGGTCGATTCACTAGACCTATTTTCATTCACATTTTGGCCGTTTTACTAAGCCAATCACTTTACTTTTGACCGCTTCAATAGGTCACTTTATCCTTGTTTCGATCGTTTTACTAGACCAAAACTAATTTCACTTGGCCGTTTCAATAAGCCAATTATACTTAAGGTCTTTTCACTTGACCCATACTTTCTCGTTCTAGACTCGCTCACAGGCTTTAACATTTAAGAACGAAACACTAAACAAGGCCATTTGCTTAGAATAAATCATAAAATTTCATTACGAGGATCTTCTTGGAATAAAAGTAAACAAAACAAAAATTCTAGTATTTTCTCTAACTAGAACTAACTATCAATACTATGAATGATATAAATTCTATGTTCCACTTTTTAATCATGGACACCTTCCTAGGCCTTCCCCTAGGTCTTCCACTAGGCACCTTTGGTGTCTTCTTAGAGCCTCTTGGTCTACCTCTGGAACTACGAACTGGTACCATTGGTGGTTCATCATCAATAATTTCACTTGGATTAGCTTTATTGCTTCCAAGGTTGATATCTACTTCCTCGATTTCATCATCAGCTACTAATTTTTTCCTCATTTGGTGCTTCATTACCTATAAGTGTGGTCGGTTTAAGCTCTCTAGCCCTTTCTTCCTTGAACTTTTCCAGTTCATAATACCATTGATAGGCCTCTTCTCTGACCTCATGGTAGTCCCTCTCATTTTGACTCATAGTCTCTTTTACTTCTTCTAACTCTCTGCTAGAACCTAGCCGAGCCTTCCTATCTCGCATCTATTTTCCCAATGCAAGACTCACCTTGACCTTTTCATCTTTTAATTCTCCTTTCAGCTTCAGGATTTTGAGTACATACTTCTAGATCACTCTTTGCTTAACCATTCTATACTTCAAGTTCATTTTCGAGTTTCTTCTATATCCGTCCATAACCTCGATTAAGTCATAACCAGTATCAGTGTCATATAACTTAAATATATAAGACCACAGTCATCATTTGCATAGGTAACTTATAGGATTAACGTTCTATTGTAACCCTTCGAGTTTCACTTTCCAAGTGTTCACTTATATTCCTCTACATTTCTCGAGGAGTCCTATCTTAGGTTCTTTCCTAAAATAGTAAGTTTCCTTAAATAGAAAGTTTCCTGAAATAGAAAGTTTTCTGAAATAGAAAGTTTGACTTCAAGCAAACCTAGTCTTCCTAGAACGCTCAAATCAAACATATTCAATATCAGAGTTCCTATCCCTTAAGCTCTAATCCCATAGCTCTGATACCAACTGTAACGACCCAAACTTTCATATAATAAATAATATCCATAAACCATGGGAAATCTCAAACGTCAAACATAATTCAAATCCAACGTTCACAACAACGGCTAGTTTAATCTAACCATAATTCAAAATAGTGCGGAAGCGTAACTAACATTTAAATTCTAACGGCTAGTACATCCCACTAGCTCAATATAAAAACATAAAAGTATCATAAACCCTTCGTTTGACCACCGACTGCCCTTCCTTGCAATCCTTCTAGGTCCTTAATCTTTACCTGGGAAAGATAATAGGAGAAGGGGTGAGCGAACAATGCTCAGTAAGTTCATACGGGATCTCTCCGGGTACTAAGGAGAGATGACCGAAAGAACGGAGCCAACATAATATCTTCAATGAAAGGCTAAAATCAATAATCTTAACTGTACATATATACGAAAGCACAGTTATCAAGTTCAAGAAGTTATGGCCCTAATACAGGTCCGTCAATTCCATAGTTACATTCATCACCTTTTCAGGGTGTTACACCTTTTCAGGGTGTCGAGGGACCTTACACCTTCTCACGGTGCTCCCTCTTAAGTTTGATCATGATCATTAAGCCACTTCATCAAGTAGCGTTGCGTCTAATTCTTTTCTCTCAAATTAGACTATCTTAATTAGCCCTTTTCAATCAGACTAATTCTAGCTAAGCCCTTTTCTATCAGACTAAGCTAACTATACCCGTTTCTTTTAGATATAGCAATGTTCCACAAAGCATTCTAGGTACAAGAATACTTAAAGCAAATTCAATTCTCTTTGATACCCTATGAACAACACATATCATGGGTAAGATAGTTCAAAAGACGTTCGAGTCATAAGAGTTCGAATGCTACGGCCATAAGTAGCTACACTTGAAAGAATAAAAGGGATCATATTTCAAAGGATGATATTCGAATACTTTAAGGAACGTAATCCCTTACCTTGGGTTTGCGTATTCCACTTAGCAAATCTCGTGCACGAATCTACAATCATGCATAAAAATGGTTTTAGGACAAGTAATACTATTTTTACTCCGTCCCCAAAATACTTTACTTTACTTCTTAACCTTATGGGTTTATCTCCTTTGACCCCTTTTTAAGGTTGATATTCAATCTAGGGTTGTACTACCTTTTATTTATATTCCCAAAATACCCTTTTTGGTTTACCAAAATGCCCCTAGGGTTTCATTGTTTCTATTCCCAATTAATATGCTTTAGGGTTCCATTATACTCACCCAATTACTATTCACATTACTATTCACAATCACTATTCACTGTTACTATTCACGTTACTATTCCAGTTACTATTCACGTTACTATTCCAGTTACTATTCCCGTTACTATTCCCAGTTACTATTCACAATTACTATTCACAGTTACTATTCCCGTTACTATTCCCAGTTACTATTCACAATTACTATTCACAGTTACTATTCCCGTTACTATTCCAGTTACTATTCACGTTACTATTCCAGTTACTATTCACGTTACTATTCCAGTTACTATTCACGTTACTATTCCAGTTACTATTCATCGCAGATTCTGTTTTCCTTTTGAAACACACACAAACGCACACACTGGAACACAATACACTGTAGACATAAAATTCACACACCCAGCACAAACATCACGCACACACACTGGACACACACACACACTTCACGCACGGACACACATCCACACATATAAACCCTAATCAATTCCTTTCCCAAATATCAATCTTATAAACCCTAGTTCTTCTTTAGGGTTAGGGTTTCAATTCCGATTTCATACTTTTTATACGTGGCTAAACGGAGAATCAAACTTAGAGGGTAGGGTTCTTTACCTTTAATTTCTTTCCTCCCTTTTTCTCTTTTTCTTCTTCTTCTTCTTCTTCTCCTCCTTCTCTCTGCGTTCTCTCTCTCTGCTCTCCCGCTCTCTCTTTTTTTCTTTCTTTGCGGTGGAAAATAATTAGGCTAGGGTTTTAATGAGGGAGTATTTATACTAATAGGGTTTCTCAAATCCCTAACTCAAAAGGATTCCTAATTAGTATTGGGTTTTGACTAACTTGGGCCTCACCTTATAATTTAATTCTTACTCTGATTATTTAAGCCCAATTATAATTTAAAGGATTTTCATAAATAAAAAAAAATACATGGCCAAGGGCCGGATATTACAGAAAAGACGGACACAAAAAAATGGGGGCAGAGAGAGTTGGTGTTTGTTATTGTGGTTTCATAAACTAATAAGGATCCAGCTCAAGGCAATACTAGTCTTTGATCCCGTAATTCCCACTCATTATTTATTCATCTGACCAAGGACGAAAATTAAGCAACTTGAGAATAGAAAAGCCATTGACCGAAGAATTTTTAAGTTTGTACAGTTTGAGGAGAGTATAACTATTGACCAGACATGCAATTGTAAGTGGGGAAAATCACTGAAATATGCAACGTACCGGTTGTTAAAAGTCAATTAATGCAACGTAGTGCTTACTTTTGAAAATAGACAACGTACTTGCTTATTGTGTATCAAATAATGCAACGTAATAACTTTTTAGCCTCTACTACGTTGCATTAATTGATACAACTTACTTCAAGTACGTTTGTCAAATTGTTCGAATTTTGCATTATTTGATACAACTACTTCAAGTACGTTTCACAATGTAAGAAGTCGCTACTACGTTGCATTAATTGATATAAATCAGACACTACGTTGTATAAATTGGTCGTTCCCCAATGTGAAAGCTTTCTTAACGTGGACTGTCAATTCATTTGTCAAAGATGAAAAACATTAGAGAAACTTGTATTTTGCATAAAACATAATTTGAATAAAAGTCATCACACCGTATATTGATGATCTCGTCCCCTATATATACAAGAATGTAAATAAGGTATTGTAAAACTATTCTAAGAGTAGTATTCTAGAAAGACTATAACTAGGAAACTTGAATTATGTACAAAAATAAAAGAGGGAGACGGCAACCCTAGCTTGAGGAACAAGCTAGGGTTTCGGCTGTGTAGTCTTCTCTCTATCATGCCCCCGCAAGATGGACGTCCGGAGGGTAAGGCCAATCTCAGAAAGAAAAGATTGAAACCGAGCGCGAGGTAACGCTTTCGTAAGAGCATCAGCTAACTGATCATCGCCAGAAATGTGAGTTACTCGTAACTTGTTACTCTGAACCTGTTCGCGAACAAAGTGGTAGTCCAAGGCAATGTGTTTCATACGAGAGTGAAAGCGTGGATTTGCGGCAACATAGGTGGCACCCAAATTATCACAGTATATGACTGGTTTCTGTGAAGGAACAACCTGGAGTTCAGAAAGGAGATTCTGAATCCATAACACCTCAGCACAAGTGGCACCCACTTCTCGATATTCTTCTTCGGTGGACGAGCGAGCAAGGGTGCGTTGCTTCTTGGAACTCCAAGACAAAAGATTCGAGCCAAGATAAACTAAGTAACCAGTTGTCGAAACGTAGTCTAACTTGTCACCAGCCCAGTCAGTATCAGTAAAGGCATGAAGAATGTCAGGGGAAGATTTACGCAGAAGGAGACCATGAGCACGAGTACCGGCCAAATAACGTAGAATGCGTTTAAGGTGGCCCCAATGTATATCCGTGGGATGCTGCATGAACTGAGCAAGACGATTAACTGCGAAGGACAGGTCACACCAGGTAAGTGAAAGATACTGCAAAGAACCAACCAACAGGCGATACTCTAAAAAATTGGACAGGGGAGTGCCCGAATCAGCAGTGAGATACGGATCCGGCACCAAGGGTGTGGGTACTGGTTTAGACTCATCCATATTGTACCGAAGAAGAAGATCCTGTATGCACTTTTGTTGGCTTAAAAACAGACCATCTTTGTGAGGAAGAACTTCCACACCAAGAAAATAAGAAAGCGGGCCAATATCTTTTAGAGAAAACCTGGCTGCAAAAGACTGAAGAAACGATTCCATTAAATCATCAGAAGAACCAGTTATAATAATATCATCCACGTAAACCAACAGTACAAGAAATCTAGTCGAATGAGAGCAAGTAAAGAGAGACGAGTCAGATTTCGAGTTTTGAAAGCCAGTTGAGACGAGATATTGTTTCAATTCGGTGTACCAGGCACGAGGAACCTGTTTGAGACCATATATTGCCTGATGAAGTTTGCGCACATGAGTAGGATGATTAGCATCAACAAAACCTGGAGGTTGGGTCATGTAGACATCTTTAGTCAAAGAACCTTGAAGAAATGCATTATTTATATCTACTTGTCGGAGAGACCAACCCCGTGTGATTGCAAGGGAAAGAACTGTACGGATAGTGGTCGGTTTGACCACAGGACTGAATGTCTCTAAATAATCCACACCCGGTCTTTGATGGAAGCCTTTGGCAACTAAACGTGCTTTGTGACGTTCAACAATACCGTCAGGATTATATTTGGTTCTAAAGATCCATTTGCAACCAATTGGATGTTGAGTTGGAACAGTAGGGACAAGATCCCAAGATTGATTATGGACTAAGGAATCGTACTCGACCTGCATGACAGCACGCCACGCTGGAATTTTGAAATCCTGGGTATAGGTTGATGGTTCGGTATCAGGAGATTGAAGAGAAGCCTGAAGATTGAGTTTGTTAATGGGTTTCCGGATATTGTTGTGAAGGTGGGTGAGGGGCCCGGGAGGCATAGGTGGTGGGGAAGGAATGGTATAGGCTGGAGAGGTGGTTTCGGAGGCAGATGTGGCAGCAGAAGAGGAGGAGGAAGTGACAGAGAGAGGCGGAGAAGACTGAATCGAGGTGGGTGAGATGGGTCCGAGCGGTTTCCCAGGAGGTCCGACCGGGGGAGAGAGAGGACTGATCGGTTCCTCCTCAGGTCCGGTCAGTCTAGGAGAGTCGGCAGGAGTGGAGGGAGTTGCCAAAGGTTGGGAAATAAGTGGGAGTCTAATGGTGGACCAGTCGGTTGCTATTATGGACAGAGAATCAGATGTGGGAAGAGAATGAAACGGATAGGTATTCTACACAAACTTCACATGACGTGAAACATAAACCTTGTGAGATTTTGGTTCGAGGAAATAGTAGGCACTCTGAGTGGGTGAGTAGCCTACAAAGACACACGGAGCGGAATTTGGATCAAGCTTGTTAGATGTGTAGGGGAAGAGCCATGGATAGCAGAGACAACCGAAACTGCGGAGTTTGTGATAGTTGGGAGGATGACCAAATAGTTTGTGATATGGAGACTGAAGATTCAGAGTACATGTGGGCATGCAATTAAATAAATAGCATGCAGTGACGAAAGCGAATGGCCAAAATTTGTGAGGCATGTGGGAGTGAGACAAGAGAGTAAGACCGGTTTCTACAATGTGGCGATGACGTCTTTCAGAGTACCCATTATATTCTGGTGTATGAGGAGGGGATGTGAGATAAGAGATCCCAAGGGAAAGTAGAAGGGGAAGGAGTCCAATGTATTCCCCACCATTGTCACTAAAGATTGTGATGATGGAACGTTTGAAGAATTTTTCGACTAGATTGCGGAAGGTGATGAAAACTTGAGTGGCATCGTTCTTGTGTTTGAGTGGGTAGAGCCAAGTGTATTTTTTGAAGTGATCGACAAAAATAATGCAGTACTTGTAACCATCAAAAGATAAAGTGAGTGAAGTCCACACATCACTGTAAAGTAAATCAAGAGTACCAGTGGAAGAAAAAGAATTTTCATTGAACGGAAGTTTGTGAATCTTATTACAATCATAAGCATTACACTAAAACAAAAGACTTCTAGGAATATCTAAGCTAAACTGAGAACTAAGATGCTGTAAAATTTGAGAAGACAGATGATCCAGACGATGATGCCAATTGACTGTGCGAGAAGACACGGAGACATGAACAGCGGGAGGGGACGGAAGCCATTCATAAACGCCTGAGCTAGATTTGCCTTGGAAAATAATTGTGGTTGTACGTAGGTCTTTCACAACAAAGGAATCAGGTAAGAAGGTGACAGAAGCATTATTATTGACACAATATTTGGAGACAGATAAAATATTACGAGAGATAGAGGGAACATGGAGAACATGATTTAAAATGAAAGGGGATGAGGGGGAGGGTAGGGAGGTAGAGCCAATATGAGATATAGATAAACCTGAACCATCACCAATCATAAGTTCCTCGGTGCCATCGTAAGGAGTGTGCAGAGAGAGATTGTGAAGATCATTGGTTTCATGATGTGTTGCTCCGCTGTCAAATAACCATCCCGGAACCGGGCCTGAATTTGTGTGGGTAGTATATGCGGCTGGTGGAGCAGAGTTTTGGCCTCGGTATGGTTGTCGATTCTGATTCGGATTGTGTTGGTAATTCTGAGGTGGAGAAGGGAAGTTTGCATCCGGATAGGCCTGGCAGAACATGTAGCATTGGTTGAGAAAGTAGCCATCCTGTTAGTACCCGATATGAAGTTTGAGGACTTCCTAGATGTTTAGGAACCTCCGAGGACCTTTTAGGCAATAAAAACTTGACAGGGACCTATCCGACAGGTTCCCAGACTCCCTGATAGACGAAATCAGTTGTAGATCGAATTCCATCAGGATAATGGACAAATCCCGAGAACAAACTGATAAGGATTCGTTAAGATCGTTCTAATCACCAAATCCGGAAGATGTAGCCGTGCGGCCACTTAGGAGCCGTGCGTCCACTTGTCCAATTTCTAAGTTTTTCCTATAAATAGGCCCCTCCTCTCAGCCTATGGATCACACCTCAAACCCACGAGAAAATCCTCTCAGAAGCGATTCCCAGCCTCTCTCTCTCCCTCTCAAAACCCTCTCAAACCCTCTCTTTGATCTTGCTTTGATTATCAAAGAGATTCATCACCGCATTCAACCAAAGGTGTGAAGATTCAACCTTCGAAGCCTCTTCAATCGGTTTGGTAACGCGTTCTTACTATTTAACTACGTAGATCTATTATATTCATTCATATATTGTTAGATCTAGGGTTTTGTTCGTCGTTTGTGTTCTTGACCGATGATGATCTAGGGTTTCCATTAAACCCGCACTAGATCTAGGTCACATATTACTTACTTAATGCATGTTTTCATTATGTCTATGTATCCATATTCATATGTTCTTCATGTGTTCTTCATGTTCTTAGTCTAAATTCATAATAAATATTTAGGATAGCGATCTTCATGTTTATGTGTTCATTCATATGTATTCATGATGTTCTTAGTATTATGCTAGATCTAGGATTGTAATCCCTATTTATGTGCACATGCCATAGCCTATGATGATCCTAGGGTTTCATCAAACCCTAATATGATCTAGGAACTACTTCTAACCCTAATCTTCCCCCTCTATATGCATGATCCCACTTTATCTCTCCAAATTCTAATTCATCAAAATACTACACCGACCTGAGCTTCTCATGATGAGAAGAATGTAGGCAATCTTTGGATCCGGTCTCAAACACACACACACACACACACACACTGATCATGATAGAAAGACCGATTCGTCGGGCAATAGGAGTAATAACATGAATATTCTTCTCTTATTGTAATTTGACCCCCGAACCCTATTATTCTCATAAATGGTTTTCTCAATGTTTTAACAACAAATAAAACAACGTGGCGACTCTCGATTTCAACCTCATGTATTCACAGTGGCGACTCTGCTGGGGAACTTGTTTTCGAAAAACCTTTTTTCAAAACTTAAGAGGGTCTAACTTTCATAACTTCACGATTTTGTGTGTGTTCTAACTGCCCCGCGCATTCTTTTTCTTCGAAAAAACTACACTCATGTAATTTCTTGCGTTTCTATAATTAAGCAACCGTACGCCTCCCTTTCCCCCGTACGCCGGCTGCCAAGCCGTACGGCTCCCCTTTTCTGCAAATCTATTTCTAAGATTTCCTGCAGGTTTATGTGTTCATAGCATGTTTTAATGTTCTAGATCTGCTTTATTACGTTCGTTTCATGCTTAAATGTTGTTATTATGAATTGTTATGCTAGTAGACTTCTCTTGTGGATTGCATATCATTCCTAAAAATACGTAATCAAATGGCACACTACCACTAGTCCGTGTCACACTGCACACCCTACTAGATACTCCGCTGAGTGTACAGATTTTAGTGATCCTGTCGCCTCTATCTTCGTGGCACCCGAGCTATCTAACTCGTCGTTTGCACTTATGAGCGGTCGAGGTTAATCCTTGTTCATTTCTAAACCATGCACTTTGATCGAGTTAAGAACACTTATCAAAACAAGTAATCCCAATCTTAACTAAAATCATTCATCATGTTGCGTGTGTCTACCCTAGATCAACTCTAGTCAAACCTTAGACCTGTCTAGGTCAACCCGTCTAGGTCAACCTAGTCTACCCTAGATCAGCTCTAGTCAACCTTAGACCCGTCTAGGTCAACCTAGTCTACCCAAGATCAACTCTAGTCAACCCTTGACCCGTTTAGGTCAACCCTAGTTAACCTCTAACCTTCCTAGGTCAACTTACTCAGTGCCATCCCGCCTAGGTCAAACTTTGGCCAACTTTGGTCAACCGACCTACCTCTAAGCCACCTAGGATTCCCTGTCATCTAGACCCATCTAGGTCAACCTTTGACCTCTTACGTCAACTTTGACCCGCTTAAGTCAACCTACCTATCTTTGACCCATCTAGGTCAATCCACCCATATCTTGACTCGCTTAGGTTAACCCTACCTCAACCAACTTAGGTTAACCCATCTAGGTCAAACCGTTACCTTGACCAGTCTAGGTCAACCCGCCATCTAGGTCAATCCTTCATCTTGACCCCACCTTTAGCCAAGCCAACCGATCTTAGACGATCTACCTCTTGGTCTACCTATATCAAACCTTACCCGACTCGCTTAGGCTAAGACCACCTTACATAGGGTCCCTCACCTATACCTAACCAAGGACCGAGTCATCTCTCTTCCTTTTCGGCCTCTACGGTCATCTTCTAAATACATACTACTTTCAAAATATCACCGACCTCCCACGGTCACCCTCTCACTTGTTTTACTTAAACCCAAACTATGGTGACCTGAGCCTCTCATTGTGTGGGACCTCTCCTGCACAGTAAGGGGAACGTAGGCAGCTACCGGCCCGGTCAAACTTTTAGTCTTTTCATTCAAAGAACATTCCAAAAATACGGAGATCGAGTCCTTTCATAAAAAAATGATTTTATAAAAAATGCCTTGTCATTAACTATAAGTCTAATTTAATTCAAATACTTAACTTCTCCACCAATCACTACAGAGTCCTGCATCATGTCTACCGAAGGGATTATCACAGTCACAACCGAAGCTGCCACCCAAAGTCTCGAGACAACTCTCCATCCCAACACCGTTCTCAACAAGCAAGCGGCCCATCTTAACTCCTCTCCCAACAAGCAAGATACCTTCTACGAGGCCATCCTCAACAAGCAAACGGCCCACTATGAGACTATCCTCAATGAGCAAGCAACCCTCTTCCGAACCGCTCTCGATGAACAAGAAGCCTTCTTTGAGACTGCTCTCCTCAAGTAATCAGACCGCTTCCAAAAAGTAATGTACAAAGCCCTAAAGGACACTGAGAAACATCTTCAGTCTGACGTTTATGGCATCTACGAGTACCTCAACCGCACTCTCCCTCATGATCCATTTCAACACCCATACGCTCCTCAAATGTATGGGTCACCACAGACTTTCCCCATTGGGATGCCTCCTATGGCTACTCATCAACAAGGAATACCGGTGCCTAAACCACCCTCCATGATGGTCCGTGACAAGAAGGACGAGTTCGATGATTTGGGTATGCCATTAGACAAATGCTTCAAAAGTGTAGTTCAAGCGGGCAAGTTATCTCCTCTCCTCGACTTCAAACCAAACTTTGCATGACAAGACTTGGATCCCTCCAAACATTGCAAGTATCACCAATACGTTGGACATGAAACCGAGAATTTCCTCCATCTGAAGAGAAAGATCCCAAGCCTCATCGATAGCGAAGCCATCACCCGCCAAGGGAATACATGGGCATAAGAAAAATCTGAGCAAGCAAATAGCTACACTGGGGCTACCTCCTTCTAAAAAAAATAATAAAAAAAAGTCTTTCAGTCTTCGTAGGTTCTAGAGAGTGTTTTAGTTAAAAGTCCACCTCGGACATTAGTCTTTTACTTTTTACTAGCAAAAGTCCACTCCGGACATTAGTTAGATTGTTAAAGTCCACCTCGGACTAGTCAATTTGAGTCTTTAATAATAAAAGTGTCTTTATTTCTTTTATGTCTAGACTTGAGACATAATCTTGCATATATACATCAACTCTACGAAAATTGTATTAATCTTAATTGACAATTGATTGCTATATCTTTATATGACGAATTAATCCCAAATATATTTGTTAATGAAGACTCATTCAAAGGTAAATGGACCCACAAACCATCATACATAATTTAACAAAAAATTAGTCTCAAAATAACAAATGCTTTGATCAATCGAATCATTTTCTCTTTCCCATGTACCTTCTCTAAAACTACCCTCCTCGTGTACACCCACTGCGTGCACCCTCCATATATACTCTCCTTGTGTACACCCACTGTGTGCACCTTCCATATATTCCCCTCGTGTTCACCCACTGTGTGCACCCTACATATATATCCCTCGTGTACACCCACTGTGTACACCCTCCATATATATCCCTCGTGTACACCCACTGTGTACACCCTCCATATATATCCCTCGTGTACACCCACTGTGTGCACCCCCCATATATTTTCCTCGTGTACACCCGCTGTGTGCACCCACTAAATACTCCTCATATACACTTCCTTCTTCCCATGAAGAAAGCGACGACTGTAGAGTTACTCACAATCGGAGAAGCGCCCACACAATCACAAAGGCTATCCGTTCCCGACATAGAGACGCACTGGGGCTGTCTGTCCTCCTCGACGATGTCAACGAAATGCAAGGGGTTAGTCCCCCCTCCACGAGTTTTACTTCCCAGAGATGAAAGCGAATTAGGGGCTCATCTTGCCCCACGTTTCAATATGTAAATATATATATAAAAAAAGGGCTCGCTAGGTCGAAACCC
Organism: Campanula takesimana; assembly: GCA_026119855.1. Lineage (NCBI taxonomy): Eukaryota > Viridiplantae > Streptophyta > Magnoliopsida > Asterales > Campanulaceae > Campanula > Campanula takesimana. The sequence goes on from JAOWBW010000235.1 coordinate 1,257,790, forward strand.
ACAACGGGTAGCTTAGGCAAAAATTAGAGCAAAAGCACAAAAAAGAAGCCCGCTAGGTCGAAAACCCGCAAGGGTGCCCTAGACAAAAAAAATAAGGGTGTGCACAAAGAAATAAATCAAAGCAAAGAAAAATAGAAGGGGCTATCATGATAGAAAAGTAAAAGTTCCACTTTCTTTTCACTTCTTATTTTCTATTTTTCTTCCTTTTCAAAGGAGTTCAACTCAATTCGACGGCAGCGGTCCAAAGCAACAATTACAGATGAAGCGGTCCAAAGCAACAATCAACAATGGAGCAGACCACCACTCAAGCCCGGTATCATCATCAAGCATCATCCTCGAACTACGCGGACCTGAGCCTCTGACACCAAGAGGAACATAGGCAACCTCATGGTCCGGTCCACAAAATATATACAACCTACCTCGAGCCAACTTTCATTCTTTTCTCGCTTCCCCATACACTACGATTTCTAATTCTCTTTCTCGATTAATCAAGTCGTTTATTATTTTGAGACTACTTGTCTAAAACATTATCATAAGATACGTAACTAATCAACGAGGTCCATTCTCGAGCAATCAAAAGACAATTCTGAATAAAACAATTTTCAAATGTCTCGACAAGTCTTCTGTTCTACAATCTAGGAAAGAGCTAAACACTTACTTTCTGTCAAGCAGTGGCTTCATTCCTTTTATACACATACTTCCCGTAAGGTCTAAATGCGAGAACTCCCTCTCTTGTTCTCTCTCTCTCTTCTCAAAAAGTTTCCTGCAAGTCGTCTGTACAATTCTGTCTTTTTCTTTATTTTTGAGTCAACTGAAATATAAAAAAAAAAAACGACGCTAAATGAATATACTCACCTAGATTGAAAACCCGCAAGGGCGGTCTACAGAAAAATAAGGGTACGTCTAAAGGAGGTAGAGTTCCCCATCTTATGCCATCACCAAACTGGGGCTACCCTAGCGGAATTGGGCTGAGTATTGATGCTCCAACAAGGTCATTCCCCACGGAAAGTCATCTCTCTCCAGCGAAGCTCAACATGGATGACTTCTTTCTAATACCCTCACCAGACTGGGGATACCCTAACAGAATTGGGCTGAGTATTGATGCTCCAACAAGATCATTCCCCGTAGAAAATCATCTCTCTCTATCGAAGTTCAACATGGATGAGATCTTTCTAAATGACCTCACCAAACTGGGGCTGCCCCAATACAACCGGACTGATTGCCGATGTTCCATAAAAGATTATCTCTCCACCAAAGATTCGACATGGTTCACCTATCTCAAGTACCACCATTCAAACTGGGGCTTCTCCAAACCAAGTTAGGTCAACTGCTTGACTACTCGGAAATCACCAGCAACCCGATGAAATCTCACTCACCCGAAGGGCTACCCTAATCAACGAACCCAACGAAGGACAAGTGCTTGAATTAATTAGACTGTAATTAATTATAAGGAATCTTTATAAAGTCGTTACATTTTCAAAAGTGTTTTCTATCACGACACATTATTTGTAAACCCGCACATTCGGTCTCCACTAATTTATAAATTGTCTTTTGTCTCGTCTCTGTAATGTCCTAACTAACTCGGTCCTACACCTTAGGCTACCCTTGAGTTCTGCATCTCGTTTCCTATAGGTTTAAATCCCTAAATCTCCTTTAGGCAGCAGTTTCTAAACTTAACTAGGGTACCCTTAGCCTTTGCAATGCACTCCTAGTCAGTCTTCATGCTATTTACATGTTATCTACATGTTACTTGCTACTCTATGTACTACTTGTTACTCTACGTGCTGCACGCTACTGTACATATTACATAGTACATAAATGCTTATAAAGTCATCTATGAGTGTATATACTATTCTACTGTCTGTGCTACAACTAACAAACTGCAGATCTAAGAGGCCGATCCACTAGCGTCACCCCGAGTCTGCTTCCGCAAGAGAAGGATACCTACCGGTCGAAGCGCCATCATCACCGTGACTAGAAACATCACACTCCGCCAACTTCTGAATGACCTTCGCCACCTTTCTATAACACCTCCGAATGATCACCCGCAATTTCTCCTCTACCATAACATGTAGGCCCCCAAGGCGTGTCTGAACAAATTCATCATACGAGGCTCCCTCTACAATGAACTGTCTAGCATCAAGGCCCTTGGTCAAACTAACCCGGTCAGACAAAGACATTGAAACAGTCATGGACCACCGAGGACCCACCGGAATCAAGTAGACACTACCTACTCCATCCTAGGCTCGTGCCTTATCACCCAAACAAAGGAAATCTCCGTTGCAGCCGAGTAATAGTTTCCTCTGGCGTGTCGCCTCAGTTGCCCCTACAACAAGCAACTCAAAGTCTAGCTCCACCCATGACGTCATGTCTCTCGGATGGGGCCCCTCAGAAGAGTCTTCAAACTAAGCCTAAGTAGAGTGCCGAGAGGTCTCGTACCCCCTACTCCTGCAACTTGGCGCCCATCAACACATAACAAGGTCATCAACAAGAAGATACTGAAACCAGAAACAGACAAAGAACGGTTCATACCTCCCAGACAAAGTATAAGCAGTCGACTGACTCCAACTGAGACCGACAACTCCAATCTAAAGAACGGTATAACTCCGTCAAACCCGTCAAGCAAGTCTGCTCACTACATCCAAATCCACTGGGCATCTCAATAGTGGAATCATCGCCGTAGTACCGGAATTAGCAAAGATGGGAAGTTACCTCTGCACCACCGCCTCCGGCCTCAAGAGCCACCAACATCTCCTCATACTGCCCCCAAACGCACCACTCCTGATGTCGGTGCAGTCAAACCCAATCGAGCTCTGAAACCTGTCCTCGCCATCCCGATCAAGCAAGGTATCGTCACTCCACACTAGGGCTACCTGTGAACCGCAACCCGATAAAAGCCGTGAAGTCCGAAGGAGCCACCATAACCTCTCCCCAACCAAAGTGGAATGTATGGGTGGGATCCCACGAAGGCTCCCGCAGTGCCATAAACAGATCGGTACTCTCGGTCAACTCTCCCTGGCCAGACAAGCTCTCGAAGAATGCTCCCAAGCCGGTGTCCCGCACCTTGATCTCTACAGTCTCTGGGATCCTCTGCCACAAGCTATGTACAATGCTACACGATCCCCTTAAAGGGCGGTAATGCAACCTGCAATCACAGACAGGTATACACAGCAAAGGTACGCAATCAATCTAGCAATTCACTCTATAATGCATGTACATATACGAATTGTTGCGCTAGGACAAATCCTCAAAATACCCAACAAATACTATAAATATCTCACAATCAAAACCCTAGTCTACCTAGGATAAGTCAAATCCAAGACAAGTCAACTCCGAACAAGTTCGAAGCATTTCAATAACTAAACAGACAAAAAAGATAACTTCATCCAAAATAAGCTTTCTCAACGAAACATTAATGTACATTACATCTCTATACTCTAACAAAAGTCAAACAACACAAAAAGAACTTTTAACAAAGTCAACCAAGTCAAAAATCGGTCAAAGATTACAATATTTTCGAACCAAAAACAAAAAAAAAATTGCATTTTTAACAAAACCACCAAAATCAAATAAATCAATCAACTTGGGTCGAAATCTACAAGTTTTATAAAAACCCCAATTTAAGGTCATTAATCAACCAAACACCTTAACTTTGGGTAATCTACAATCAAACCTTCTCGTTCGAAGTAAGTTACAATCAAACCCCCATATCTTGGGTAATATACAATCAAAGAATCTCTACTCCATAATGCTAAAATCAAAGCACCTTAACTTTGGGCAAATAAACAATCAAACCCTGCATCCAAGGTAAACAACACTCAAGCCCTTCATCTTAATATAACTTACAATCAAACCTTCTCATTTGAATTAAGGTACAGCCAAAACCCCATATCTTGGGTAATTTGCAAACAAAGCAACTCAACTTAACACCATCTAAGTCCAAACCCCATACCTTGGGTAATTAACAACCAAACCCCGTAACTTTGGTTAAATTGCAATCAAACCTTCTCGATCGAAGTAATTAACAATCAAACCTTCTCATTCGAAGTAATTAAAAATCAAACCCTTCATTCAAGGTAAATTACAGTCAAATCCCTCACTCAAAACAAATCCCTCGTGTTTAACATTAACATATTCAAACTCCCGGCCTTGGGTAATTTACAATCACAACTCTTACCAATCAACAAGAATTAACTTAAACCCCATGTTTTGGGTAACGTACCATTAAGTCCTCCGTATTTAACATAAATATAATCAAAATCCCAAACTTTGGGAAAATTACCATCAAATCCCTCAATCCAAAACAACTTGCAATCAAGTCCATAAATTAGACAATTTACAATCAAGTCCCCTGCGTTTAGCATTAAACCCCGAACTTGGGTAATTTACCATCAAAGTCTGTACAATCAAAGTAAAATGCAAATAAACCCCAAACCTTGGGTAATCCACAAATTAAAACTCTTTGCAATCTGCATGAGATTCATTACAATGGGTAAAATACAACTAAACTTCTACAAAATTCACTCAAACCCTAGACTATAGGTAATTACACTCAAACTCCTCTAAACAAACAATACTTAATGCTCGAAACCTAAACAAAAGGTATCTTTACATCTACAAATCTCCAAACTTTACACACTCTCTAACTTGATCCCTCAAACTTGCGATCACCCACGCATGCTTTCCTCCGGGTTACATCCAATAATCATAAAGCTCTAAAATGTTAAATACCGCGATCTCTAGGGCTTGTCCTTAGTCCATTCCTTTGGTCCGAAAGACCCCAATAAATGTCCGAAAATTAATAATTTGCCTGGGAAAGGCTTCATAATTTCTAAAAATAAATAACTTAATTCTCAGAATTAGACGCGTTATTTAGGTAGTTTGCGCGTCTGGGGCACAGTCGGTCCGATAAATCGTTTATATTACCTTGGCCAAGGAAGGCTTCAAATTTTCCAATTGGCCTAGGAAGGCTTCAAATTTTCCAAAATAAAAAATGGCCTAGGAAGGCTTCAAATGTTCCAAATGGCCTAGGAAGGCTTCAAATTTTCCAATTGGCCTAGGAAGGCTTCAAATTTTCCAAAAAAATAATCAATAGGGTCCGGAAGACTCAAGTAAATTTCCAAAACTAATCAATAGGGTCCGGAAGACTCAAGTAGGGTCCGGAAGACTCAAGTAGATTTCCAAAACTAATCAATAGGGTCCGGAAGACCCAAGTAAATTTCCAAAACTAATCAATAGGGCCCGGAAGACTCAAGTAAATTTCCAAAACTAATCAATAGGGTCCGGAAGACTTTAGTAAATTACCAAAATAAATCAATTGGGTCCGGAAGACTTCAGTAAATTCCAAAAATTTTGCGAGCTTGAGGATCATTCCTCGCTTGGCGCCGTAGTTCATCAAAATTCTACGAGCTTGAGGATCATTCCTCGCTTGGCACCGTAGTTTATCAAAATTCTACGAGCTTGAGGATCATTCCTCGCTTGGCACCGTAGTTTACCAAAATTCTGCGAATCCTGAGGATCATTCCTCGCTTGGCACAACAGTTTATCAAGAAAATTTACCATTTACCAAACTCCGCGATCCTGAGGATTATTCCTCGCTTGGTACCATAGTTTGTCGAGAGATTATGACACGCCCCCAGGTCCCGGGATCCCCTAATAGAACCTCGAACCCGGATGCGCGTGACTAACGAGGAACAAGAAACTTAACAAGAAGCTTAATGACATTTGTTTAACAAACTGACATGATATATATATATATACTCTAGAGTAAGGAGCTATACTAGCTCACAACACGAGTTCTAGACAAGAAAATTAAAACCAAACTTAAATACATACACAGCGGAAATATGCCGAGCACATAAGCTGGCATCAAGAGTACTATACAAGATGTCTAGTGACAACAAGATTGTCTACCCCAAAATAAGGAGTTACAAACCCATAAAACATCGTCCTCACCAAATGTAAAAGGACACAAGCCCCAAAATAATCACGACCTGCGAAGTAAGCTCCCAGCTAAGTCGAGCCTCACTGCGCACTATCCTTCCTTTGATCTAAGGAAAACAATTAAACAAGGAACGGGGTGAGATAAATCTCAGTAAGCTATTAGATGCAACTACATGACATGTTATCATGCAATTCAAATAGATACTCAAGTAATCATATATCAAGTATCATCAAGTAACAAGTATATGAGAGGCTAAGACACTCATCAAGTAGCACATAAGGCTAAACAAGCAAGCTATAAAGGATATTGCTTCCTTCCTTATTCCTCCCAAGAATACCATTGTTGTCGTAGCTTGTATTACTTTGACAATTACGATCAGCGATCAATAACAAGAAACTGATTATTCAGTATATATCAGAAGACCCGGTAAACAGTGTCATTCTCAAGACCAAGACTCACGAGGTGTTCAAGAGTTTAGCATTCACTTAAGTCAGGCTTATTGCTCCAACCAAGGAAGCTATGCCCTTAGTATGGCCGGTAGTAAGGGGTCAAGCGCAAATACATAGGGACCCGATTGTCACTTAAGCCCCAGCTCTCGCGACAAGCGTGAACCTATATATTTCCGAACAAGCAAGGAGAACCAGCTGGACTCACACAAGAATGTACAAGTAGATATTTACTTGAACTACGGGAGAAGAACTAATCCAAAAGTAGTGGACTAGCTCAACAAGGAACATGCTTCAAGTAATCAAGAAGTCACCTTGTTATCAAACAACTATATGCATTGTTTGCACATACACACAACAAGAACATGTCTCATACAAGTTAGTGCTTGTTCATAGCACTTTCAAGTTCACTACCATACATATGTATTGGTGTCAAATCAAGTACAAGATTTTATTATCTTATATCCAAGTTCTCAATCCACTTCTATGGATGTTTAAGACATGTACAAGATTTTATTGTCTTATACTTCAAGTTATAACTCCAATCTTTGGACATTCAAGCATGTATAAGAGTTATACCTTTACTCTTACAAAATCTTAATCATATTCTTAGGATGTTCAAGTCTAATACTTTGTTCTAATGCCCCTAAGGTGCACAATCATTGGATTCACAACAACTATAACACATTAGTGCTTATTCATATCACTTTCAAGACATAAAGAAGAGTTACTACTCTTATACTTAAGTTCTCATTTGAGTTCTATAAGTATTAATGTTCAAGACTAAGTTCTAATGCCCCCAAAAGGTACAATTACACTTGCTAGGACATCTTATACCAAGGCTATATGCCTTAGGAGAGACAAGCTTTCAATTTAATTTAGATTTAAAACACTTTGTTTGGAACAGGGGACCGGGCGGGCGCTTAGCATGGACCGGGCGGGCGCTCATTGAAGATTTCTGAAACCCATAACTTTCTGGCCAAAAGGGCGGGCACCTGGTCACTAACCGGGCGGGTGCCTGGTCCAAATTACAGCAAACCCCAATTTTCTTTCCAGGCTTAGAATTGTCCGTCCCCAAGCGTAGGAGTAACTTTCTAATAACAATTTAACAATACACAAAAGGCATAACATGTAAAAACTATACTTTCCAAGTTCTTTCATCATTTCACACAGTAGGATTTTACTCCCTTTGTTCCAAATTTACAAGTACCACAAAAATCGTCCCAAACACGAAATTAACATTCACAAGTATCGAGAATAACATTTATGCATGTTATTACAAGCAAGGGGGAGCTAATAACTTACCTAGTCAAAAATCAAAGCGACCCAAATAATTTTCTGTTCGGCCTGGAACGCTCTATTCAACGCTACGAATATTAATCCGGGATCAGAATCAAGAACGGAGGGATAATTAAACTCGAGGTGCCGAGAATAGGATAAACTTTTAACCCTAGCTTTTGCCTCAGAGAGAAACATAAGAAATTTATGTTTGGGGAAGAACATCCCAGTCAAACCAAGATATACTTTGAAGTTTCACAAAATGACACTTAGGCCCCTCAAGTTTCACTTTTAACAAAAATACCCCTAAAGTCAAATTTTCACAAATGACCCAAAAGTCAAAACTAGACATTTAACCACCTTAACTATTTAAAGCAGTTACAAATTTAATCCAAGTAAAACTAATACATAATATGCCAGTTCAAGAATTTAACAAGTATGTCAAATATTTAACAAGAAATTCGATGGGTGTTACATCCTCCCCACCTTAAAGAAAATTCGCCCACGAATTTTACTTACCAAAGTTTTCAAATAGGCTCGGGTATTTATCTCGCATCTCTTTCTCGGTTTCCCAAGTAGCCTCTTCAATTTCATGATTCCTCCAAAGGACCTTCACAATAGGAATCCTTTTGGTACGCAAGACTTGCTCTTTCCAGTCAAGAATTTCAACAGGCTGTTCCTCATAAGACAAATCAGGCTGAAATGGAATAGCCTCATACTCAAGAACATGTGACTCATCCGCCATATACTTGCGAAGCATAGATACATGGAATACATCATGAATACCAGATAAAGAAGGTGGTAAAGCCACTCTATAAGCCAACTTTCCAACTCATTCAAGAATCTCAAATGGACCGATATAACGAGGAGATAACTTTCCTTTCTTCCCAAATCTCTTTATACCTCTACGAGGAGAGACCTTCAAGAATACAAAGTCACCTACCTGGAATTCAAGATCCCTTCTACGATGATCTGCATAACTCTTTTGTCTACTCTGAGCTGTGCGCAATCTATCTCGAATGAGTTTCACACTCTCAACTGATTGTTGAACCATTTCAGGACCGAAGAGTCTAGCTTCTCCCACTTCATCCCAGCATGTAGGAGATCGACATTTTCTTCCATAAAGAGCCTCATATGGAGCCATTTCAATGCTAGACTGATAACTGTTGTTATAAGCAAACTCAGCCAAAGGAAGGTGAGTATCCCAACTGCCTTTGAAATCCACAACACAAGCACGTAACATATCCTCAAGAATCTGTATAAGTCTCTCAGATTTCCCATCAGATTGAGGATGAAAAGCTGTACTGAAATTCAATTTAGTACCCATGGCACCCTGAAGAGCCTGCCAGAATCGAGAAGTAAAACGAGGATCTCTGTCAGATACAATACTCACAGGAACTCCATGCAGTCGGACTATCTCCTGAACTTACAAAGATGCCAACTGAGACAATGAATATCCCATGGAAACAGACAAGAAGTGAGCTGATTTAGTCAACCTATCCACTATAACCCAAACAGCATCATGGCCTCGTCTGGTACGTGGTAAACCAGTCACAAAATCCATAGTAATATGCTCCCATTTCAACTCTGGAATTTCTAATGGTTGCAACAAACCTGCTGGACGTTGATGTTCCACTTTTACTTGTTGACAAGTCAAACATTTGGACACATACTCAGCAATTTCTCTTTTCATATTATTCCACCAGAAATATTTCTTCAAGTCTTGGTACATTTTAGTACTTCCAGGATGAATAGTATACTTGGCTTTGTGAGCCTCTTCAAGAAATTTCTTCTTTATCTCAAGATCAACTGGAATACAAACTCTGCCTCGAAAGGTAAAAATTCCATCACTGTTGAAAGAAAAATCTGGTTGCTTTCCTTCATTCATTCCACTAATAATTTTCTGCAATTCAGAATCAGTTACCTGAGCTTCTTTGATCTGTTGGAGTAAATCTGAAGTAGCCTTTATATTAGCAAGGATAATTCCATGATTTGATTCACAAGGACTCCAATCACACAAGTCTTCAAACATCTTCCATTCACGAATCATCAAGCAAGAAATATAAGTCTTTCTGCTCAGTGCATCTGCCACAACATTTGCCTTTCCTGGATGATAAAGGATAGTACAATCATGATCCTTCAATTTCTCTATCCATCTACGTTGTCTCATATTAAGATCTTTTTGAGAAAACAAGTACTTCAAGCTTTTATGATCAGTAAAGACTTCAAATTTGGTTCCATACAAGTAATGCCTCCATTTATGCAAAGCAAAAATAATCGCAGCCAACTCTAAATCATAAGTAGGATAATTCTTTTCATAAGGAGATAATTTTCGAGAAGCATAAGCTATTACTTTGCCATTTTGCATCAGAACACAACCCAATCCTTCTTTAGAAGCATCAGTATAAACCATGAAATGCTCAGAACCACTAGGCAAAGCCAAGACTGGAGCTGTAGTCAAACGCCTTTTCAACTCCTGAAAACTTGCTTCACATTTGTCATTCCACTCAAAAGAAATAGATTTTCAAGTCATATTAGTCAATGGAGTAGCAATCTTGGAGAATCCCTCAATGAATCTCCGATAATAACTAGCCAAGCCCAAGAAACTACGGATCTCTGTCACTGTAGTTGGCCTCTTCCAGTTTACAACTGCTTCAACTTTGGAAGGATCTACTGCAATACCAGTAGCAGACACAACATGCCCCAAGAATGAAACCTCTTCTAACCAGAAAGCACATTTGCTGAATTTTGCAAATAATTGTTTCTCACGAAGAACTTGCAATACCACTCTGAGATGTTGTTCATGCTCAGCCCGTGACTTAGAATACACAAGAATATCATCAATGAATACCACCACGAAACAATCAAGATATGGTTTGAATATACGGTTCATCAAATTCATAAATACGGCTGGAGCATTTGTCAACCCGAATGGCATAACAATAAACTCATAATGCCCATACCTGGTACGGAATGCTGTCTTTGGTATATCCTCAGATCTGATTTTCAACTGATGATAACCACTTCTCAAGTCAAGCTTTGAGTACACTATTGAACCTTGAAGCTGATCAAACAAGTCATCAATATGAGGTAACAGATATTTGTTGTTGATAGTTACCTGATTAAGATCTCTGTAATCGATACACAATCGCAGAGTCCCATCTTTCTTTCTGACAAATAACACTGGTGCACCCCATGGTGATACACTAGGCCTAATGAAGCCCCTTTCAAGCAATTCCTCAAGCTGTGTTTTTAATTCTCTCAACTCAGCTGGAGCCATTCTATAAGGTGCTTTAGAGATTGGTGATGTACCTGGTAATAACTCAATACAAAACTCAAGCTCTCGATCAGGTGGCATGCTATACTCAGAAGAGAACACATCTGAAAATTCAGACACAACAGGAATATCTTCCATCTTGGGAACAGATAAACTCTGGTCAAGCACACATGCGAGATACCCAGCACAACCACGAGATAAAAGTTTTCTAGCTTTTAAAGCAAAAATAACATGTATAGCACATAAAGGCCTATCACCTTCAAAGGTAAAATCAGGCAAACGAGGAATAGAAAAAGTTACTACTTTTCTATAACAATCAACAGATGCATGATGCACATATAGCCAATCCATGCCAAGAATCACGTCAAAGTCCCTTATAGGTAACACGACTAAGTCAGCAAGAAGGGCATGATCACTCACAAGAACCTCACATTTCCTGTAAACCTCAGAATCAAACATGAAATCTCCCATAGGGGAAGATACTTCTAGCACATAAGGCATAGAATCAGGAAGAACATGCAAATGCGACACAAAATGAGATGCCACATAAGAATGAGATGAGCCTGGATCTATCAAGACTCGCGCTCTCGTACTAGAAAGTAATATAATACCTCCTATGACCGCAGAAGACTCAGCTACACCCTGCTGATCTAGAGCAAACACTCGACCCTGAACTTTTGGTCGACCCCCACTATCTCTCTTGGAACCTGAGGCTGGTTGACTTGTACCCCAAACTTGATTTCCTCTACCTTTAGGACAATTCTTAGCAAAGTGCCCAGATTCACCACACAATAAACACTTTCCTTGCTTTAGCCAACACTTATCTTCAGAATGGCCTTCTTTCGAACAAAAACCACATACTTTCCTGGAACCTTGGACGGTTGTCCTTGAACCAGTTGATACACTACCTTTGCTTTCAGTTGGCTGTCGGAATCGACGATCTTGGCCGCCAGATTTACCACCTTTAGAACCAGATCCCTGAGTTTTCTCTGATACACGACCAGTCATGGTTGTTCCCAACTTCACCTTGTGTTCTTCGATATCATTTTCAATAGTATAAGCCTTCTCCACTGCTTGATGATAACTAGTGAGCTGTAGAGAAAGGAGTTGCTTCCTATACTCAGTCCTCAACCTACAAAACCTCTGTGCCTTCTTTGCTTCGTTTGGAACTAAGTGATCACAATACCTCGCCAATTCTGTGAACTTGGTTGAGTATTGCCCCACTGTCAAGCTTCCCTGCTCCAGATTAAGAAATTCCATCTCTTTCCTGTCTTGGACCACTGTTGGAATAAACTGTGACTTGAATGCTTTAAGAAAATTCTCCCATATCTGTGGTACACCTTCCAGTTCCCAGCTTTTACTCAACACTTGCCACCAATGTTCAGCGGCCTTCTCAAGTTTAAAGGTTGCAAAGGTTACCTTATCACCACCTGCACATCTCAAGGCTGTAAAGATCTTCTCAATACTTTCAATCCACTCCTCAGCCTTCTTAGCATCAAATTCCCCGTCAAAGCTGTGAGGTTTCAACTTCAAGAACCTTGTAAGGCGATTAGGATAATCCCAGTCTACATTATCAACCATCTCTTCTTGAGGAGTTATAGATCTCAACTGATTACTGCCACTTGTACCTTCAGAACTCATTGTACCTGTAGGTAAACACTCAGCGTTATTAATAACACCCCAAGACTCACCCATAGCTAGGCCATAGACCCTATCCAGACTTAGAGCAAACCAAGGTAGCCAAAAAGGGTAGCTAAACCAGGGTAGCTCTGATACCAACCTGACACGCCCCCAGGTCCTGGGATCCCCTAATAGAACCTCGAACCCAGATGCGCGTGACTAACGAGGAACAAGAAACTTAACAAGAAGCTTAATGACATTTGTTTAACAAACTGACATGATATATATATACTCTAGAGTAAGGAGCTATACTAGCTCACAACACGAGTTCTAGACAAGAAAATTAAAACCAAACTTAAATACATACACAGCGGAAATATGCTGAGCACATAAGCTGGCATCAAGAGTACTATACAAGATGTCTAGTGACAACAAGACTGTCTACCCCAAAATAAGGAGTTACAAACCCATAAAACATCGTCCTCACCAAATGTAAAAGGATACAAGCCCCAAAATAATCACGACCTGCGAAGTAAGCTCCCAGCTAAGTCGAGCCTCACTGCGCACTATCCTTCCTTTGATCTAACGAAAACAATTAAACAAGGAACGGGGTGAGATAAATCTCAGTAAGCTATTAGATGCAACTACATGACATGTTATCATGCAATTCAAATAGATACTCAAGTAATCATATATCAAGTATCATCAAGTAACAAGTATATGAGAGGCTAAGCCACTCATCAAGTAGCACATAAGGCTAAACAAGCAAGCTATAAAGGATATTGCTTCCTTCCTTATTCCTCCCAAGAATACCATTGTTGTCGTAGCTTGTATTACTTTGACAATCACGATCAATAACAAGAAACTGATTATTCAGTATATATCAGAAGACCCGGTAACCAGTGTCATTCTCAAGACCAAGACTCACGAGGTGTTCACGAGGTGTTCAAGAGTTTAGCATTCACTTAAGTCAGGCTTATTGCTCCAACCAAGGAAGCTATGCCCTTACTATGGCCGGTAGTAAGGGGTCAAGCGCAAATACATAGGGACCCGATTGTCACTTAAGCCCCAGCTCTCGCGACAAGCGTGAACCTATATATTTCCGAACAAGCAAGGAGAACCAGCTGGACTCACACAAGAATGTACAAGTAGATATTTACTTGAACTACGGGAGAAGAACTAATCCAAAAGTAGTGGACTAGCTCAACAAGGAACATGCTTCAAGTAATCAAGAAGTCACCTTGTTATCAAACAACTATATGCAATGTTTGCACATACACACAACAAGAACATGTCTCATACAAGTTAGTGCTTGTTCATAGCACTTTCAAGTTCACTACCATACATATGTATTGGTGTCAAGTCAAGTACAAGATTTTATTATCTTATATCCAAGTTCTCAATCCACTTCTATGGATGTTTAAGACATGTACAAGATTTTATTGTCTTATACTTCAAGTTATAACTCCAATCTTTGGACATTCAAGCATGTATAAGAGTTATACCTTTACTCTTACAAAATCTTAATCCTATTCTTAGGATGTTCAAGTCTAAGACTTTGTTCTAATGCCCCTAAGGTGCACAATCATTGGATTCACAACAACTATAACACATTAGTGCTTATTCATAGCACTTTCAAGACATAAAGAAGAGTTACTACTCTTATACTTAAGTTCTCATTTGAGTTCTATAAGTATTAATGTTCAAGACTAAGTTCTAATGCCCCCAAAAGGTACAATTACACTTGCTAGGACATCTTATACCAAGGCTATATGCCTTAGGAGAGACAAGCTTTCAATTTAATTTAGATTTAAAACACTTTGTTTGGAACAGGGGACCGGGCGGGCGCTTAGCATGGACCGGGCAGGCGCTCATTGAAGATTTCTGAAACCCATAACTTTCTGGCCAAAAGGGTGGGCACCTGGTCACTAACCGGGCGGGCGCCTGGTCCAAATTACAGAAAACCCCAATTTTCTTTCCAGGCTTAGAATTGTCCGTCCCCAAGCGTAGGAGTAACTTTCTAATAACAATTTAACAATTCACAAAAGGCATAACATGTAAAAACTATACTTTCCAAGTTCTTTCATCATTTCACACAGTAGGGTTTTACTCCCTTTGTTCCAAATTTACAAGTACCACAAAAATCGTCCCAAATACGAAATTAACATTCACAAGTATCGAGAATAACATTTATGCATGTTATTACAAGCAAGGGGGAGCTAATAACTTACCTAATCAAAAATCAAAGCGACCCAAATAATTTTCTGTTCGGCCTGGAACGCTCTATTCAACGCTACGAATATTAATCCGGGATCAGAATCAAGAACGGAGGGATAATTAAACTCGAGGAGTCGAGAATAGGATAAACTTTTAACCCTAGCTTTTGCCTCAGAGAGAAACGTAAGAAATTTATGTTTGGGGAAGAACATCCCAGTCAAACCAAGATATACTTTGAAGTTTCACAAAATGACACTTAGGCCCCTCAAGTTTCACTTTTAACAAAAAGACCCCTAAAGTCAAATTTTCACAAATGACCCAAAAGTCAAAACTAGACATTTAACCACCTTAACTATTTAAAGCAGTTACAAATTTAATCCAAGTAAAACTAACACATAATATGCCAGTTCAAGAATTTAACAAGTATGTCAAATATTTAACAAGAAATTCGATGGGTGTTACAGATTATGCGATTATGTGTGCTCTATAGGAAGTTAGAATCCATTCCTAAATCTGTTGTCTATTCTTGAAGCTTCTTGTCGTACCGCGCGTATGGCCCTTATTCTTTTCCCCAATAGAGTTTATCTGCAAGGACTTTATTGATCACGATGATTCGGTCTTCATAAAGGGTAGTTTCCGTAGGATCGTTATCCCTAGCCGGAGTTTGATGTTTCGTTTCTTTTTCTTTTTCCCCAGTAAAGTCCACGACTTTATTGCTTATAGATATTCATCTATCCCCAGCGAAAGATGATGTCTTGTTTCTTTCTCCCCCATCTTTCGAACTACGATTGGCTTGATTCTACTTGGATACGTAGGTAGCCTGACTTAGGTTCAGGCGTTCGACCAACCAAGTCACCGTAGGGATGACCAAACCGGCCCAGAACCAGAAAACCAGAAGTCATCCGGGCTGGTTACGGTTCACATAAATGACGAACCGGACCAGAACCGGACCCGGACCGAAATTCCCTTATTTTTCAATAATTTTAAAAGGGGCACCGAAACCGTACCGGAACCGTACTGAAACCGGAACCTAACCGGAACTGGATTGTGCCAACCGGAACCGGAACCAGGGTAAGCGCGGGCCGGTTCAAGGTCACATATATGCCGAACCAGAACCGGCTGTTCCGAACCGGAACCGGACCCGGAACCGGGCCCAGAACCAGTTTTGGCCATCCCTAGGTCATCGCTCACTTCTCTCCCCCGATTTGGAACACTTGTTTCAGATCGATTCCTTTCTTAAATCGACGACCCTCCAGTCCTTGCAAGAAACATCGCCGAGGGGCTACTGTTAGTACCCGATCTAAAGTTTGAGGACTTCCTAGATATTTAGGAACCTCTAAAGACCTTTTAGGCAATAAAAACCTGACAGGGACCTATCCGACAGGTTCCTAGACTCCCTGATTGACGAAATCAGTTGTAGATCGAATTCCATCAAGATAATGGACAAATCCCGAGAACAAACTGATAAGGATTCGTTGAGATCGTTCTAATCACCAAATCCAAAAGATCCAACTATGCGGCCACTTAGGATCCGTGCGGCCACTTCTCGGCCGTGCGGCCACTTGTCCAATTTCCAAGTTTTTCCTTATAAATAGTCCCCTCCTCTCAGCCTATGGATCACACCTCAAACCCACGGGAAAATCCTCTCAGAAGCGATTCCCAGCCTCTCTCTCTCCCTCTCAAAACCTTCTCTTTGATATTTCTTTGATCATCAAAGAGATTCATCACCGCATTCAACCAAAAGAGTGAAGATTCAACCTTCGAAGCCTCTTCAATCGATTTGGTAATGTAGATACCCCGAAAAAACCACGACTTGGCTAGAGCGGTGAATTATCCTAGGATGTCTAACTTATTTTAGATTGTAAAGTCGCCACCTATGTTATTAAGGGAACATAAGAAAAACCTAAGAAATAGCCTAATTTTATATAAAAAAAACCAGAGATTCGGAAAGAGAAGGATTCGGGGTTAGGTGATGGAGTGGGAAGTACTTAAACACCCACTCCGCCCCACTTACGCGGGTCTTGCTACTATTGGTGTTCTAATGCTAAATGTCCTTATTTTGATGTGAGAAAAGTGCTAACAATTATAATGTAAAGAAAAGGGGAATTACAAAAGGAAATAAAAGAGAATTGTTTTATTTGTAAATTTATGCCAAATATTACATATTAAACAATTACATTAATAAATTAATGGTAAATTAAAATGGAGTTTAGAATGTTGGAATGTAACCTTGATCAAACTTCAATAGTGAAGTGGCCTTTTGGTTGTATTCCTTTTTATGGAGATTTCATACACACTAGAAGAGATGAAAGATAAAGAAAACTAGTAAAGTGTTTTGATAAAGAGAACTAAAAGAGTTTAGAAGGAGAAAGTGGGAGTTGTACCTTATGCTTGAATGGGGAAGAACTAATTTGTCTATAGTAACCACAATTTGAAAATGGACTTTTGAGTTTTAGAGAGTTTTTTTGTGTCAAGAATCCTTCTTCCCTTCCATGGTGGAATGAAGAGGTGCTTATAGGTGTTAGGGAAGTGTTTGTGATCACAAAGATGGCTCTTCCCCAGATCAAGCCAAGGCATAATGGCCTTGGGGGTTACAAATCAGAAAAGGAGGGAAATTTGGCAAAATCTGGGATTCTAGAGGTGGGAAGCACGCACATCCCACCCCCCTATGGGAAGCGCACGCCTCCCAAAAAGGAGGGCGGAGGCGCGCACGTCCCACCTTCAGAAAATCCATATTTTAGCCTAAAAGTTAACCCCGTTATGCAGTTAAGCCCCGAAACTAACGAAATCAGTCAGAAACTTAACAAACACCATGAAAGTCAATAAAAACAAAGTAAACAAAGACTCAAGGTTGACCTTGTCACTTAGTCAAGCCCGAGACTAACGGAGTAAGTCAAGAACTTAACGGAAATTAATGAAAGTTAACAAAAAGTAACAAAACTTGGATTGCAAAGCAAAACGCGTCGATGAAAGAAAGACAGCCACCGAGGACATCGACAAAGTAAAAGAAAGAAGAGAAAGCAAAGACTTAATGAAAGCAGGAATTTAAAATTGCAAGAGATAGAGGTGCGCTCCCTATGTGAGCGACTTTAGACGAGATGTGCTTGATGAATCCGTTAGTGAATCCATTGAATGAGTCCATTGGTGAACCTTATTGACGAATCCGTTAGTGAATCCACTTGATGAATCCATTAGTGAATCCATTGAATGAGTCCGTTGGTGAACCCTGTTGACGAATCCATTAGTGAATCCGCTTGATGAATCCGTTAGTGAATCCATTGAATGAGTCTATTAGTGAACCCTTTTTAACGAATCCGTTAGTGAATCCGTTTGATGAATCCGTTGGTGAATCCCTTGAATGAGTCCGTTAGTGAACCCTTATTGACGAATCCGTTTGATGAATCCGTTGGTGAATCCCTTGAATGAGTCCGTTGGTGAACCCTTGTTGACGAATCTGTTAGTGAATCCATTGAATGAGTCCGTTGGTGAACCCTTGTTGACGAATTCGTTAGTGAATCCGCTTGATGAATCCGTTAGTGAATCCATTGAATGAGTCCGTTGGTGAACCCTTATTGACGAATCCGTTAGTGAATCCGTTTGATGAATCCGTTGGTGAATCCCTTGAATGAGTCCGTTAGTGAACCCTTGTTGACGAATCCGTTAGTGAATCTGCTTGATGAATCCGTTAGTGAATCCATTGAATGAGTCCGTTGGTGAACCCTTGTTGACAAATCCGTTAGTGAATCCGCTTGATGAATCCGTTAGTGAATCCATTGAATGAGTCCGTTGGTGAACCCTTGTTGATGAATCCATTAGTGAATCCGCTTGATGAATCCGTTAGTGAATCCATTGAATGAGTCCGTTGGTGAACCCTTTTGATGAATCCGTTAGTGAATCCTCTTGATGAATCCGTTAGTGAATCCATTGAATGAGTCCGTTGGTGAACCCTTGTTGACAAATCCGTTAGTGAATCTGTTTGATGAATCCGTTGGTGAATCCCTTGAATGAGTCCATTAGTGAACCCTTGTTGACGAATCCGTTAGTGAATCCATTTGATGAATGCTTGTACATGTTATATGTATGCTTTTGCAGATATATGTGCTTGTGTGAGATGTGAAATAGAAATTGAGAGAAAATTGTGATTGTGGTGTGATGTGATTTGGGAAGCAGAGATTGCTTGAGAGTGATTTTTCAAGAATGGAGAAATTGCTTTTGTGTGATGTGTGATTTTTGAGAAAAGTATTAATGAATGATGTTCATACCTTCACTTACTATGTCCGCTTGATTCAGGATGGAGATGTTGTGCTTTGATGAAGATGATGAACTGCTCTTGCTTTCGATGGAATGTTGGTGAGATGACATTCTGAATGATGGGTTGGTCGTGCCAAAGGCTGCCTACGTATCCCTTGAAAGGAATCAGACCCGCGTAGTTCAAGGATGATGGAGAATGCTGGGGAAGAAGCTAGGAGCAAATACTTTTACACAAGTAAAGAGACAAGAAAAAGAAAAATAAAAATCTTTTTGTAGTTTTTTTTTTTTTTTAAAGATTAGAAGGAAAAGAATATGTACACATGTGAGAAAAAGATTTTTTTTTAGTTCGTGGGTGAACCATTTTAAGCATTGTGTGTTTGCAATGCCAACCCAAGATCAAGTCATGTTCGATCGAAGTCCGGATTGCCTTGTTGCTTGATTTCTGTCGTTGTCGCCGCTGTGCCCAATGAAGATTGATGTCTAGCCCCAAGAGATTTGATTATGGGGCTTTAAAATACCTTTGAAGCCGAGATAAGGGGTTGCTGATTGTAAAGCCCCTAGAATGCCTTTGATGCCAAACTTTGAGTGACTCATGAAGCCCCAAAATAAATCAGCTCTTGACCCGTTCAAATGAATCGTCTTTTGTTGTTGACGTGAGCAAGCCCCAAGAGAAAATTATTGATACCAAGCTTCGAAAGGTTGCCAATCCCCAAATGTCATGTACTTGTTGTTTGCGAGCTTCAAGATGGTGGAATGTGAAGACCTTTCGATGTAAAGCCCCAAATTATCTTGGAATCGGCTTGGCATTGCACCATTTTGTAGAACTCTTGATAGTGATCTCCTCCTTTCTTTTGCTTGGAGATGAATAGCCCTTTTTGTGGTTGGTACCCAAGTGGTGGAAGGCCCACGTGTAGCAAGGTCTTCCTAAAATGTCTTGAGAGAGATTGTGGATGATAAGGTCTTGGAGTGATAAGGTCCCAAATGGGTATATTTGCTTGAGTCTTCTTGTGTTGAACTAATAACGTATCTTCGGATGCAACTCGTGCGGATGCAACTTGTGTGGATGCAACTTGTGCTTTTGATCTCAGAGAAGGGGGTGCTGAATTGCAGAAACATTGGGATTGGCCATGGCATTTCCCGCTATAACCCTGTTTTGATAGAGTTTAGCATATTGAATCTTTTTCCTTTTCTCTAAGACTTTCTTCATAACCTCATCGTAAGTCACAACATAAGAATCATCAAATTAATTCATAACATCGGAGCCCTCCTTTCAAACCAAAAGACATTTGACGTGAAGTACCAAGAGACCCTTGAAGCTTGTTTGGTTCCATGAAGACTATTCCCCACATTGAATTGCTCGGGTATCATTCCCAAAAAGATTGCCAATTGTGAAGCCCCAATATTTCCCTTTGCTCGGATTACTGTAATGCCATAGCCCAAAAGATAGTAGATTATGAAGCCCCTTGAGACCTTCGGTGCCAAACTAATTGAGGAAGCTTCCAATGTTGCATATGACTTTACTAGAGCCATTGTTGGGAGGTGACGAGAATTACTTCTTGCTGAGGGAGCCTTTCAAACTCGAGTGTAGTCCCTTAGAGTGCCACCATTGATCGAAAGGGGAGCAAGAAAGGACTATCCTTGATTAGGGGAACAGGCATGACCACACATGACAAGAAGGCTTCTCAACATTCCCTTTGAGAGACTTTGAGGATAGGCTTACACATCTTTCTTGAGCGTAGCCCCTAGGGCTCATAAACCGTCAAATGAAGCAAAAAGAAGCTCTCGTTCTTGAGTCACATAGCCCCTATGGCGTCATCATAAAGCAAGAGACTCATCCTCGTGTGGGGGAACAAACATAAGAGGACATGGCAAGAGCTACTCCATTTATTTTGAAGCCTTTCAAAATATTTTAGGGGAACATGCTCGTAGAAGCTCGAAAACTGAGTCACACGTTGTTGCCATTCGTTGCCCAAACCAATTGACTCACTGGGTACTATTTATGCAACCTCGTACCCTCAATGATGGGCTCATTCTTGGATGGATCTTGGTTACCATGGGGCTTCTTTCACATGAACTCGAAAATGCATATTGCAAGAACAATCTTTCTTATGCCAATAACCCAAAACGACCTCCGATTGTGCAATATCTTGTCGAGCCTTTTGCGATTCCCAAGTTGACTCGGTGGGGAATTGACTTGCTAAGGAGATTCAATGTTGAACTTGTCTTATTTAGAGGCCGGTGATCTCCATTTCTCTTTCCCTTCTCTCTCTCACTCTCTTATTTTTTTATGACGCACCCTGTTTTTTTGCCTAGACCGCCCCTTTCGGGTTTTCAATCTTGCGGGCATCTCTTTCGCGCTTTCATTTTGACTCGATTAATGAGGAAGTGTGCATTGACTCTAGCTGAGGATGAGAGACATGTGATTTTGCGGTGGAGACCTTTTTGTCACTAATGATGAGTGACATTGACTTGACTAGGGAAGTAGCCCCTAGTATTGACATGTATTTTTATTTATTGAATGACTTACGAAGGCAAGTAAGTCATTAAGAGAGAAGAGAAAGAAAGACCCAACTTGATTGCAAGAAACTGGATGTATCGCTGAAAGATAAGAAGCCCCTAGACTCGACAAGGAACGTGAAAGCGATTCCAAATCTAAGAAAGTTGATCAATCTTGAGGTGATTAATTCATTGGCAAATGACTCGTACAAAGATGTCTTGACAAGTTCAAGATGAAGGACGATCACCATAATGCGTTAGGGCTAAACATATCTTCTTTCTTGCATGAAACCGGACCCGAAGGTTGCCTACGTTCCTCCAGTGTAGAGGCTCAGGTCACCGTAGTTCTTGTGGATTCTCCTTTCGCCATGATGGTTGTCGATGTAGCTTTGTCCTTTGTTGGTGGATGGAATGATGATGTTGTTGTGAACTTCTTTGAATGAGGGGGTTTTTTTTTTTTTGTGCTCTAACTTTTGCCTAGGTTGTTTTGAAGAGTCAACCTAGCGAGTTTTTTTTTTTTTTTTTTTTTTTAATCCTTTGAAACTTTGCTTGATTTTTCTCCATGGTTGTAATTCCACCTTGCTTTGGCACTTGATGGCTTGACTTCGTCTTCTTGATGTTTAGCCCCTAGGCGTTCAAGTGATAGCCTTCGTTCCAAAACTCATCGAGACATCTTTTTATCATTTTGCCAAGAATTAGATTGAACAAATTGGAAGAGTGTGTGAGGACAAGAACGACTTTTATTGGATAAGACCGACTCAAACTTTTACATAAGCAAAACAAGAGAAAACTTAATGCACACTTAAGAGGACTTTTGACTCCTTTTTAAAAAAAAAAAACAAAAAAAAAATCCTATTACTAGGTAGAGAAAGAGAAACGGAAATTGTTGTCGTCATCTTTGTCGTTGTAGTTCTCCTTGTGGCATGATATCTTGTTGAAGCCCATTTCAAAACCAAGCCTCTTCTTTGATGAGTTCTTGCATGTTGTCACTCTCTAACGTTTGCTCTTCACCCACAGTAAATTCACCATTGTCGATCAAATCTTGGATGATGCTACGGAGGACAAAGCATTCCTCGGTAAGATGACCACTATGTGTAAGTACCCCAATCTGAAATTGACCTACCCTGGAGGAATTCTTGGTACTATTTAGGGATAAACCAATGGGCCAGGACCTCACTAGGATAAACCTGATATTCCAGGACTGAACTGGAATTAAACTTGGAAAAATCCTGAAGCTCGCCAAGTCGAGTCGTACGGATGGTTTGGGCACATGAGGTCCCTAGCCGTACGGCTATGTTGGGCACCCTCTGTCACGACCCGAAATCTAGGCCCTATTTTATTAGTAATAAATAATTATTATTTATTTATTTGCTTATTTATTTATTTAAATTGTTATTTATTTAAATAATTATGTGTGCAATTTATGTGTTATAATAATTTATGCCTAGCATTTTAATTGAGTCATTTGGGTTAGTGTGGTAGTGTTGGGTCTTAATTGTTAGTAGGGAGTGTAGCATTTGTGTTAGTAGAAGGGGAGGGGCCTAGATGTAACATTTTGAAATAATTTTCCCCTACTCCCTCTCTTCTTCCTCACCTCCCTACTCTTTCACCCTCACTTCTCACTCCACCTCTCTCCCAGCTCATTTCTCTCTCTCTCCCAAAAGAAAAGGGTAAGTTTTCTTTCTTCCTTCTCTCTTCATTTTCTTCATCTTCTTCTTGTTATTTCTCATTTCTTAAAACGTGAATCTTGTTTAGATCGTCGATAGGATCGCGTAGAATCAAAAATATTTGAAATCCGTCAACTTTGAGAATTTTCAAGTAAGTTACTTTTCCCCCATTTTGATGCTAAAATGTTCATATCATGTTTATATAATGCTTGATGTGTTATATGTGAAGTTTGGTTGAGTTTAGAATTTATTTGGAATTTATTTGGGTTTTGGTCAAAAATGGTGATTTTATGAATGTTGGTTTTGATTCTTGGTTTTGGTTGATAAATGGTGTATTTGGATTCCCATTCTAGTTATAAGTGGTTTTGGTACATTTTGGAACTTGTTGAAGGAGTTGATTTTGAGTATTTGGTGTTTTGGGAGAATTTGGGTCGAAATTTGGTAGTGCCCAGCTCTGTTTCCCGACCTGGAATCCAGACCAGGCGCCCGCCCGGGCGTACCCAGGCGCCCGCCCGGGCGTACCCAGGCGCCCGCCCGCCCCCCTTTTTCCAGCGGCCTGACCTTCTGGTCAAACAAGCGCGCGCCTGCCCCTGCCCGAGCGCCCGCCCGCCCGCCTGCTTGGGATTTTTCCCTTTTTGCTTATTTAAACTAAATAACTTAACTAGTTTAGGGTTCTTTCTTCTAGTTAACTTAAGATAACACCGTGGAACACTTATTTAAGTGGAATTGATTCTTTTGTGAATAAATATGTTAGGGAATTTGATTGAGTATCATTTTGGGAATGTAGTTCATCCTTGATGTGTTGTTTGGATTGGTTTACCTTTGTGGTAATTTATTTGGAATGGTTCCCTACTTTGGAACCTTAAGTTGTTTATTCATGCTAAAATATTATTACTTAGCATTTTATTGGAAGCCCAGCTGGCATATTTGTTGCATCGGGCGATGGGAAAGATTATAATGGCAAAGCCAAGTCCATTATAATGTTGACCATTGTTTTGCCCCCTTCTATACCCCCTTTTTGTTGGGTTTCGATCAAACATGCGCAGCGGAATTTAGCATTTAAAATTTTGAAACCCAAAGCCCATAGATCCGTTCATATGATTAAATCAAATACAATAACATGAATATGGGATAAAACTAACCCTTGATGGCTATCAAATTTTCTCTTGGTCTTTGGTGGAGATTTGAAGACTTGATCACGATCACAAAGCTTGAACACGAACTTTGAAGATGATGATTTTCACCCTCTAGCGGTATCCACACTTCGAACGAATATCAAAGGAGCTTCTTTGATCTTGGTTGCTAGACCAACAACTATGAAACACACTTTCACAATTGATATGACTATATGGAATTTTTCTTTTGTGTATTATTTTGTTCTTCAACCAAAGATGTCTTAGAACAAAATAAAACCTCTCTCAAACTCTTTGGAGACTCACAAAAGGCTATCACTGAAGTTCTGGCCGAACTCATCCTTTTATACACAAGCAAGACCTATTCCAAATAGGAAACTTGTGTCAAAAGACATTCCAAATCGAATTAGGAAAGTGCCAGCCGACAGTACTGTGCGGCCGCCCAGAATACACTGTGCGGTCGCACATCTATCTGAAAGAAACTGGTACAATTCTGAGCTAAGTGTGCGGCCGCCCAGTACATACTGTGCGGTCGCCCACTTCCCCAGAATTTCCAAAATTCCAATATAGTCCTTTTAAAGATTCGTTCTATTGTGTGTGACCCTCTAGGATTATACTAAGTTGGCAATGGGTTCAAACATGAAACCATAAGATATGATTAGGTTCTAGCAAACCGTCATACCTACCCAAATAGTATAACTAGATACAAGTTCGCATTCCTCTTAGAATATGTCATAATCCTTTTGTCCACGATATCATTGAACACAAGTCATGGTCAAAGAATCAACTTGTTTTGTTCAATACTTTCTCGATTCCGAATATATTGATAATCCAAATGACATTGATCCAATCAATTCATTTGAGTCCGGCCGAACATTTCATCAATATCATTCCTACGAGAGGCCCAAGCTTGATATCTCTCCGAAGAGGGACAAATCCATTTAGCTTATTATTCTTCCCTACGTGAATCCGATTATGCCAATCATACCCTTTATAACTACTCGGTTAAAAGTAGCGTTTGAATATGTCAAACATAATGTTCATCAAGTGGAAGACTATAATAACTTCATGTCTAAGGATTCAAATGACATAACTAATATGAGATATATGTTCGACATAGACCATGACATAAATCTCATACAGCGGGTCATGTCCAGTACCTTGTTCCAAACAAGTACCCATAAATCTAACATGATCATCCCATGATCATTTAGCCTTTATACTAGTGCTTAACAAGTACTAGGGACGGAGATTATTATAAGTAAACATGAACAACAATAATAATCAAAACATCTCTTTATTGATATGAAATAAATGATAACAATTACAACGTTTATTAAACGTGCCTAGGGCACCACTACCAACACTTTTCCAGATTGGCCTTGGAAGGGATAAGTTAGCTTCCTTTGGGAATGTATCTAGCTACCGAGCATGACTTTGTGGCATGGCTCTTGTCCTTTGTGACACTTCATTTGGTTATTGGTTCCGGTACCGGGGATTTCTCTTCAGCTTTCATGCTACTATGAAGATGATGATTTGTTGATTATTGAAGCTGCTCAGCGACCTTTATTTGGTTCTTCGGTTTGGAAAACCTTGGCTATATCCTTTGTTGTGTATTTATTTCCGCTGCTATCTGTTATGTGATAACTGCTAGGTGCTATCTATGATTTATTATTGTATATTGCATCATAGCATGTCATGTAGTTGCATTAGTAACTTATTGAGATTTATCTCACCCCCTTTTCTTTTATCTTTGTTTTTCCTTAACCCCCCCCCCCAGGTGCTAAGGATTAGTCTCGCTGATCATGAGAAAGAGGACGTCGGGTGTGGATACTTTCTTTTGGGGAAGGTTGTTATAGGTTGGTTTACATTATATAAATGTGTAACCTTTTGGGATAGTTGTACCAAACAATGACGTCATTAAGAATTGTACATTTTTATTTTGTTGGGCATAAACTTGTGGAAGTTTATGATAGTTGTATTTGGTTATTATCAAACTTGAATTTGTAAAACTTTGGATCATCACCTTTTGGTATCAAATGGAATTTTTAACTTCGGTATTTCACAGTTTTGGTTTTAAGTCGACGTCCAGATCGCGGTCTCGGGCCCGCGGGGTCCGGGGTCGCGACACCCTCAGCCTCTATAAATTGAACCACATGCTAATCATTTCAGGAGGGGGGAGAAAACGTTTTGTGTGTTGATACTCTGCCAGTTTGAGAGCCAAAAACTGTGAGTGATACACATTTGAGTGAAAAGTGAGGAAGATAGGCCATAACCATCATATGTGAAGCCTCCTTCTCCCCATCTTCTTCTTCATCTCAAACTATTATTGTTCATATTATTGCTCATTCTTGTGTTATTTCTTATATTATTCTTACAAGTCTTGTCCATTTCAAGCACTATATATATATATATATATATATATATATATATATATATATATATATATATATTATACAAGTCTTGTCTTCTCAAGCTATATATATATATTATTGTTATATATATATGTATTATGATTATATATGTACATTGGAACCAAATCATGAGGTGATTCAAGGTTCCCTTCATGCCTAGTGTGTCATTATGGGATAAAACCTAAGGATGATCATGATTTGTTAAATTTTATGTTGATTTTGTTCTTGTTTGGCTATGAGAGTCATGATTGGGTGATAAAGTTTCAATCTTTATCATCCCAACCATGACCTAGACATAAAATCACCAAGCATGGGACATAAAGATCCAATCTTTATGTTACATTTTTTGTCCCTAAAGGTTTAATCTTGTATCATAAGTCCATTTTGATAGTAAAGTTTCAATCTTTACTCATCAAATGGTCATTTTGGCCAAAAGGGCATGTTCATCAACTTTCTCAAAATTTCCCCAATGATCGTCTTGATCACACCCAAAACATTTGTTTTTGGTGTCTAATTTGTGATCAATGACATAGGGATGATTAAATTCATGTTTTTGTTAAAGAAAATAACTGAAAACGATCATTTCAGTCCAGTTTCAGCAAGAACACTCTGTTTTGCCTGAAACTGGACAGTTTTCTAATAAACTGTCAAAAACCCCTGGAATGCTCTCCCTAGCCGTACGGCTACTTTGGCCAGGGAGTGCATTTTCCAGTTCTTTCCCTTTCTGACTAAAATGTTTGCAAAATAACCCTTTTCAGTTAAATAATTAACCAGTTTTGTTAAAATATCAGTTTCTCCCATTTTTGAAACACACACACACACACACATGCATGTTTGTTAACTAATGTTAGGGAGACTCGGTCCTATCCGAGGCGACTTGGGTGATGTAAAACTCTTCCCAAGGCGTAACCTGACCTCCGAACTAATAGAATCTCTAACCTTTCCATTTGTTGGGTTGAATAATTAACAAATGTGGCGACTCCGTTATGTTTTTGTGTGATAACCGTGTTTGGCGTTTCGCCCCCATAAACTCATCGCGTTTTTCTGGCACGGGGGCGGGATCTTTACAGTGGTGACTCCGCTGGGGAGTAAAGTGTTTGCAAACTTCTCTTTAGAAACTTTGAGGACACTTTTATGTGGGTCAAACTCCCGTCCCCCGTTTTCGTTAACTTTCGTGTTTGTTTTGTGTGTGCTGTGTTTCTGTTTGAATCTTCTGGAGTGGAAAATGTTCTAGAAACGCAATAAACTGGGGCTTGATGATCAGAATTTGAAAAACTGCAAAAAATAATTGCCATGATTCTATAGCCGTACGGCTATGTTGGGCAGGGAACATAATGTTTCAAAATTTAACAATTTTGTGCAGGGCAGAAACATTCTGTGTCCCTTTTGCTTCTGCTTATCCAGTTTCTAAATTTACAGATTTTTTTGTGCACATTACCTCCTTCTTTTTTAGCCAAAACTTGGTTTTTAAAGCTTGGTTATGCACAAGCCTTTTTGGACATAAAATTGGGTTTTAAGGCCTCCTTGTGCACAACCCCTTTTGTAAAGATTTTGAATCCTTTTGTTGTGCACAACTTGTTTTGCAAATGGTTTTCAAAAGGATTGTTTCTTGTGAAGTTTTGATTTGAAAGAATTCTTTGGTTGTGTATAATTTGTTGTATGTATAAGTTTTGGCTTTGTTTGTTCATATGATTCTTGCTTAATTGCTTGTGTAAATAGCTTATTCATGCTTGCTCATTTTTGTTGATTCACGCTTGTTCATATATTGATTATGCATTGCTCATGATGTTAAAACGAATCGAAAATTTCTATTTTGACTCAAAAGAGAACATAGAATGGCTTCACACTACGCGCTCTTGACCTTGCACGTTCCAAATGCCCTTTAAACCCGGGATGGATGCCACGATGCAGCTTGATTGGTGCTCTTGTGCCCTTCTAGCGCGCACGGGTCCATTCTACCTCCCTTTCCGAGCCGAGTCAACCACACTTGTCCGTGACACACAAATGCCGAGACTTTGGTTGGTTTTTGGTCTAGCTCACGTTACCACGTCCCTAATACGTGCCTGAGATTAATTGTGGCCAAGTTCATGCCCGAGTTCCGACTCCTTGATGAAATGCAAGCGTGGTCTAACCATCCTTTAACTCGTGTGTTAATGATGACCACAATGTGTCAAAGTCATGTATTATGGATAGGGTGACACTGTGTTGTCGAGCCCTAATGAATGGTCCATACTAATCATCCTTAAGCCCATAGATAAGATTCGAGAGCCCTCATCAAAGATGAGGTTATGCCGGAAGTCCCTTAAGTCCCTAAGACGAATCTCGATCTTAACCGGGGCTTAATCATGATTGGAATCGCTCACGCATTGGGAATCTTGCGATGCACTAGACCCTAGGTTCGTTTCTTTTGGTCGGTGGAAGTCGCTTGCCCTATAGGACCCTCGCCCGGGATATTCCATCCTTGGGAGTGTGCAAGGCAGGTGAAAAACGAGGGGTCTATAGGCGTAGTGATGGTCTCCACTGATCCAGGATGTAGAATAGTTGCGAAAAAGAAGAGAAATCTTTTCCAACCAATTAGGAATAAGGCATGTTTTAAGTAAACATGAACAATAAATGTTAAGCCTTTGAATTGTGCACTAACGTTTGTTCGCGTGACAAAACTGCCTAAGAATGATCAAAAGAGTAAACGAAAAGTTCTTTTTTTTTCCTGAAAACAAAAAATTGCTAAATTCATCAAACGTATGGCTTGGGCTCTCCCCCCCCCCCCCAAAAGGGTCAAACTTGTCTTCTCTTTTGAGTCAATGTCTTGTTTTGTGTCGAGTTCTGCCTTACTCAAAGCATGGCTTTTCGAAAATCCTTTCACGGTACCCTTACGGCTTGTTAGTCCTTTGTGCCATAGGAAGCAATGGAAAGCAAATCCCAAGTGATTGAGGTAGATATCCGGTTGGATGCACAGGACCAGCTGGAAGGCAGGGTGAAACTCCTAGAGAGGACGGTGAACACGATGAGGAATCAAATACGAAAGTCAGAGGTCGATCGCAATGAAGCGATCAAGGTGGTTCAACAGCTCCGGAAGGAGATCAAGGAGGTACTCCATAAAAAGGTTGAGGAGCTATGGGAAGAGGGTGGTAAGAGACTCAGGAGAGACCTTGAGGAAAAGTACGATCGCCGGTACGAGCTCCTTCATAGCCGAGCGGAATTGACGGACGAATTAGAAAGGCACAACTCAAGGAACACCCGAGAATGTCTCCATGAAATTGTGAAATCCATTGAGGAGATCAAAAATTCCTCGGAGAAGTCGTCCTCCTCACCAAGGACCATCCCCGACCGCTTGGTCCAAAATGAGCAAGAGTCTCGTGATCAGCTCCAACCCGTTACAGTATCCCATGGGAAGCCTGCGGCAGTTGTGGGAGGATTTCACCCCCAAAACAAGGGAGCTCACTACCATTGGTTCCATGAGCTAGGAATGCCCAGAGAGAAAATGTTGGATCATTTACTCGAGATCGGTAAGATCGAACTCCTCGGCTGGCACGTAATATGGACCGAGCCGATCGGAGCTCGCCACGATCCAAAGCAGCACTGCAAGTACCACCAGGCCCCGGGTCATTCTACGAATGCTTGCTTCACTTTGAGAAATCATATCCAAGCGCTCATCGATGAAGGTGTCATCACTAAGCAAGGAGACAAATGGGTTTGAGGAGGAAATGTAGGGAGGTGGAACAAGGAAAGAAAGAATTGTTAGGAGTGGCTTAGTGTCTAGGTTCTAGAGGGTCCCCAAATTCCGTTGTGGACGTAGTCTTTGTCTTCTTTGCTTTCTCAAAAGGCCCTGCGAGGCAAGAGAATGTAAAGAGCCACGGGGTTGGCCCTGATAGAGTCAATGAATGGTGGAATGGTCAAGTCAATGTAATCAATAGTCGAGTCTAAAGTTGTCAAAATTGAGTCTTCCCTGAAATGAAATGAATCATTTTTACTTCTATTCTCTCTAGACTTGGGGCATTATTTGAAAATTACATTAACTCTCAGAATCGCTTTGATTAATGTCTCCAAATGATTGCTAGGTCCCCAAAATGACGAGTTGACTCCCCAAACATAACAGTCAACAACGACTCATTAAAGGATGAATGGACCTAAGCATAAAAAGGTGCTAAATTCGAACGATTAATCTTGATGTGAATGAATGTTGTGATCAATTGGCATGAAGAAAACCATTAATGGCAAATCTTCCCCCATACACTCTCCAGATACACAACCCCATACGTCTTTCTGAGATAAATCCCTGATACACACCAAAGGCATCCTGAAGACAGTGAAAAAGTAAGGGCGTTGTTGCTCAACCACCGAGGTTCAACCATGATCACGTGTGCGCAATCAGGCAAAAGGGCTTCCCAGACTTTCAAAGTCAGCCCAAAGTGACAGGCACACCGCCAAGGGGCTATAGAGGAGCTAATACCCAAGAAAGCGAGCTAGGGCTAGTGTTTACCTCCTCTTAAAAAAAATGAATGAATGAATGGAAAGGAGGAGAGGAAAAAGAAAAAGGAATGTTTGCCTCAAAAGGCCCGTTCACCTCAAGAGGTCCATCTCGGGGAGATTGCCGCAGAGCGAAGTGAGCAACAACGTCCTCCGAGACAGCGAATGGAAACCAATCCCAGCAAAAGTTGCCCAAAGGCAGAACTACGGCAACCTGAGCTCCTCATATTGAGGGGAACGTGGGCAACCTTCGGGTCCGGTCATAGCGTGAAATGAATCCATCGAACCTCAGTCCTCCCAAAATGACCCGGTTCTCTTCCCTCAGTCCCGTGAATGACCAACCTCCTGGATAATGACCAATTCCTCTTAAACACACTTTGATCTTGCCATTGATCGAATCTAAACCCCGAATGATCACAACATTTATGCACGTTAAGGCTAATCGCTTGAATTTCGAACTAATACTGAACAAGGACCATTCGAGCAACCATTTCGATGGCATTAATTAAGGTTGATTTCAAATGCCTCGACAAGTCTTCTTTTCCACATCTTAGGAAAGAGACAAACACGTGAATTTCTATCCATAGGCTTCCTCCCTCAGAAAGGGGTCTCACTCCCGTAAATGCCTATGTGTGTTTATTCGTGTGAGCAAGCGTGGTTTGCTCTTTTCCGTGTCAGAGTCAACTATTGCTCTTGTCCGTGTCAGAAGTCGGCTAGGCCACTCCTAGAAAGAGAAGATGGTGGGAAATGTGAGAAAGGGAAAAGTGATATGATTGGATGCTTAGGGAGAAGATACCCGTGAGAAGAGTGAACCGCGTCCTGAACAAGGGAAGACGAGCGCCCAAAGGGAAAGGGTGAAACCCGAGGAATAATTCCCGGCCAGGCAAGACACTGGGGCTGGTAAGCCATAACTGTGAAACCTGAGGAATAATTCCCGGCCAGGCAAGACACTGGGGCTGGTAAGCTATGACTGTGAAACCCGAGGAGTAGTTCCGGCAAGGCAAGACACTGGGGCTGGTGAGCCATAATCGTGCAATGGAAGGACCAACGAAGAGTCATGCTTTGGGTAAAATGGTCTGAGTCAAATAAGGTCTCACGTCTGTTAAAATTCCTTAAAAGTCCTCAGAAAGTTTGGTCAAAAAAAAAAGTCAACCATGCTTGTATGATCCGTACGGCTGGTTTTTCCATGTGAAAAATTTCATATCAGCAACTTGTATCAGCTGATTTCCCACAAGTGAAACTCATTTTCACTTGTTCAGAAACCTGTCAGATACATGTCAAGGTCCAAATAATTGAGTCCAAACACGTTTCAGGAATCCCCGACGGTCCAGAAATAACTACAAAGCCCTCTCGAGGCCCAAGCTATGCATAAATGTTGAAAATGAAGACTATTTATAGGCAGTGCACCCTTGTGACCGTTGGACAAAGATTTGAATCAAATTTGGATGGTACAACTGCTGTCAAAATCCCATTGTTGACCTGTCATTTTCGTCTTTGGTTTTGTCTTGTAGTCCTAGGTAGTTGTGGCATCACTACCTGACATTGTCCTTTGCTGCAGAGAAAGGACTAACAGTAAACATTTGCTGGACAAAACCGACATTCCTTGCAGAAACTCTAAGCTAACTTGAAGTTATTTGTCAAGTCATAAATCATTCCTTTATACTTGATAAAGGGAATGTTTGTCTTAAGGAATAAATGACGTCTCTTTAATTCTTCAATAAATGCTCTGCGGTTCCACCAGGTACTGGAGCGGTTCCATGAATGAACTTGATATGCGGTTTCATTGAAACTGAAATACGCGGTTTCATGATTGGCGGTTCCATCAAGTTTGCATCAGAGGTTCCATACGAGACTTGAAGTGCGGTTTCATCAAAGCCACATAGTACGGTTTGATGAAGCTATGCGGCTCCATGCTGGCGGTTCAAGAATAACATGAGTGCGGTTTGAAGAACTAAACCGCTGAGGTCAAACCGAATCAAAACTCAGCCTAGACAAATAAAAATCTAGAAATGGACTTATCTAAAAATTGAAGTAAAACTTCATTACATCATTCCTAAAGTCCATAAAAAAAACACGTGGCATGGATCAATCAAATCAAGCGGGTGTACTAACAAAGAATCCTAACAACTAGACTTAAATGGAAAGAATCAATCAAATCTACTTATTTGGATGGCCAAGAATTAATTTCATGGTTTTCTTTTCACACTAAATTAGACTAGTTTAAGATGTTTGACTTAGCATTAGGATATGATCAGTAGCCAATCTAATGGTCCTTGAGACTAGCTTCAATCATAATCAAGACATATGGAAGGGTTTAGAGCCTTTATACAGAGAGAGTACTCCGCCACAAAATGATATCCTCATTTATTTTTATCTTATAAAAAGCTAGTCTCATGTCTGAATTTCTTAAAAATTATAATGTAACTTTAACATAATAGTTAATAAGTGCGTCTACGACTACTTACAATGGGGGTGTTGAAAAAGGGATTAAGTAGTTGAAGGTGTGTAATGAGGTATTGAATAGGGTGTTGAAGGGGAGGTGGATTAAATGTTGTTGAAAAAAATCAACACCCATTGAAAACAAAAGAGGGCCGTCTGAGATGACACGTGGAGCGCTCGGTGTAACACCCCGAATTTCGGAGTAATATAATATAATATCCTTTAATAAAATCCGTCCCCAAACGCGGGAAAACAACGGTCTTAAACAATAATTCAAACATCAACGGTTAGTATCTCTAACCACTATTCAAAATAAATATTCATAACAATCCATTCTGACTACTACTAAAACTTCTTAAACTTCGTCATCAAGGGTCTTCATTATCACCTCAGCAACTCCTCTTTTGTCCTTCGAGACCTTCTCCTATTTATATCCTGGAGAACAAATATTATGGAAGGGGTGAGCGAACAATGCTCAGTAAGTTCATACGGGATCTCTCCGGGTTCTAAGGAGAGATGACCGGAAGAACGAACAACAATAATATTTTCAAAGATAAGCTTTCATTGTATATCAAGTTAACCGTTAAGATTCAAAAACAGTTAACAATAACTTTTAAATACGAAATGTGGCATTTACTTTCAAGTCCGTCAATTCCAAGATAACGTCACCATTTCAGGTGCAATGCCTGATCAGGGCATTTAAGTAAGATTTATCATGATAATCAACTACTTCATTTAAGCAGTACCAAAGTCTAGTTCTTTTTCATTTCAAACTAGATTAACCTACTTAGTCCGTCTATACCACATTGAGATATAGCGAAGTAAGCGAATGTCTATACCACATTAAGATATAGCAAAGTAAGCGAATGTCTATACCACATTAAGATATAGCAAAGTTTCAACTTAGTGTTCAAGATACGAGAACACCATACAATTTCAAAGATATGTTTTTGGTACCCATTGATTTAAAACATGTCAAGGGGTAGGAACATTCAAAAGGTGTTCACAACTTTTAAGAATTCAAATGTTACCGCCACTAGGTAACTACTCATGAAAGAATATATAGGAATCCTACATTAAAGGATAGAGACATCAAGAACTAAGGAACGTAATCCCTTACCTTGACTTTGCGTTCTTCACTTAGAAAACTCACGTGCACAATCTACAAACATGTAAATGAGGATTTCTTAGGAACATGAATCACTTTAATTCCCCGTCCCCATTATACTTTATTTTACTTTCTTAGATTCACGAGTTCATCTTCTTAAACTCTTGGTTAGGGTTCGTTCTACCCATTATTGGTATTCCCAAAATACCCCTTTCGGATTACTAAAATATCCCTAGGGTTACATTAATTCCATCCTCAATTACACGTTCTAGGGTTACATTATTCTCTCCCAAAACGCTATTCGCAGATTACTATTCACAGTGCACTATTCACACACTATTTACACCTTTTCAGCACACACAAGAAACCTAATACACACACACTCACTCTGTACTAACCTTAGAAAACACACACAAACACCTACACACCTACTGCACACACACTGTACACACACACCTGCACACACCACGCACACAATACACACACACACACACACTCATAACACAAAACACACACACACAGAACACACCCCTAACGCACACACCCAGTTCATACATAACGCGCACACACACTGGACACACACACTTCACGCACACACACACATGCTTCACGCACACACACACACACACACATAAATCAGTACACACACACAACATTCATCATCTTCTTCTCCTTCTTAATCCATATTACTCAAACCCTAGTTCATCACTTCTCAATTTAGGGTTCCCCAACCATGATTTTCTAATGATTTCATTAATCAAAGACAAATAAGAAAGGTTAGGAAGGTTTAGGGTTTACCTTGGTTGATTTTTCCTCTTCTTCCCTTTCTTCCTTTTCTTCTTGCCCGACCTCTCTTCCTCTCTGCGATCTCTCACAACCGCCGCCCTCACTCTTCCGTTTCTCTTATTTTTCTTTTCTTTTGTGATTAATAAAGAGAGTAAGGGTTTATTATGGGTATATATATATACTTAGGGTTTAAATTTCCTATTATAAAAAGGTTAACTAACCTTATTGGGTTTTTAATTTATTTGGGCCAACATTAAACCCATTCCATAACATAATTTATAATAGCCCAACATAATAAAAAAAAAAAAGGGTCGGTTGTTACACTCGGATAGGGCCGAATTGGCGCGTGTCCTGCACGCGCGCAAGAGGCGCGTCTGGACGCCAAAACGCTTTTTTTTCCTGATGCCGCTACTTGGCAAGCATTGATTGGTCCGCTCTTTTTCTTTTTCTGTTTTTCATCCAATTTTTTCAATGTCAATTATCTTATATCCAAAAAAAATACCAAAATTCTAAAAAAAAAAAAAAAAAATCTCTGTAAATAGAGTATTGTTTCATTTGATTTGGACACAGGAAAAAAAAAAACGTCTTTTTTCATTTTAAGTTTTTTGCAGTCTTATTGTTTTAATAATGACTATCCCTATTGAATTGTAATTACAAAAAAAATTATAAATATAATATATATATATATATATATATATATATATATTTATGTATATATATAACATCCAATATTCCATATAGACACACACACATATCATACATACATATATTTATGTATATAAACATGGGTTACATGTATGTGTGTGTGTGTGTGTGTGTGTGTTTATATATATATATATACATACATATATATATATACATATGTATATATATATATACATATATATACATGTATGTATATATATATATGTATGTATGTATATATATAACATCCAATATTCCATATAGACACACACACTGTGTGTCTATATGGAATATTGGATGTTTTATATATACATACATAGATATAGCACATATTTATATACATTATTATATACTCCCTATATCCTGCCCGATTTAAGACATTTTGCCATTTATATATATATATATATATATATATATATATATATATATATATATATATATATATATATATATATATATATATATAAATGGCAAAATGTCTTAAATCGGGCAGGATATAGGGAGTATATAATAATGTATATAAATATGTGCTATATCTATGTATGTATATATATATAACATCCAATATTTCATATAGACACACACATATCATACATACATATATTTATGTATATGAACATGTGTTACATGTATGTATATATATATATATATATATATGTATGTATATATATAACATCCAATATTCCATATAGACACACACACTGTGTGTCTATATGGAATATTGGATGTTTTATATATACATACATAGATATAGCACATATTTATATACTCCCTCTATCCTACCCGATTTAGGACATTTTTCCATTTATATATATATATATATATATATATACATGTATATATATATATATATATATATATATATATATATATATATATACATGTATATAGGGTCATGCTCTTATGAGAACTCAATTACATGAGAACCATGAGAACCAATGATAGCCATTGGATTAGACACAAATCAAGGGTTTAAATTACTTTTTTAGTTTAAAACTTCGGTGGCATTCTTGTAATTAGGTTGGCAAACAAAGGGAAGGGCAAAATACCATGTGTGTTCCACAATTTGCCACGTTATCACCCAAAATTTCCCTAAATTTTCAAAATTAAATATCTCATTAATTATAAATCGAAAAAATAATCCGAGAACACTGATTTTTTTGTCTCGACGAGACGAATCAAACTACATCCCTGAAGATAGGGTTTTGAAAAAATAATATTGAACAACGTCAAATTTTTAAATACGCTTAGATACAATAGGTGTTTGCCTATTGTATCTAACTGGATTGTTATGAACATTGTATTGGATACAAATGACTATTTAGCTATTGTATCTAACAGCAATGTGTCAACATTGATGTTGGATACAATAGGTGTTTGCCTATTGTATCTAACTTAATTGTTATGAACATTGAAATTGGATACAAATAGCTATTTAGCTATTGTATCTAACAGCAATGTGTCAATATTGCTGTTGGATACAATAGGCGTTTGCCTATCGTATCTAACTGAATTGTTATGAACAATGTATTGGATACGATAGCTATTTAGCTATTGTATCTATATAACAATGTGTCAACATTGATGTTGGATACAATAGGTGTTTGCTATTGTATCTAACTGTATTGATATGAATATCGCATTGCATACGACAGGGGAGTAGCTAGTGTATCCAATAACAATGTCTATGAAAATTGCTGTTAGATACAAATAGTTATTTAGCTATTGTATCTAACAGCAATGTGTCAACATTGTTGTTGGTTACAATAGGTGTTTGCCTATTGTATCTAACGGAATTGTTATGAACATTGTATTGGATACAAATGGCTATTTAGCTATTGTATCTAACAGCAATGTGTCAACATTGCTGTTGGATACAATAGGTGTTTGCCTATTGTATCTAACGGAATTATTATGAACATTGTATTGGATACAAATGGCTATTTAGCTATTGTATCTAACAACAATGTGTCAACATTGCTGTTGGATACATTAGGTGTTTGCCTATTGTATCTAACTGAATTGTTATGAACATTGTATTGGATACAAATAGCTATTTAGCTATTGTATCTAACAGCAATGTGTCTACATTGCTGTTGGATACAATAGGTGTTTGCCTATTGTATCTAACTGAATTGTTATGAACATTGTTGTTGGATTCAAATAGTTATTTAGCTATTGTATCTAAAAGCAATGTGTCAACATTGCTATTGGATACAATAGGTGTTTGCCTATTTTATCTACCTGAATTGTTATGAACATTGATGTTAGATACAAATAGCTATTTAGCTATTGTATCTAACAGCAATGTGTCAACATTGCTGTTGGATACAATAGGTGTTTGCCTATTGTATCTAACTGAATTGTTATGAACATTGTATTTGATACAAATAGCCATTTAGCTATTGTATCTAACAGCAATGTGTCAACATTGTATTGGATACAATAGGTGTTTTCATATTGTATCCAACAACAATGTTGATACATTGCTGTTAGATACAATAGCTAAATAGCTATTGTATCCAATACAATGTTCATAACAATTCAGTTAGATACAATAGGCAAACACCTATTGTATCCAACAGCAATGTTGACACATTGCTGTTAGATACAATAGCTAAATAGCTATTTGTATCCAACAACAATGTTCATAACAATTCAGTTAGATACAATAGGCAAACACCTATTGTATCTAACAGCAATGTTGACACATTGCTGTTAGATACAATAGCTAAATAGCCATTTGTATCCAATACAATGTTCATAACAATGCAGTTAGATACAATAGGCAAACACCTATTGTATCTAAGCGTATTTTAAAAATTAGACGTTGTTCAATATTATTTTTTCAAAACCCTATCTCCAGGGATGTAGTTTGATTCGTCTCGTTGAGACAAAAAAATCAGTGTTCTCGGATTATTTTTTCGATTTGTAGTTAATGAGATATTTAATTTTGAGAATTTAGGGAAATTTTGGGTGATGACGTGGCAAATTCTATAACACACATGGTATTTTGCCCTTCCCTTTGTCTGTCAACCTAATTACAAGAATGCCACCGAATTTTTAAACTAAAAAGGTAATCTAAACCCTTGATCTGTGTCTAATCCAACGGCTATCCTTGGTTCTCATGGTTCTCATGATATTTAGGTTCTCATTTGAGCACCTACCCATGTATATATATATATATATATATATATATATATATATATATATATATATAACATCCAATATTTCATATAGACACACACATATCATACATACATATATTTATGTATATGAACATGTGTTACATGTATGTATATATATATATATATATGTATGTATATATATATATATATATATGTATGTATATATATAACATCTAATATTCTATATAGACACACACATATCATACATACATATCTTTATATATTTAAATATATTTAATAAATATTTTTCTACATGCAAACGCATTTATATGTGAAATATTTATGTGTGTGTATGTGTAAATGATAAACATTTTTTTAATTTGAATATATAACTACAATAATAGATGTTAATTTTATTTTTCATTTCAATGAGAAAAATAATATAAGATAAATATGTGTACATTTGAAATTAATAAATTAGTTTTGAAAAAAAAAACCCGACTATTGTGTATATATCTCTACGTTTTCATAATGAATGTGCATAGAATAAATTAATTTTAGTTGTTGTACAATCTATATTGTATTATTGGATTGTATGTGTATAGTCGCTATATGATCATTATAAGAATGTATAAAAATTAAATTAATTTTAGTTGTTGTACAATTAATGTTGTTTGAGTCATTTTGAAGATAAAAATATTTTAGTTATGATTTATTCCTTGTACAATGTTGTATATACATATAATGTATATGTATTCATTACAAAAGTAATAATGATGATTATTTAGTCGATCTCGAGCTTAACGAGCCAAGCCGAGCTCGAGTCAAATGCACACAAAATAAACCGTGCTAACGAGCTTATCAAGCCGAGCCCGAGCTCGAGTTATTCATGAATTAAACGAGCCGAACACGAGCCGATCTCTAACGAGCCGAACACGAGCCGATCTCTAACGAGCCGAACATGAGCCGAGCTCTAACGAGTCAAACACGAACCGAGCTCTAACGAGCCGAGCTCGAACAAAGCTCGTCGAACAAACGAGCCGAACACGAGCCGGCTCGATAAAAATTCGAGCTCGAAAACTCGGTTCGAGCTCGAGCTCGAATAGTGCTTCGAGCCCATTCGAGCCGAGCTTTAACGAGCCGAGCCCGAGCCGAGCTCGAACGGGCTCGGTTCGTTTAACAGCCCTAATTGTATTATTGTAGATTGTAAAAGTTGAATGGTTTTGAATTGTATTGTACATAGCCTATAAGTGTAACGAGTGTTGGTTTTATTGGAAACTGATATTGGGCCTATTATTTTATTTGGGGGAAATGACAATTTAGGGTCCAAAGTTTGGGAGGTGTGTGCCAATAGGGGTTTGATGTATCAATTTTGTCAATTTAGGGTCCAAAGTTGCAAAAGTTGTGTAGGTTAGGGTTTTTTAACGATTCTATTAACGGAAACCAGTTAAGTCACAAGTGTTTTGACATGGACTTAACTGGAGTTTGTTTTTATTATTTGCATGAGCATATTGTCATTTCAGATGTAAAAAATTAATTAAAAAAATGAAATATTAAATTTTACTTTCTTATATTAAATTAACTAATAATTAAGACGTCATTTACCGAAAATATTTTTTCAAGAAATACAATAAAAATATTTTTTTCATTAGAACCACTATAAAATAAAAAGTATAATTTTAAAAAAGAAAAAGTGTAAAAAAACTATATTCCAAAAAAAAAAACCACTTTATTTTTTTAGAAAGAAGAAAGTGGAGATTTGGACAATTCTTTTTTTTTTCCTGTGGTGGTGGTTAGTATTGTTTCATTATTAATATTAGTATTCCAATTATTTTATTTATAAAATTATTTTTTATTTTTATTATTAATTTTCCTTGTTTATAACTTCATTATTTGCGGTTTAAAAAAAAACCACTTTAATTTTTTATTTGCTTATTATTTTATTTATTATTATTTTTGAATTAATTAAAATTATTCGAAAATTTAATAATAAAAGTGAAAGAAAATTTAGGGTCCATTGTATAAGGGGTGTGTGAAATGACAGCCCAGGCGAACATCCAAAACTAACTCCAGTTAAGTTTTTCTGTTACTTAACTGGATTTTCTTTGCAACTTAGTCCAAAAACCCTTAATTGACTAACATTGGTAACTTTGAACCCTAAATTGACAAAATTGATACATCAGACCCCTATTGGCACACACACCCCAAACTTTGAACCCTAAATTATCATTTCCCCTTTTATTTGAGATTAAATACTGAGCGGATGGTCCGCTTTTTGCTGTTTATCGGATTCCACTAACTCGTTGACACATCACCCGGAGTTGTACTGTTTGGCTTTCGCTTAAAAGTTCATTTTAACCCCCCATTTATTGGTACATTTCTAACTATAATCCTTTTACTTGTAATTCTAACGTTTCACTTATCTTATACTCCCTCCGTCCCATCCGAAATATGACGTTTTGCCATTTTGGGTGTCCCACTTGAAATAGGACATCCCAAAATGGAAAGCTTTTATTACTTTTTTATTAGTATGACCCACTTGTCATACTCACAACAACTTTTCATTTATTATTCTCCACCCACTTTATCTCTCCTTCATACTCACAACACCTACTTTTCAAATAACTTTTTATAATAAAAGATTATTATTCCTTAATCCCGTGTCGGGACCAAAAATCATACTTCAGATGGGACGAAGGGAGTATTAGAAAAGAGTTAACAAACAAACAAATAAAATTTTATAAAGTCTAAACATAATTGCTCTCTCATTCCTTGTTACACTTTTAAATCTCAATCATTTCAAATAAGCAAAATAGTACTCCAATATATCATATAGCTACATAAAATAGCACTCCAATATATTATATAGCTAAAAAAAATTCTCAACTAAACATAATCTTTTTGACCATGTTTAGGAGTTATAGAAGCTTGTTTTACCTTTTTTTTTCCCCCTTTAATATTGTAAATTAAAATTTCATATTATTGCTTCAGAATAATATTTTACCAAATAAGTATTTTTCATTGAATATTATACATATATATAAATATTTCATTGCATTTGAAGAATCAATTTTTTCTTACAAACTTGGTCTTAACTTCTAGAATATATTTTCGAAATTGTACTAAGATTATTTAAAAATATTGCTATTATTTTTTTCAACAAAGGAAAAAATGGTAACAAATAAATGTCACCGTTTTTATTTTTGTACGAAAGAATTTGGGCAAAGAAAAAATAAATTTAAGTTAATTAAGTTATTTTGATAAAACTATATAACGTTTTATTGATCCACCGTTATAAATACTATCAATAATAACTTTTTATTTTTTTATTAAAAAATTAAAATAGCTTAAATATATTGCTCAAAGTGCTTTCGTACTAACATACAAAAAATAGCCACTATTATTTCAAGACAAGGGAGTGTATTTTTTCTTCGAAAGAAAACAGGGGAGTATTCAGTGGCGTATCCAGGATTTGGACTCAGGGTGTACAAAATTTCCACTACAAACAATGCGGTCAACAGCCGAAGCCGATGGCTCACATCAAACTTCAACAACTACCCCTCAAAATTGAGCAAAAACTGCAATTCATATAAACAAACAGTAACAATAAAGAATGTGTACAGGAGACTTACAATTCGTCTTTAACAGCAAGGTTGAGAAGAGTGAGAAGCCTCATTTGCTTTAGAGTCAGATATTGAACAAAAAAGAACGTGTTAGATTTGAACAGAAATACCAATCAAAATACCTAGAAATTCACATATGAGAATATGCAACAATACATCTGTCTCAGAATTATTATAGCATTTTCCTAATCAAACTTTTTGAGGTTGTTGGCAATACATCTGATTGATTTCCCCTTCCTCTTCCTCAATTGCTCTTATATCAATTCGGGGTCGAGAAAACAGAAAAAACTGAATCGTCTAAGTCTTTGTCAACCAAAAAAAAAAGCCCCTCTTTTTTATCGAAACATTTCCCCCCCTTTTTTTTTTTTTCTCGACCCCGAATTGATATAAGAGCAATTGTGGAAGAGGAAGGGGAAATCAATCAGATGTATTGCCAACAACCTCAAAAAGTTTGATTAGGAAAATGCTATAATAATTCTAAGCTTACATCATCCGGCACCTTTTACCAATTGAATCTACCACCATACTCCTCCCCCCCCCCCCCTCTCTGTCCCACCCGAACCCGAAATAGGATTTTGTTAGTTTTTTTTATACTTTGATCATGTAATTTAAATAAGAAATAATTATCTTAATATAAATTTAAAAATTATTATTGAGAGTATTATTAATTGTGATACAATAACAATTTTTAAATTTTTATTTGAATTATTATATTTTCTTCAAAAGACTTGTTCAAAATAAAATCTAAGTTTACCAAAATCCTATTTCGGGTGGGACGGAGGGAGTATACGTCCTTATTGCTTCCAGGTGTTTCGATTTGGACGGAGTCCGTTTTTGCCTATTAACAGGCAGTCCGTACCAAATGTGAACCCATTTTATTTTAATGATATTGGGGGTATCGGCCAAGGGAAGTGATATTGGGCCTATTATTATGTAGCAATTCAAACCAACTAAGCCTAACTATACTTTAGGAGGTAAGGTCCAGTATGATGAGAGAATTAGCTGATATCGGGCCTATCAGCCCAAAGAACTTGATTTGCTGGGCGTCAATGGACTCGAAAGTTGTCAGCACAATTTTATTTTTCACGTATCTCTCTCTCTCTCTCTCTCTCATGTATGCGGCTAAATTTGAACAGAATCGGATTTGATTATCTAAACCAGCACCAAATGAAATGAATCTGTCATCCTTTATCCACTTGGATAAAACTATTGATGTAATTCATGGTGTGTGTGTGTCTATATATATGCCTGCGAATGTGTGAGCACAAACAGCATTGAACACATTAGGCATGGAAATTGGAGGAAAATTATAGTCTGACCAGAAGA
This sequence comes from Campanula takesimana, assembly GCA_026119855.1. NCBI lineage: Eukaryota > Viridiplantae > Streptophyta > Magnoliopsida > Asterales > Campanulaceae > Campanula > Campanula takesimana. The sequence goes on from JAOWBW010000235.1 coordinate 1,302,094, forward strand.
GCCTTCAGTGGTACTAGCACCTTGAACCTTGGTAACAAACCAAGGCTTCTCAATGGTATCTTTAACTGTGGAATTGTGCTCATTCATTGGTCTTCTTCTCCATCTCTCTCTCACTCTTTCTCCCTCCCTTCCCCTTTCCCAGTGGTGTGGAAGGTGGGTCATCCTCTGTTTCAGAGTTTGAACTGCGAAAGAAGCTACTCCCTCCGTCCCAAAATGAATGTCCGAAATTGCTCTTGATCAAGAGCAATTTCGGACATTCATTTTGGGACAGATTTTAGTAAGAAATTAAAAGCACCCTTAAGTGTTAATCAACTTACCTGACAACATTCTTGATAAGCACCATAAAACAGTAAATTGATTCTTATGCTATTCAACTCTAAAGATTGTTATCAGCATGGATTTTATTTTTCTTTTCCAAAGGGAAATTACATGGTGATGTTAAAACTAAAACACACTTTTTGGTCTGTTCCTCAAATAAAATCTCCTAATGGCCCGTCTGCATCTTCTACTTTACTTAATGCTTTCTTCATTCCAGTTTTCCATTAGAAAGTGGCTTCTCTTCTTCATCAACAGCTATTATGTCTGATGATTCTTCCCTGTTTGCTTCAGCGTCCAGCTTAAGCTTAGCCTCCTCCTTTGCCATCTCGAGGGCTCCAATCAGAGTCTTCAAGCTAGTCTCAGCATCCCCTGTAGTCGTCTTAGGCATTAAGTTCTCAGCAACATCTGCAGGTGTCATTTTCGTTTCATCCAACAACATACGAATTTTCTCAAACAAATGGTGTGCTTCAAGATGAAGATAGTTCTTCGCCAGCACCTTAAACGCTTCAAATGTACAGTAGGACATTTCAATATGCTTATCCATCCGTCCCCGTCGAATAAGTGCAGGGTCCAACTTCTCCACATGATTGGTTGTGAAAACAATCAGCCTTTCTCCCTTACTAGCAGACCAGAGCCCATCAATGAAATTCAAAAGCCCAGAGAGAGTGACTTTGCTGACTTTGGTCTCATTCTCCTCTTTTCCCCGTCTCGTCACCATTACGCCCTTCTCTTCTTCCTCCTCTTCTTCCTTCTTCTTCCTTTGTCCAGTCAAATCAACTGAACAATCAATGTCCTCGATCAAAATAATCGACTTGCTTGAGGTTTCAATCAAAAGCTTCCTCAGCTCAGTGTTATCTCTCACAGCCGTTAATTCAAGATCAAACAGATCATAACACAGTAAATTCGCCATAGCAGCAATCATAGTAGACTTTCCCGTCCCAGGGGGACCGTAAAGAAGATAACCCCGCTTCCAAGCCTTGCCAATCCGTGCATAAAACTCTTCCCCCTTGCTGAACGTAATCAAATCATCAACTATTTCCCGTTTCTTCTTCGGATCCATAGCTAGTGTCTGAAACGTGGCCGGGTGTTGAAACACAACATGGCTCCAGCGGGAGCCATTGTTGGTATAAAGCTTCCGCTCCCTGTTTCTTGAATTAATTGCAGTACCCTCTTCTATTACATGCTTAAGGTAAGGCCCAATGACCAAATCTCTATCCCTTCGATGAAATATAAGCTTGTAGTGTCTCTTCTCCTCTGTAGACGAGTAGGATGATGTTTCTCTTTTGGATACAGTTTTGCCAGAAGTCCACCAAACCTTGACCCCATTGAAAACATCAGTAACCTCTTCATTATCATCCATGCTAAGAGCAAGGGACTTATTGCTCTTGATTATCTCTCCCTTAAATCTCTTTGCTTGCTTTGAAGCGTTGGCCCCCAGGTACGTATCAATGGCTGAATGAGCTTCACTTCGCATGAGATGCTCCCCGAATTCGTTGAATGTGATCTGGATGTAAGAGTAGAAGAGATTGACAAGCTTTTGAAAGTACTTGTCAATGTGGCTTTGAAGATTATGTGGTATGTATCTTTGAACTAATGCCCAAATGAACATGAAACCACCAATTGTTGACCCTAGTTGACCAAACATCTCTCCCATCTTCATATTTGATTGATATTTTGTTCTTGAGCTTGCTCTCTCTCTCTCTCTCTCTCTCTCTCTCTCTGCAAATCTCAGCCTAGAATGTGTGAATATATGGGCTTATGCTGAAGGAATCTTTTTGACGTTCCTATTTGATGAGGGATTTCTGTATGTATATTATATCTAATTTTATGATGAGGTGGTCTCCCGTGAGAACAAGGGGATCCGTCTCATGCATGAGACGGGTCGCCCCATGACCCATGGGCCGAACCCGCCACGTGGCAACCCACCATTGGCCGAAAAAAAAAAAAAAAAAAATTTTTTTTTTTCCCGGCTTTTCAGTGGTTTAGCAAAAAATAATAGTTACCATCTCTTAAAGTAACATTGTTCATAAGTAAACGTAATACTTGTTTTAAAAAAACAAAAGCTCGTTTTTACCCATTTGAAAAGTAATAACTTATGTATATGAATGTAATAGTAAGTTTATACAAGTAAATGTAACACTTTGATTGACGAAATTGTAACAGATTTCTATAGATAATGTAATACTTTTACATGTATCATGATAAATTTGACCCCATTGTAACTTATTGTTTGAAAACAAATAGATATCTATACATATGTATTACAATTATTTACAAATACTATTACATATAAATAACACGTTTGTTACATTTTAGTTATAATAAGTATTACTTTTGGCAAACGAAGAAAACATAGGAATAACACTATTACTTTAAGAGATGGTAACTATTACTTTAAGAGATGGTAACTATTACTTTTCACAAACAGAAAAAAAACCAAAAAAAAAATTATAAAAATTTAAAAAAAAGCATAAAAAAAAAAAAAAAAAATTTTTTTTTTGGGGCCAATGAGGGGCTGCCACGTGGCAGGGTCCCCCATGAGTCCTGAGCAGGGTTGTGGGTCGGGTAATGAGTCAAAAAAAATGACCCGTCTCACCCATGAGACGGGTTGGAGTGTTCTCACACAAGTTTTTGTATTTTTATGAAAGTGTTTCTTTTCTTATAGAAAGATAAAAAAAAAAAGAAAAAGGATCATGAGTTGATGATGGTGACACTTTTCTTAGGTCAGGAAAATGCATGGACATGGATGACTAATACATTTGTCGTTTTTGTGGACAAGTCTTTGTTTTTGATGCTGACACATTTCCTTGTATCCTCTTGTTCTTTACCGGAGTTTTCCTTCAAAATTAAAGCAACCACGAGTATATATTTTTTTTTTTTTTTTTTTTTTTTGATGCCCAGGTTCACCAACTTCGCCAGACTTACGGTTGCTCGGCCTAGCTCCGCCAACTACTCCTGGGGGTAGTAGTTCCGGTCCCTCTTCCCTACCACCCGTTAAATCGCGGGATGTGCCTCAGTAGCCAGGGTTTGAGCACATGTCAACTGATAACACAATAGAAGGTCCGACCCCGAAAAAGAGCCCGGAGAGCTCCGTTGTGCCAGGACTTACGGTTGCTCGGCCCTGGCACTAATTGCTCCCACTAGGAATCGAACCCACACTCTATGCCTCCAGCTCAACAACTTATGTCCCCCTCCTTAACCACTGAGCTATGCCCCGGGGGACGCAACCACGAGTATATTACTAATATTAATGGGGGCTTGGACTCTAAGGCCCTTAAGCCCAGATTCAAACTCAAATAAGGAAAATTCAGATGAAAAATTTCTCATACACCCCTCACTAGCAAAAAGATGCAATAAAACTAAAATGTCCTCATATCTCCTCCCACCCCTCACCAGCAAAGAGATGCAAAAAGATTAAAATGCCCTCATATCTCATCACATCCTTACTTTTATGGTCAAATCCTAGTCAGCTCTTATAACTTACACATAATTATATATAAGAGTCAAAAAAATTATTTTTTTCATTTTTTTTAGAAAAAAAAATTATTGTTTTGGTCAAACTCAGTCAAACCGAAGTCAAACTCTTATAACTAACACATAATTAACATATAAGAGTAAAAAAAAAAATTACTTTTTTTATTTTTTTAGAAAAAAATATTAATAATATTTGGTCAAACTTGGTCAAATGATAGTCAAACTCTTATAACTAACACATAAGAGTAAAAAAAAAAATCACTTTTTCCATTTTACCAAAAAAAAAAAAAAAACATTTTTTTTTGTCAAAGTTGGTCAAACTGCAGTCAAACTCTTATTACTTACTGTAGACACCCCGCCTTGGACCGCTCACCCCGATTTCACATTTGATTTTGTGTTTCTCCCCATTTTAAGTGTTTCTCGTTAGTTTCTGTCACTTCCGTTAAGTTCCTGACTGACTTCGTTAAGTCCAGGGACTAAACTGAATGACAGGGCTGACTTTCTAGTCCATTCTGTCAAAATTGCCTTCTCTGAGTCGCGCGCCTCCGACAGGAGAAGCCAGGCGCGCGCGCCTTCCGCCCCCAAAGCAGGAAGCGCGCGCCTCTGGGCGTCAGTTACAGATTTCTGGCCAGGATTCCCTCCCTTGCTCAATTTACAAGTTTTTGCCCGGGAAGGATTTCTTGGTGACTGAGTTTTGGCACCAAAAACACCCTTCTTTCACCTATAAAAACCTCTCTTTACCTCCATTTTCAAGGATCGAAAAATCATCCGAAAAACCCAATCGAAAACTAGACAAAAAAAAATCACTTTCTAAAGGTTCTCCAAGGATCTCATTAAGCAACATTTAAAGTTCTTCAAATTGTAGGTAAAAGTCCATCTTTTCCTTTCTTTTCTACTTCATCTCCTCTCTATCTTTTTACTTTAATTAAATGTGCAATCACCCAAATCATTTTGGGACATGACTCTAATGATCACCTCATCTCATTGAGGTTGGTTAAGGAGTCATCTCCTACATTCCAAATCCTATTTTAAATCCCCCTTTTCATGACTTAAAGAAGAAGAAGAAGAACATTTTCATTCATGTAGATTTTGATCAAGCAAGACCAACTTTAGTTGGGCGGAATGGGTGTTTCGGTACTTCCCATCTCGTAATCTAACCCCCGAACCTCAAAACAAAGAATCTCTGTTTTCGTAATCAAACTTAGGCTACAATCAATAGGTTTTTCTTATGTTCCTCAAAACATAGGTGGCGACTCTAAAAACAAGTTAGACATCCTAGGATAATCCACCGCTCTAGCCAAGCCGTGGTTCCCCGGGGTATCTACACTTACACATAATTATCATATAAGAGTTACAAAAAAAATACTTTTTTTCATTTTTTTACAAAAAAACTATATATTTTTTTGGGTCAAATTTGGTCAAACTCGGTCAAACAGCAGTCAAACTCTTATAACTGACACATAATTAACATATAAGAGTAAAAAAATTGTTTTTTTCATTTTTTTAGAAAAAAATATTAATAATATTTGGTCAAACATGGTCAAACTTGATCAAACAGCAGTCAAACTCTTATAACTAACACATAAGAGTCAAAAATTTCACTTTTTCCATTTTTTTACAAAAAAAAATAATAATTTTTTTGGTCAAACACCAGTCAAACTCTTATAACTAACACATAATTATCATATAAGAGTTACAAAAAATACATTTTTTCATTTTTTACACAAAAAATAATAAAAATTTTTAGTCAAACTTGGTCAAACAACAGTCAAACTCTTATAACTAACACATAAGAGTAAAAAAAAACACTTTTTCCATTTTTTTTACAAAAAAAAAAAAAAATAACAAATTTTTTTGGTCAAATTTGGTCAAACTTGGTCAAACAGCAGTCAAACTCTTATTACTTACACATAATTATGATATAAGAGTTACAAAAAATATTTTTTTCATTTTTTTACAAAAAAATAATAATTTTTTTTGTCAAATTTGGTCAAACTCTTATAACTGACACATAATTAACATATAAGAGTCAAAAGTCTTCTGAACATGTTTTAATGAGATTGAAAACTCTTATGAACAGCTTCAATAAGACTTTTAGTCTTATGAACACAGGTTCAAATGAACATGTTTTAATGAGACTGAAAATAGCTCTTATAATACACATTATTATTCATAAGAGCAAAGTCTTATGAACAGGTTCAATAAGACTTTAGTCTTATGATCAGGTTCAGACCATGTTCATGAGACTTTTCAGTCTTGTTCGAGCAAAAAGTCTTATAAATTAATAGTGTAGAGTCTTATATATTACTCATAATTAACATATAAGAGTCAAAAAATTTCACTTTTTTCATTTTTTTTAGAAAATGTCAAACTCTTATAATTGATATATGAGACAAATTCGCCTCTTATGATTTAACTATAAGAGTTATTTTAAACCAAAAGTAACAAAAAACTCAAGTAAATTAACATCAACTACAAAATTACAATTTTAACACAAAAATGGCTGCAATCATAAATTCGAAAGTCTCATAAAACAGGAAGACATTACAACACAAATCTGGAGTACTATTTTTCAACTCAAACAATAAACATTTCCTATTGATAAATTCAAAACAAACACACAAATATTTTTATCCAACAAATCATCGCACAAAGAGATCCACGCACATATCTGTGCAAATTTCGGATGTGTAAGAGCATCAAATCTGTGATAAAGATTCATCAGAGATGAAATTACCGTCAGATCTGGAGAAAGGACAGACGACGACGCCGGCAACATATGAGCTGGAAGAAATGGTGTCGTGGCCGGAGAGAAGCGGGGAAGATAATCGGAAGAGGCATGGAGTTGTTGGCCTTGGTTTATCGAAACGGATCTACGCCGGAGGTAAAAGAATGAGGCTGCATCGTCAATAAATGACTCAGATCTGGGAGATCTGGGCGTCGGTGTCGGCGGGATCGGAGAAAAGGAGGCTGCGACAGGTGTAGAGAGAGGAGAGAATTTATTCGCCTGAGAAGATGAAGAGCGCCGGCGTCGGCATTGGCGTCGGCGTCGGAGAGCGTGTGTGTCGTTTTTTAGAGAGAGAGTGTGTGTGTGAGAGACAGTGGGAGTGTGTGTGTGTGTGTGTGTGAGATCTGGTGTGCGAGCGTGAGGGGAGGGAGGAGAGGGGAGGGTTTTGTTGGGGGTGGGGGTAGTTTGGGTATTTAGGATTTTTATTTGACTGGATTTGACTGGATTTGACTGGTCAAAAGGAACTTAGGGGTGTATGGGGAATTTTCATCTCAGATAAGCTCCTTATCTGTCATTTAATCTCAGCCTCTCCTTATTGGTAATAAAATCTCAGATTAGGGGCCCTAGAGGAATAGTTCCAATATTAATGTGGCGTTAAACTGCATCGGCGAGAAATTTCCAATTCTAACCCTGAATGTATAAAGGAAGGTTGTGTGTATTTGGTATCGGGTAAATATAAACTCACAAAAAATTGTTACAAAATTTGTTTACAAAATGATGTGTCAAAATTTTATTGGTGTTTTTAATTAGAGTGTGTCGGATCCACTATCAATGAAATCAATAAAATATCATCACATCATTTTGTATGAATTTTTTTGTGCTCTTAGCATTGCCCGTTAGGTTTCTTATCTGTGTGGTGTGGTGTGGTCGCTTTAGTAGTAGCCCCACCTTGTTTTGTCAAATAGTATGTCCTGGTGACTAAGTTTTGCACTTAAGAGCCACATTCAAGAGACGTTATTATTATTGGTGATTTTCCAAGCACCTTCGGCCCATCGTTCTTGTCACTGTCGTATAGCAGTATCATTGTTAATTGCATGCCCATTGCCAAAATAAAAGTGGCTAGAGACCAACCAAGTACCATTCCTTATTGATGATTATGTGCGTATGCAATTTCGGGTTTTTCTTTTGAGTTTCTTTTTTACAAACTCCAGGGAAAACGCGTTTTAAAAAATGTGATAGCATTTTTGTAAATATGTGAAACTTTTTTAAAAAAACGCGCGGTGACATTTTTGTAAATAATCGGAACTTCTCAACGGTTTTGGATATCAATATAAAAACTTCTAGATATGAGATTGATAGCCAGAACCTTTGAAAGTGACAGACAGAAGGTTTTGAAAAACACGTTTTTCCTAACCATTTGGAAAAACGCGTTTTACATGAGACCAACTCTTTCTTTTTTCCAATTTTTATAATTAAATGTTAAAGTAAGTTTTGAGGGAAACTAGTTTCTTTTATAAGTTATAAAAAGTTCGCTTTTTAATATAGTTTCACCCTTAAAATAGCGAGTTTAGACCTTAAAACAGTGAGTTTATGCCTTAAAACACCTAGAAATAAAATAACAACTTTATGCCTTAAAACAGTGAGTTTAGGCCTTAAAATATCTTAAAATAAAATAGCGAGTTTAGGCCTTGAAACAGTGGGTTTAGGCCTTAAAACTCCAAATTCATATATTTAAGAACACGATTTTTATAACTTAATTGTAGAAATACTAATTTCCCTCAAAATTCCCTATATAAATGTTATAGACCTGAACTATGAACGCTCAAATTAGACATGCCCGGTTTATGAATTCGGCAGTTTGCCGATTCATGAACCGGCGGTTCGCCGGGTGGTAAAATTGATAAACCGCTATGAACCGTATACATCCGGTTTACGGTTTCGGTTCATGAACCGGCGGTTGATCCGGCGGTTCACGGTTCATTCGGTTTGCTCAATTTTTATTTATTTATTTTATTTTATTTTGCAGGCTGGGCTGCTGGGCACCGAATTGGGCTGGACGCACTACGCAGGCCTGCAGCTTGCCTTGCCGGTTTGGGCTTGGGCCTGCTGTGAGAGTGCGAGGCTTGTTTGTCTTTTTTTTTTTTTTAGTTATTGGTTTGGGCTGCATGTATAAAAAGAGAGAGTGAGCCCATTTAAAGAAAAATACCATTTTTTTTCCTTTATTTTTTGTACTGAATATATACAAAGTCTATTTCTGATTTATTTATTTTTCAAAAATTTTTAAAAACATGTTATCATGCAAGTTTTTCTTAAAAATGAACTTTTTTTATTGTATTTTGCATTAAAAAACTCAAGAAACATAATGTATAGGGAAAAAAGGGGACGGGACCCTTTTAATTTTATTAATTCAAATAAAAATTACATCTCTAGTTCAATGGGCATGCTAGAAGAAGATGTGGAAGCTCTAGGACGTTTGTTCGTGCCATACACTTTTTCACTCCAAATCTTTTTTCCAAGTCGACCAACTCCACATCCTACATCTACTCCATCACCACTTCTGGGAACAATAGGATCGGGAGTGGTTTGATATTCCTTGTAAAAAAAAAAGAGCGCATAAATCCCTTTCGACCCCTTTTTTAATAGCCGCAATCACATCTCTGTTCTGCGCCTGGGAAGTGGGGCAACGGTAATATGACCGTTGGCCATATTTAAATTCACGCCACACACACACAACGACAACGGTAATACTCCAGTCCATTTCGCCGGGAGACTTTAAAAAAAAAAAAAAAAAAAGAGAGAGAGAGAAAAGAAAAAATAAATATCCGGATAACCCGCTGGTTCATGAACCGCCGGTTTTCAGAGGGTAACCCATAGTTAACCGTGAACCGGCGGTTCACGGTTCACATTTTGAATTCTGGTTCACAATAATTGGTCATCACAAACATTGTCATTCGCTATTTATTAACACTTCTGTTACTCTGAAAAAAATCATAAAAAACCTTCTGGCTATCACTTTCAAAGGTTCTGGATATTTATCTTATATCCAGAAGTCTTTATATTGATATCCAGAACCGTTGAGAAGTTTCAATTATTTACAAAAATGACCCTTCTGGGCTATCACTTTCAAAGGTTCTGACTGTCAATCTCATATCCATAATGTTTTATAATTATACCCAGAACCGTTGAGAAGTTCCGATTATTTACAAAAAAGGACATCGGTTAGGAAAAACGCATTTTTCCCAAAATTTTGTGATTAACAAATTTTAAATTTTTATTAAAATATTTCAAAAAAATATTTATAATAACAATAAAGAAAATAAGAGAGAACATCATTACATCGGTCTTTGATGAAAGTAATTACAAAAAAAAAAAAAAAAAAAAATCACAGCTCACTGGTCCGTCACCTTGATCCGAACCAAGTTCACGTTCCTCTTATTTGTTTCTTTTTTTCTTTAAAAATAATCTCTTCAATCCTAACAAAAAAATACTCTTACATTTTCGTGCTAAATTGAATTAAATTTTTGATCAGTAATTTATATAAATATAATTATCTTAATATAGAATCCATAACAAAATTTAAATTTCATTGGGAAAGATTTTTTCTCAAAATATATTTAATTAAACCACTTCATGTGAATTAAGGATTAATTATAGGACTAATTCCCCATCCCTCCTCTACCGAATCTATTTGTCCCATACGGACCCAAATAAATAGGGGAGGACCTTTGCTTATAGGTGCGGTTGCAAGTGCATCCGGTAAAATCTCAGTTCTAGGTAAAAAAAAATGCAGATTATTTTGAAAATATACATTGAAATTGCACTAGTGACAAATAAAACTTTGTAGCTCAATATTATCGTGCCAAGTTTTTAGCCTTGTGGAGTCGGGTTCAATAGTTATAAATACCGTCCCGGACAACGCACCGGTTTTGCCATTGGGACGGGATGTACCATTACCGGAACGTACCGGTGTACCGTACCGGATTTACCGCACATTTTAGTATTTTTTTAAGATAATTATATATATATAACATATGTTCAACAAAAATTTACAGAAGCTTGTATTTTATCACCAAATTATACCAATACTAGCATAAGTTTAGTATAGGTTGCTTACAAATTACAGTTCTGCAGCTTCAATTTCTTGGACTACATAGGCTGCTTCCTGTTTAGCGACTTGACTACCTTGAAAGTTCTATTGCGTTGAATGAATGTTGATTAATCGTGAAGTATAAATTTAGGGCATAGCTTAAAAAAAAAAAAAAAAAAAAAAAAAAAAACCTCAAGTTTAAATATATTTTTATTAGGTCCGACAATTAAAAATTGGTTTAAAATCTTTCTTTTCGCGCACCGACCGGTACGACCATCTCGGCCGGTACGGTCCGGTTCAGACCGGTACGCGGCGGTTCAGGACGGTACAGAAACTGAGACGGAATTAAACCTGTACCGCACCGGTTTTCAACTGGAACAGGACGTACCGGCCGGTACGGGACGAGATTTATAACTATGGGTTCAAGTCTCATCAACATTTATTTATTTTTAGGCTTCGTTTGTTTAAATTAAACTCTAAGTCCACCACCGCAAATAAGTAGGGCGATTTTCATGAGCATGGTGATTTTCATTGGACGCACAAATAAGTAGATCTGGAAGCATAGGGTGTGACCGCAGGCAAATGGCTGGAATGTTGGTACCGACTACCGAGTTTCTAGAAATGTTGCTGTAGTCAACTTAACCAAGTTTTGACTCAACGTTTGTTGTAATTGTGGTGGATGTGAATATGATTCACGTTTATTGTTTTTTTAGTTGTAACTTGTAATTGTCGTGGATGCGAATATGTAGCATATAGAGCCGTCAATTTGGGACCGTCCCGCTATGGCGCTATATATATGGGATGGGACGGGACATTATATTTTTATCCCGAAAAAATGTGGGACTATTCGAGACATCCCGTTTGGGACGGGACACAACGCGGGACGAGACGGAATGGAACGGGACGTCCCGTATTTTTTTGAAACTTTAGGCCAAATCCTAATTTCCAACTCAAGCCCAAGCAATCCAAGCACAAACATCATTTAATCTATATCTCTTCTATTATCATAGTTTTGTCCCGTCCCGTCCCGTCCCGTTGTCCCGAATTGACGGCTCTATTAGCATAGGAATGTGTGATTGCAGCCATTGTGGAATCAACGTACTCTTGCGTTTTTACTATATAATACAACGTACTCCCTCCTTCTCAAAATATATGTCGTTTTGAGAGTTAAATTTTGTCTCAAAATACATGTCGTTTCACTATTTTCAAAGCTTCTTTATTGCTCTATACCAATTATACCCTTAGTAATGATAATGAACTATCTCTTGTCTAACCATTTAGTTACTTAGCTAGTTGAATTACTTTAGGGGTATTTGAGTCTTCTCCACATACATTAATGGCATTTCTTAATATGTGTGAAACACTCCAAACGACATCTATTTTGATACGGAAAGAGTATTTGTTAATCGCACAACGTATTTGTTAACGACAGATAGATAACGTTCTTTAGCATTGGTTATCAAATAGCATAATACTCACATAAACTAATTTTCTACCCTACTTTCTTTCTCCACCAAATTTAAAATAAAAATGAGGGAGTATGATTTTTTCGTTGTAAATTTTTATAATTTTAAGTGGACAAAAACTTAGGGTGAGAACATAGAAAACCCGTCTCATGGTAGAGACGGGTTCTTTGACCCGTCCGACCCACGAACCGGCTCCATGTCCCATTGGGGCGACCCTGCCACGTGACAGCCTCTAATATTTTATTATTATTATTTTTTTATTTATTTTTGCTTTTTTTAATTTTTATATTTTTTTTTGTTTTTTTTTTCGGTTTGTCAAAAGTAATACTCCCTCCGTCCCAGAGTAAGAGTTCAACTTTCCATTTTTGTACGTCCCAGAGTAAGAGTCCTATTCCTAAAATGGCAAAGAATCTTTACTATTCACCCCACTCATTCTCTCTCCTATTTTACGTTTATACTCACAACACCAATTAATTCACTATTCTCTCACACTCATTCTCTCTCCTAGTTTACTTTTACACTCACAACATTTACATCACTTCCAATATTTATTAATAAGCGTGCAAATGAGGGGTAGAACTCTTACTCCGAGACGGAGTGAGTAGTTACTATAACTAAATGTAACCGTTTGTATACATAAAAGTAATACATATATACAGAAAAAGTAATAGTGTTTTTTTTTTTATGTTTTCTTCGTTTGCCAAAAGTAATACTTATTACAACTAAAATGTAACGAACGTGTTACTTATATGTAACAGTGTTTATACATAATTGTAACACATATGTATAAAAAAAGTAATAATTCAACCATTTACATTTTTAGAGCTAAAAACACTTGATTAGTATTACATGTAAAAGTATTACATTATCTATATAAATATGTTATAATTTATTTTATTAAAGTGTTACATTTACTTGTACAAACAATTACATTCATGTATATGAGTTGTTACTTTTCAAATGTTACTTTTTTCAAAAAATTAAATCAAAATACACAATATTTTACATTTTTGCAAAAGACTATTACATTTCAGTATAAATGATAATTACATTTATATATTGTTTGGGTTACACGTAATTATAGTTAGTATTACATTTGAAAAAAATGGGTAAAACGAGTTTTTGTTTTTGTAAGACAGGTGTTACGTTTACTTATGAATAATGTTACTTTATATGTATACAGTCATCACATTAAGTTATGGTAACTATTACTTTTGGTAAACGACGGAAAAGTGGAAAAAAAAAATAAAAACTAAAAAAAAGCAAAAAAGCAATAATAATAATAATAATAATAATAATAATAATAATATGGGCCAATGGGTGGTTGCCGCGTGGCAGGTATGCCCCATGGGTCATGGGGTCATAGTGTTCTCATGGGAAACTAGTTCTTTTTTTAAGTGATACACCTTTACAATTTGAAGGAAGACTAACAAAGTATTTGAATAAAAATCGGTTTACAACCTACAATTGTTAAAGTATGAGCAAACTTGAGTTAGTTATTAGTGCTACTACATGTAGAGATGGGTAGGGCTGTAAACGAGCCGAGCCGAGTCGAGCTTTATGGTGTCGAGTCCGAGCTCGTTTAAAACTTATCGAGCTCGAGCTTTTATCGAGCTCGAGCTCGAGCCCACTTGCTTGTTCGAGCTTGAGTCGAATCGAGCTCGCGAGCTGCTCGTGAACAACCCGAGTCGATATCGAACTCGAGTTTTAACGAGCCGAGCTCGAGCTTAGACATTTTTTTAAGAAAAATATGGTCTTGACGAGCTTATCGAGCCAAATTCGAGCTTATCGAGCCGTTCGAAAACAAAAATTCAATTTTAATGAGCTTATCGAGTCGAACTCGAGCTTTTAACGAGCTAAACGAGCCGAACACGGTCGGCTTGATAACAAAAACGAGCTTGACAATCGGTTCGAGCTTGACTCGAGCTTCACCTCGAGCTCACTCGAGCTCGAGCTTTCACGAGCCGAGCTCGAGCCAACTCGGTTCGTATAACAGCTCTAGAGATGGGCATAAGGGTAGCCCAGCCCGGCCCGGCCCTTGTTTGATCTAACCCACCACGGGTAAACGGGATTAAGCTCCCCTGTGATGTGTGAGCCCACGGACTAAACAAGGTCCGGCCTTCTTGCAAGTCCATAGACGGTCCACCCTTAAACCTTAAGTTTTACCCAACAAGTTTTAACGGGTTTTTTTTTTTTTGATTTGAGAAAATACAAAAAATTACAAAAAAAATATTAAAGATATTAAAATTTTATTTATAGTTTAGTAAAAATATAAATGATGTAATAATATTATTATATTGTTAAAGCAAATTAAAATAGTGAAATAAGTTTAGAATTTTAATGAATAGAATTGTTAAAATATTAAACATACTCTACTTAATGAATAAAATTATTAAAACATTATATATATACTCCATTTAATAGTGAAATAAGGAATTTTGGATAAAAATTCAAAAAACCAAATAAAAAAAGGTTTTCAGACGGGGTAAACCTGCGGGCTAAGCCCGATCCGTTTGTAAATAGTGAAGTCCGGCCCGTTCCCTTAATACACTGGTTAAGGGCCAATTTTGTACACAGGCTCACAAGTACGGGCTTGGCGGTCACAAGCTGACAGGCCGCCAAGCCATCCCCGCAAGTTTAAGCCCGAAATGTCCATCTCCAACAGCAAGTTTAAGCACAAATACCCATCTTCAACTACAAGTAACATTGACTAATCTCATTAGTTTGGGTTTTTAACTCGTCAGAAAACCAGAGTTAGGTCACGGTGTGACTCTCCCAAAGTCATTTTGGTCCTACTAGCTTTATTGCAACAGTGAACAAAATTAATAATCTGAAATGATACACTTCATTTCATACCATGAAAAACCTTAAATGTACTTCCTCCTGATGCTACCATATCAAAATGTGAATTTAGATTTGATATAGCGTTAAGTAAGTTGGGCAAGATAAAAGCCCAACCCAGTATAAAGAATTGGGCCAAGGAGAAGTGATAGGTCGATTTGTTGGCAGTGGTGCCCTGGGCACGTTTAATAAACGTTGTAATTGTTATCATTTATTTCATATCAATAAAGAGATGTTTTGATTATTACTGTTGTTCATGTTTACTTATAATAATCTCCGTCCCTATTACTTATCAAGCACTAGTATAAAGGCTAAATGATCATGGGATGATCATGTTAGATTTATGGGTACTTGTTTGGAACAAGGTACTGGACATGACCTTCTGTATGAGATTTATGTCATGGTCTATGTCGAACATATATCTCATATTAGTTATGTCATTTGAATCCTTAGACATGAAGTTATTATAGTCTTCCACTTGATGAACATTGTGTTTGACATATTCAAACGCTACCTTAACACGGTAGTTATAAAGGGTATGATTGGCATAATCGGATTCCCGTTTGGAAGAATAATAAGCTAAATGGATTTGTCCCTCCACGGAGAGATGTCAAGCTTGGGCCCCTCGAAGGAATGATGTTGATGAAATGTTCGGCCGGACTCAAATGGATTGATTGGATCAATAGCATTTGAATTATCAACATATTCGGAATTGAGAAAGTATTGAACAAAACAAGTTGACTGTTTGACCATGACTTGTGTTCAATGACATCGTGGACAAAGGGATTGTGACATATTCTAAAGGAATGCGAACTTGTATCTAGTTATACTATTTGGGTAGGTGTGACGGTTTGCTAGAACCTAATCATATCTTATGGTTTCATGTTTGAACCCATTGCCAACTTAGTATAATCCTAGAGGGTCACACACAATAGAACGAATCTTTAAAAGGACTAAATTGGAATTTTGGAAATTCTGGACATTCTGGGGAAGTGGGCGACCGCACAGTGTGGACTGGGCGGCCGCACACTTAGCCCAAATTTTGTACCAGTTTGTTTCAGATAAATGTGCGACTGCACAGTGTATTCTGGGCGGCCGCACAGTACTGTCGGCTGGCACTTTCCTAATTCGATTTGGAATGTCTTTTGACACAAGGTTCCTATTTGGAATAGGTCTTGCTTGTGTATAAAAGGATGATTTCGGCCAGAACCTTAGCAATAGCCTTTTGTGAGTCTCCAAAGTGTTTGAGAGAGAATTTATTTTGTTCTAAGATATCCTTGATTGAGGAACAAAATAATTCACAAATAAATTCCTTATAGTTCTTTGTTAAATTGTGAAAGTGTGTTTCATAATATTGGTCTAGCAACCAAGATCAAAGCTCCTTTGATATTCGTTCGAAGTGTGGATACCGCTAGAGGGTGAAAATCATCATCTTCAAAGTTCGTGTTCAAGCTTTGTGATCATGATCAAGTCTTCAAATCTCCACCAAAGACCAAGAGAAATTTGATAGCCATCAAGGGTTAGTTTTTCCTTTATTCATTATGTTGTATTTGATTTAATCATATGAACGGATCCATGGCTTTGGGTTTCTTAAAATTTTAATTGTTATATTCCGCTGCACATGTTACTTGGAAACCCAACACGATTGTCAAGGAATGAAGTGTGAAAAGGACTTCTCAGCCCATTGGGCCACAAAGGAACTAGCGAATTAAGGATCAACATCTAATGAAGCGACATAAAAAATGAGGGCAGCATGAAGTAAATGGATGAGAATAAGGACTTCTGAAGGCTAAGGAAAGGAGAAAGGCAACATGGGGGTGTACCAATGTCGGCAGCGACTTAAAGAGAAAGGTGTTAAAAGTATGATGATACGGGACCCCATCATAACTGTCATAATCAGTACTTGAATGTGCAGGCATGTTAAGTGCTGAGCTAACAAACTCATGAGCAACCAATAGGAAGACACCAGCTGGCAAAAAGGGGCATGGAAAGTGTGATTGAAGGCACGAGCCAGGCACATGACATCCGAGTATAAATAGAAGAAGTCAGCATGTTAAAAGGTAAGCTGATTTTTTAGCAAAAACACGCACACACCTTCCATATCTGTCCTCTCTCCCAAAAATCAAACACTTACTCTCACGCCAGAGGGGCTTTAGCCGAAGGCGCCCCCGGCTTAGTGACATGTGTTGCTCGTGCAGGCTCTGCTCTGGAGTTGTAGCTGAGTTCTCTTTCTAGACTACACAGCGGAGCCATTGCCTCGGACCTGATTTTCATTCTGGCGCATCAATTGGTTCCGTTACCGGGACCTGAATCATTCAGAGCAGGGGTTTGACGAGTAATCTAGGTAAGCTATTAGATAATCTGGGATGAGATATGAGGTTAGAGAGAGTAGAATCGATTTTGGAAGAATAGTAGAGTGCTAATCGCTCATGTTGGGTTAATTGGGTGAGGTATAAATTGGTAGTTGGGATTTTGGTGGTCATCGAAGGTCTGGATCTGTGAAATTTCATAAAGTAGTTGGGTGATAATTTTGTTTTGCTATTTTGTTCATTCGATTCTATACCCAAAAAAATGGATTGGTGAGGAAGGTTGAGCGTGTTAACAAGGGGAGGTTTGGTTGATAAGTTTTGGGTCTGTTTAAGGATTGTCAGGATTAGGTTTGCAGCTTCTGAGTAAAATTCATCAGCAATTTACTCATGCCTGAGGTCACACCAGTCAAAAACATGTTAACAAACGTCGGCCACTTACCGGGAGTCGGGGTTTCAAATCCCACCGGAGATAATGAGGATGACACTAACAGGGATCCCGCTGGGGCGCTGGATGAAAATGATCAGTGGGATGTCGCTCGACGTGAGATGGCTTTACGGAGATTAAAGGGAAAGGAGGATCAACGACAAATGATCCCAACTATGGACAAAGAAGAAGAGATAAGGAGATTAACGGAGCAGAATCAGATGTTATTGCAGTTAATGGCCAATAACGCCAAGCTAGTGGCATTAGGGCAAGCACAAACCCTTATCCCGATTCGGGTAGTTGATTTGGAAAAGGAGAATGTATGTGAAGAGCCGAGAACTTTGAAGAATGGGGTTAACCCATCAAGACGAGAAGAGAAAGTCCAACAGGTCAATAAGGAGGTCACATTGCCGCCAAAAAGCGGGATAAATAAGGAAGCAGATGATAAGATGCATGAGGGAACAGCTCAGAAAAGAAGGAGCAGACCAAGGGAAATGGCAGACCAAATTGGCAGGCTCCAAGGGTTTGAACCACAAATAATCGTAGAGAACGGGAAGCGGATTAAAGTATATCATCAGCCAGCCACTACTTACGAAGATTCATTGTGGTATGAGTCTGAAAAGAGAATGATGAAGATGGGATATCGGTGGGTGAGGCTCGAGAATTTCCAGGTAAGCGAGATGGAAGGAATGTTGAGAACAAGGGGCGGATGGACATAGCTCAGCAGCGAGAAAACATCCGGAGTGAGCAGGAACGAGAAGAAAAGAGCAAGGAATTGGTGAAGCGGGTCATTCAATTGGAAACAAAGATAAGTGGGAATAACCGCGATTCTTTTTCATCTCCTTTTGCCAAGTACATACAGGAGGCTGATCCAGATCCAAGTTTCCGGTTACCCGATCTAGCCAAATATGATGGATCAATGGCGGCAAGAACCCATGTCGGCAGTTTTGAGGTTACCATGAGCCTGCTCACCTGTGTAGATTCAATACTATGCAAAGCCTTTGCTAGTACGCTGAAAGCCCATGCTCTGGAGTGGTTTTTGACACTTCCTGCGGGAAAAATCTTGGGATATGAAGATTTGAAAGAGAAGTTTTTAAGAAAATTTGGATTCGTGGGAGTTCAAACTGTGGGTCGACAGGACTTATGCTTGATTAAACAAAAAGAGGGGGAAAGCATAGCCAAATTCGCAGAAAGATTCCTGAAAGTAGCGGAAAGAATTGTAGATACGGATGATAACTACGTAGTTGGGCTGTTTATGGCAGGTCTATTGCCGGGATATCTTTTACGTGAGTTGGGCATGCGGCTTCCAGCCACGATTGAGGAATTAAAGGTCAGAGTCAATGAATATGCCAGGGGGAGGCCATATTTGAAACTCAGAATCAGCCTTATACCGCCCCTCGGAGAACTGGTAGAGATCGGGTGGAATATGTCGCTCCAAACGAAGGGAATCAAGGACAGAGAGGTGGACGGAATGGAGGTCGAGGAGGAGGCCGAGGATATGGCCATGGACGAGGAGGCGGACGCGGTAGAGGTAGAGGACCCAGAAAACCGTTTTCAAAGCTGAATGCTCGGCCAAGTGAGATCTTGAGGAATGTGGAATTCCCTCCGGCTTTTGAAATGTCGTAAACCCAAAGGCGAGACATGGGGCAATTTTGTGAATATCACCATGCAAATGGTCATGCTACAGACGATTGCGTTAATTTAAGGAGATTGATTCAAGGACGAATAGACGCTGGGCAGCTGCAAGAATATGTGCAAATGGAGCAAAATTATGCCCCCCCAGGCTGGCCACCAAGAAGACATCTTTGTTATCAATCATCCCGCCACCATTAGCCATCTCCAGGATTAAATTATGACTTTAGAATATACGGTCAATATTCCAGCATTCCCACCCGATGAAGAAAGGATAATAAGCTTTACGCGACAAGAGCTGGCTGTCGCGACCCCGAACCCCGCGGGCCCGAGACCGCGAGCTGGACGTCGACTTAAAACCAAAACTCTAAAATATAGAAGTTAAAAATTTCATTTTGAACCAAAAGATGATAACACAAGGTTTTACAAATCCAAGTTTAAATCAACAAAGTACATCTAATATAAGCTCCACAGCTTATGCTCAAAAGAATAAAATATACAATTCTTAATGACGTCAACAATGATAAAACTATCCCCAAAAGGTTATACATTTAAATAATGTAAACCGATCCATAACAACCTGCCCCAAAATCTCAATCCTCTCGACGTCCTCCTTGAACCGCGAATCCTAATCCTTTTCCTCCTGGGGGGGGTTAAGGAAAAACAAAGATGGAAATAAACGGGGTGAGATAAAATCTCAGTAAGTTACTAATACAACTACATGACATGCTAATATGCAATGACCAATAGCAATTAACATAAGACATATAGCAGCAGAATAATAAGTGACATACTGACGAACGGTAACATCCAATAATCAATCATATAAATAAACATATAACAACAAATGAGAGGCTCCCTATCGCCAACCGTCCCATACCGGTTGGAAATAACGACCAGCTCAACATGCAACACATAAAGCTGAAATAAACACTCATAAGTGGATACATAGCCAAGGTTTCACCCAACTGAAAGAACCAAATAAAGGTCGCTGCGCAGCTTCAATAATCAACAATCAACATCTTCATAGCAGCATGAAAGCTCGAAGAGAAAACCCCGGTCAGAAGCGACCGATCAACCCACCGATCAACAAACCATCTTCATAGTAGCATGAAAGCTGAAGAGAAACCCGGTACCGGAACCAATAACCAAATGAAGTGTCACAAAGGACGGGAGACATGCCACAAAGTCATGCTCCAAGTAAAGCTAAAATGCACACAAAGGAGCTAGCTCTTCTCACATCCAAGGCCAATCTGGAGGAGGGTAATAATTGGGCAAAACAATGGTCAACATCATAATGGACTTGGCTTGTGCCATCATAATATTTCGCATCGCCCGAAACACACACACAATGCCAGCTGGGCTTTCAAGTAAAGGCTAAGTAGTAAAATACGAGCACAATAAACAACCATTGATTCCAAAGTAGGGAATCATACCAATTAATCACCATAAAAGATGCAAACGATTACTCAAGAAGAGTTCAACAACAATAGCACAAGGAGTTTCTCATAAAAGAGTCCAACAACATTGACCATTAAAACATAATGATTCCAAGATAAGGCACGTACCAAATACATCCTAAATATGATACCCACAAGTTAATCACAAAGAGCACAACCCAAACGGTCGCTCACAAATGGCACAATGACTATTACCAAAATGACCCTAAACATTTACTCATAAAGATATATTAGGACTATGAACTCAACCATCTCATCACACCTGGAATTCCAAAGTAGGAAATCAGAATGGATACACCTTAAGGTTAATCAAACCGTAAGTACCCAATTGCCAATTCACGCTTTGCCTCCGTTCATAACGAACCCATTCTAAACACCCCAAATGAATCCAAAAGGTTACACTTATTAGAACATGATCACGAACACATCATAAGATGCCCAAACATATACTAAATGATCATCACAAAGATAAGCCAAACCAACAATACCTCAATAAGATGTTCAAAAACCCAATTAACCCTTAATTAATTTCCATCACAAACTTCATCACAAAGGACCCAATTCTATCACTAGAGTGTACTACAATGTTCACTAAGGTCAACTAGAAGGACACCCGAGATTTGGACCAAAACGCATTCTTCAATCACACAAACCAACAAAATGAAAACTTTCAGAGGACTGTGCGGCCGCCCAAACCCAACTGTGCGGTCGCCCAAAAATCCATCAAACAAGAACAAAACCTTTCAGATAGGTGCGCGGTCGCCCATACGTTTTTGGGCGGTCGCCCAATATTCTGGAATTGCCAGAAATCGGGAAGAACAACATGGGTTCTTCCATTTTTAACCCAAAACACATTTCAACCAAAATCCAACATTCCAACTAGCTTACTAATGTACCAAAACAACTTATAAGTCTAAAAAGACTCATACAACAACATTTAACAACCAAAATCAAGAATCAAATCCCCACATTCTAGATTTCACCATTTTTGATCAAAACTAAAATAAATTCCCAATAAATTCCAAACTCAATCAAACTTCAAATATAACACATCAAACATCATATAAACATGATATGAACATTTTAGCATCAAAATGGGGGAAAAGTAACTTACTTGGATTTTCTCAAAGTTGATGGATTTCAATTCTTTTTGGCTTCCTACGATCCTATCGACGATCTAAACACATTTCATGTTTTAAGAAATGAGAAATAACAAGAGGAAGATGAAGAAAATGAAGAGAGAAGTGAGAGAGAAAAACTTACCCACAACCTAGAGAGAGAGAGAGATTTTGCTGGGAAGGGAGATGGGAAGAGAGTGAGGGAGGAGGTGAGGGAAGGAGTAGGGAGAAATAATTCAAAAACTTACACTTAGGCCCCCTCTCTCACACCACACACAAATACTTACACTCCCTACTAACAATTAAGACCCAACAATACTACACTAACCCAAACGACTCAATTAAAATGCTAGGCATAAATATTATAACACATAAATATTTAAATAAATAATAATTTAAATAAATAATTAAGCAAATAAATAAATAATAATTATTTATTACTAATAAAATAGAGCCTAGATTTCGGGTCGTGACACTGGCGGCCACAGTAACGCATGCTTGTCAACCTCTAGTTATCAGCATCCGGGTTGGTAACAAGAACATGCATAGAGTAATGGTGGACACGGGGGCGGGAAGGAATATCCTGTACTATGAAGCATTTAAACGGATGAATTTTACGGAGGCCAACCTATTGCCTCATAATGGATATCTAGAGGGATTCACAAACCATACCGTAAAACCCAAAGGCGTGATCAGGCTTATGGTAGAGATCGGGGACCCGAAGGAGGGAAAAGTAAAATCTAAGCTGGTAGAATTCATAGTGTTGGACTTGGTATCTTCCTACAACGCCATTTTGGGCACACCATTCATGCAGAAGTTTGAAATGGTAGCTTCTATACCACACCAGCGAGTGAAATTACCAACGGCAAACGGATTGGATGCCTATTGAGGACTCCGAAGTTAGCTAAAGCGGCAATTAGAAATTCAAAAGGAACGAATGGCAAGCGTGAGTTCTTTAACAACAGCACAGGCCTCTAAAAGGTCGAAAACTGAATTTGTGAGAGTAATTGCGGATTTGGAAGAACATGCCGATGAGGACTGGGAAGTGACGGAAAGCATGCGTCAAAACTCGGCACTAATTACAACAAATTATGGTAGGCGGGATCACGTAATGAGAATGGATATAGTAGAGGCGATGGCAAATCCAAACTCTGATGATGAAGAGGAGCAAAAGAGAGAAGAAGGTTTAGTGTCCGAAAACAATACTGTGGCAATGAAATTAATAGTGGCAGAGATGACATGGTCAAGGGCGGTACACTTCGTGGAGATGAAAGAGCCCGTGATAGAAGAAATCCTAGCAGAGAGAGCAGAACAGGATGGAGTTATAATCTCATCGGCGGGAAAGCCATTAATAGAGGAGATGCAGTCAGAAGAAGAATGTGAAGAAATTGAAGTGGAAGGACCGGATGGGCTACCGATTATGCATAAAAGATAGGTCGACGAAAAGGCTGCAGAGATGGGAAACAAGCAGCGAGAAAAGAAGCCAATTGAGGTTGACACCTTGCAGATGCAATATGAACCGGACATTCAGGCATCCGAAGAATTAGAGGAAGTGGTGATAAATGATGATTATCCTGACCAGAAAATTAAGATTGGAACACACTGGAGCGAAGGGGAGCGAGAAAGGCTAGTCCAGTTCCTGAGGGGAAACATAGACATTTTTGCTTGGAGACCTGAAGATATGGAAGGGGTAGATGAGAATGTAGCTATGCACTTCTTAAACACCGATACTAATGTCGAACCATTTAAACAGAAGGTAAGGTATCTATCGGTCTAGAAGGAGAAGGCAGTAGTCGCGGAGGTCGAGAAGCTATTAAAGGCTGGAATCATAGAAGAGATTACCTACCCCATATGGCTGGCTTGTCCAGTCTTGGTTAGAAAAGCAAATGGAAAGTGGAGGATGTGCATTGACTTCACTGATCTTAATACGGCGTGCCCCAAGGACTGTTACCCGCTCCCGAAAATTGACAAGTTGGTTGACTCCATTACGGGACATCAGACACTCAGTTTCATAGATGCATACTCTGGATATCATCAAGTGAAGATGGCCGAGGAGGACAGGGCTAAAACAGCTTTTCGGACCCCAATGGGAAACTTTTGTTATATCATGATGCCGTTTGGGCTAAAGAATGCCGGTGCAACCTTTCAAAGAATGGTTAATTTAATCTTTAAAAGTCAGATCGGGCGTAATGTCGAGGCTTATATCAATGACATGGTAATCAAGACAAAGGAGGGGGGTCATTTGACGGATTTGGCGGAAACATTTGATAACTTGAGGCGTAATTCCATGAAGTTGAACCCCAGTAAGTGTACTTTTGGGGTAACAACCAGAAAGTTCTTAGGTTTTATGGTGAATAGACGAGGAATAGAAGCTAATCCAGAGAAAAATGAAGCCTTAGTCAACATGTCCCCCCTAAGACCATTCAAGAGATCTAAAGGTTAAATGGAAGAATCATTGCGTTGGGCAGATTCATCTCAAGGTCGGAGGAGAAATGCTTACCATTCTTTAAAGCACTCAAAGGGAATCAGAAGTTTTCATGGGACGAGCAATGTAATGAAGCCTTCTTGAAAATCAAGGAATATCTTGGCAAGCCGCCAATTTTGAGCATTCCGGTTGAGGGGGAGAAATTGTACATTTACCTCGCGGCATCAGATTTAGCAGTAGCAGCTGTTTTGGTACGAGAAGAGAAGGGTGTACAGAAGCCAGTGTACTACGTCTCAAAGGCATTGAGTGAGGTAGAGACAAGATATTTTGATGCCGAAAAATTATCTTATTCATTGGTGATAGCTTCAAGAAAATTAAGGGCTTACTTCTTGTCGCATCCTATCATAGTCTTGACCAATGCTCCTTTAAGAAAGATCTTGCAGTAGCCTGATTCAGCGGGAAGGCTCCTTAAATGGTCAATCGAGTTGACGGAGTTCGATATCACTTATGAGGCAAGGAAGGCTATTAAAGCTCAAGCACTGGCAGACTTCATTCTTGAAAGCTCATTTGAGAAGCCACAAAGCGAGTTAGATGCTGGGGCTTCGAGAAAGAGGAAAGCTACAAGTCAAGATCCACAAAAAGAAGAAGAAAAAGAAAGGCCTGAAGGGTGTTGGATATTGCATGTCGATGGCTCGTCAACAACAGACAAGGGCGGTGCTGGGATAGTCTTGATAGCTCCCAATGAAGAAAGCAGGCATGAGAAGGCTTTACGGTTCAAATTTGCCGTATCAAATAACCAGGCAGAGTATGAGGCCTTGATTTCAGGACTGGAGTTATGCCAAGATGTTGGAATTAGAAGGGTAATAATTAATTCGGATTCCCAACTAGTGGTAAACCAAGTAAGAGGTCAGTTTGGGGTGCACAATCCGGTGTTGATAAAATACTGAGAGATGGCCAAAGCTTGTTAGAGACGTTAGACTGTTGGGAGCTGATAGGAGTAGGCCGAGAAGTGAATGAAAGAGCCGACATGTTAAGTAAATCCGCATGTGAAGAGATAGCAAATTTACCCAAAAAAGTTATGATCAAATTTACTGAGGAACCGGTGATTGATAGGCCAATAATGATGTACGTGGAGGAAAGGGACGAGCTGGATTGGGTTGGCGAGATGATAGCCTACTTAGAGGAAGAGAGGCTACCTCAAGAGGAAGCAAAGGCTATAATAATTAAGAAAACTTCTCCGAGATATACAGTGTAAGACGGGGTATTATACAGGAAGTCTTTCTCAAAACCATTATTGAGGTGTGTAGGACCGAGTCTAACTGACCAAGTCCTATTCAAGATACACGAAGGGGTGTGTGGGGGCCACCCGGGAGCCAGAACACTTGCTGACAAAGTTTTGTTCCATGGATATTACTGGCCCAGCCTAAGAAAGGACGCAGAGGAGTACGTGAAAATATGTGACCAATGCCAGCGACATGCACATATGCCGCGGCAACCTGCCACCGAACAAATCCCAATAGTGGCAGCATGGCCTCAATATGTGGGAGTGGACTTGATTGGGACTTTTGCCAAAGCCAAAGGCGGAGCTCAGATGGTAATTGTCACCGTAGATTACTTTACAAAATGGGTTGAAGCGAAAGCCTTAAAATCGACAACGACGGAGGAGGTAATTAAGTTCCTGACCGAGAACATTTGGTGGCGATATGGTCTTCCGAGAATGATTATAACTGATAACGGACCTCAGTTTGGTTTGAAGCTAACTAATGAGTGCAAAAGGCTAAATGTGAAGAATGCAAAGGCAGCGGTATATTGGCCACAATGCAATGGTCAAGCAAAAGCAGCAAACAAGCAGGTTCTAGAGATCATGTCAAAAAATTGAAGGAAAAAGGAGGAGCCTGGTTAGAACAACTCCCAAAGGCGCTGTGGTATATAAGAACAATGGTCAAAGGGTCAACCGGAGAAACAACATTTGCTATGACGTATGGTTCTGAAGCAATGGCGCCTGCCGAGATGGCCCTGCCCATGCATAGAGTAGCCTGTTATGATGAAGTTCGGAATGGCCAACGACGATGCAATGAGTTGGATTTGGCGGAGGAAAGGAGGATGCAGGCCAGGATGAGAATGATTAATTATAAACAAAGAATGAAGGCACAGCACGACAAAAAGATGCATAAAAGGTCATTTAGTCCAGGAGATTGGGTGCTGAGAAGTGTGGAGGCTCAAGGGAAAAAACCAGGGTATTCAAAACTGGATCCGACATGGGAAGGACCTTATCAAGTTGACAGGATGGTGCGATAAGGAACCTACCTGCTCAAAGATCCTGACGGAAAGGAAATCAAGCATGCCTGGAATGCCCAACACTTAAAGCGATATTATCCGTAAGTATATTCTCAGCCCAAGTCATATGGAAAGGATGGAACAAGATGATATTTATGTTAAATTATGTTTTACTTTTTATGTCGCTTTCATTAATATAAGAGGAGATTTATATGAATTGCCACTATGTTTGGGATATTGAAGGAATTAATGAAATGATATTTCAAAATTATGGTCTTTTTTATGTCGTTCTACAAAGAACCATTTGTTGTAGTAAGCACGGCGAATACTTGTATAGTTTATACCTTATGCTATTGTATCAAATAAGAAAGAAAGTTGGCAAAGATAAAAGGCGATGAAAAGATAATGTCATCGTGACACATACGTCAAAGGTATAAAACAAATAAAGACTTGGAAAATTTTTTGCAAAAGCAATAGTACAACATCAAAAGTTGAAATGAGCGATAACTCAACAATCAAAAAGAAAATGAAACAGCGGGAAAGTAATGGCCTAACAGACTTAGTAAAAAAAAAAATGCTGCTTTGCAGCGACATCATAGCAACGATGTCAGGTATCATGGCAACGATACCAAGGTTTTTAAAAAATGCTGCTTTGCAGCGACATCATGGCAACGATGTCAGGTATCATGGCAACGATACCAAGGTTTTTAAAAAATGCTGCTTTGCAGCGACATCTTGGCAACGATGTCAGGTATCATGGCAACGATACCAAGGTTTTTTAAAAAATGCCGCTTTGCGGAGACATCATGGCAACGATGTCAGGTATCATGGCATCGATACCAAGGTTTTTAAAAAATGCCGCTTTGCGGCGACATCATGGAAACGATGTCTGGTATCATGGCAACGATACCAAGGTTTTTAAAAAATGCCGCTTTGCGGCGACATCATGGCAACGATGTCAGGTATCATGGCAATGATACCAAGGTTTTTAAAAATGCCGCTTTGCGGCGACATCATGAAAATGATGCCAGGACTAAAGCTATTTTTCAAAATAGCGACATCATGGAAACGATGCCAAGGTTTTTAAAAATGCCACTTTGCAGCGACATCATGAAAATGATTCTAGGACTAAAGCTATTTTTCAAAATAGCGACATCATGGAAAGGATGTTAAGATTCAGGCCATTTTTCGAAATGGCGACATCATGATAACAATGGCGGGTATCAGGCCAATGATACCAAGGTAACAATGTCAAGCCATAAATAACAAAGTGGAAAACATGAAAGTAAGCAATTCAAGGCAACAATACGGGCCAATAAGGGCAGAATATTGATGACAATAACATATGAGAAAAATAAATGGACGATTGGTTGGATAAAACTGAAAAGCTTATGATGGGTCCTATAAAATTCTGAAGAGACTGAAGTAAACTACCAAAATCTTTCATTAAATACTTACATACTGGCCCCACAACAGGTCGGAGCCATAATGACACGCCCCCAAGTCCCGAGATTCGCTGATAGAACCTCGAACCTGGTGCGCGTGATTAACAAGAAACGAGAAACTGAATGACATCTGCTTATATCAAACTAACATCATATATATAATCAAGAGGAACGAGCTAAGATAGCTCACAACGAGTTCTATACCAAGAAATTTAAACCAAATGTGGTTATACACAGCGGAAAACATGCCTAGCACATAAGCTGGCATTACAAGAACTATACAAGTCTACCCAATGTACTGAGTCTAAACAACTGATACAAGATCATCCTCACCAAAACTGGAAAGGATAACAATCCCCAAACAACAACAGCCTGCCAAGTAGGCCCCTGCTAAGTCGAGCCTCACAACGTATTACCACTTGCTTTCCTAGGGGGGGGAACAAATAAACAAGGAACGGGGTGAGATAAATCTCAGTAAGTTACTAGATACAAGTATATAGCATGTTATCATGTAATCATGCAAATCAAGAAGATTATCAAGTAATCATGCTCAAGATGTCATCAAGTAACAAGTATATGAGAGGTTAAGACAACTCATCAAGTAGCTAGCACATAAGGCTAAACTATCACATTACAAAGGATATTCCAACCTTATTCCTCCCAAGTAAACCATTGTTGTCGTTTGTTATTGCAGTTGACAAATCACGATCAATCAAGTTGATGCTGTGCAATACACAAAAGCACCTGGTAACCAGTGTCACTCACAAGAACAAGATTCACGAGGTGTTCACGAGTTTAGCATTCACTTTTATCAGGCGTATTGATCTAATAAAGGAAGCTATGCCCTTACTATGGACTATAGTAAGGGGTCAAGCGTAGATACATAGATCCCCGATTATCACTTAGCCCCAGCCTCGCGATAAGCGTGAACCTATATATCTCCGAACAAGCAAGGAGAACCAGCTGGACTCACACAAGAATGCACAAGTAGGTATTTACTTAAACTACGAGAGTAGAACTAAGTCCAAAAGTAGTGGACTAGCTCTTCATGAACCATGTAATTATTTGCTCACCAAAACTAACGAGAATAGAACTAAGTCCAAAAGTAGTGGACCAGTCCTTCATGAACCTATAGATACCCCGGGGAGCCACGGCTTTAGGCTTGAGCGCGTGAGTTATCCTAGGATGTCTAACTTGTTTTAGATTGTTTAGAGTCGCCACCTATGTTTTGAGGAACATAAGAAAAACCTATTGATTATAGCCTAAGTTTGATTACGAAAACAGAGATTCTTTGTTTTGAGGTTCAGGGGTTAGATTACGAGATGGGAAGTACCGAAACACCCATCTCGCCCAACTAAAGTTGGTCTTGCTTGATCAAAATCTACATGAATAATAACGTTCTTCTTTTTCTTCTTTAAGTCATAAAAAGAGGGGTTTAAAATAGAGTTTGGAATGTAGGAGATAACTCCTTAACCAACCTCAATGAGATGAGGTGATCATTAGAGTCATGTCCCAAAATAATTTGGGTGATTGCACATTTGATTAGAGTAAAAAGAGAGAAGGAGATGAAGTAGAAAAGAAAGGAAAAGATGGGCTTTTACCTACAATTTGAAGAACTTCAAATATTGCTTGATGAGATCCTTGGAGAACCTTTAGAAAGTGATTTTGGTATAGTTTTTGTAAGTTCAATTTTCGGTCCTTGAAAATGGAGGTAAAGGGAGGTTTTTATAGGTGAAAGAGGGGTGTTTTTGGTGCCAAAACTCAGTCACCAAGAAATCATTCCCGGGCAAAATCCTGTAAATTGAGCAAGGGAGAGAATCCTGGCCAGAAATCTGTAACTGACGCCCAGAGGCACGCGCTTCCTGCTTTGGGGGCGGGAGGCGCGCGCGCCTGGCTCCTCCTGTCGGAGGCGCGCGACTCAGAGAAGGCAATTTTGACAGAATGGACTAGAAAGTCAGCCCTTTCATTCAGTTTAGTCCCTAGACTTAACGAAGTCAGTCAGGAACTTAACGGAAGTGACAGAAACTAACGAGAAACACTTAAAACGGGGAGAAACACAAGATCAAATGTGCAATCGGGGTGAGCGGTCCAAGGCGGGGTGTCTACAGAGCCCCTCGGCGACGTGGATTGCAAAGCAAAACGCGTCGATGAAAGTTAAAAACACCCGCCGAGGACATCACCAAGAAAAAGCAGAGACTCGATGAGAGCAGAAATTTGAAATTGCGAGAGATAGTGGTGCGCTCCCTGTGTGAGCGGCTTTTGTTGATAGAGGGGGTGGCATGATCCGTTAGGTGAACCTGTCGGCTGAATGTTTTGAACGACGCTGTTAGTGAACCTTTTGAAATCGGCCGTTGGTGAACCTTTGGAGAGGCCGTTAGTGAACCTTTGAGGAGGCCGTTAGTGAACCTTTTGATGACGAATCCGTTAGTGAAATTCGTTGATGAGGCCGTTAGTGAACCTTTGGGGAGGCCGTTAGTGAACCTTTGAGGACGAATCCGTTAGTGAAATCCGTTGATGAGGCCGTTAGTGAACCTTTGAGGACGAATCCGTTAGTGAAATCCGTTGATGAGGCCGTTAGTGAACCTTTGAGGACGAATCCGTTAGTGAAATCCGTTGATGAGGCCGTTAGTGAACCTTTGAGGACGAATCCGTTAGTGAAATCCGTTGGAGAGGCCGTTAGTGAACCTTTGAAGAGGCCGTTAGTGAACCTTTGGAGACGAATCCGTTAGTGAAATCCGTTGATGAGGCCGTTAGTGAACCTTTGGAGACGAATCCGTTAGTGAAATCCGTTGATGAGGCCGTTAGTGAACCTTTGGGGAGGCCCTTAGTGAACCTTTGAGGATGAAATATTGCTTTGAAGTCTCGTGCCACTTGGAGTCACACTTGACTTCTTTGAATTGTGGGGTGCGGGTACAGTTGACCGCGACCAGAAAAATGTTCCTGCTGGGGATGAAATGTTGAGATTGACCCTTGAGGGGGTATGACACCCGTGACAGAACTTAGGGAGTTTGGAATCCGTGGGGAAACCTTGATACGGTGTATGGATTCTTGCATGGGAGACTGCTTCTGAACCTGCCTGATGATGGGAAGAGTGCGCGTCCGGGCCTCGTTATGGGACGCGCGAGCCTCTGATGGGTATGTCGGGGGGCGCGCGCCTGGCGCATAAGTTCAGTATATTTAAACAGGTTGTTCGCTGTTTTCGACCAGTTTTCAAAAATTTGAAGAGCCCTCCAAATTCCAAGCCCAATTTTTGTAGAGGAATCACCCCAAAACACTTTCTTGCTGCTCTAGGATTAATTCCGTCAAAGAAACGATGTCGGATCGTCAGCAATCACCTCCGTTTGAGATGCCACAGGGCGAGGAGCCCGAAATTGGGGTTGAAGCTATGGACCCGAGCTTGCTTACTTTCCGGCCTCATACCCATATTTCTCACTTTGTGACTTCGGGTTTGGTAAGAATGCCTCACCTTTCTTGTCGATTTCGGGTTTCATGAAGTTCTGTTTTCTTTACCCGAAATATTGCTGCAGCAGCTTTATTGATCATTCTTTGCATGTTGTTTGTTGTTGCTGATTTGTTGTAAGAAACATGTTTGGATGTCCATTTTCATGTTCACACACTTGCTTGTACATTGTTCTGCTATTGAAATCTCTGTGTTGAGTTCATCCGTTTTCTAGCAGTCATGCTGATGAAATTTTTGCTGTTCTTTCTTTCCTTTCAGGAGTGGACCCGTCTGACAGAGATTCGCGGTGGGGCTCATGGGCCCATCTCTATATAGAAGAGGTTTCCTGAGAATGTTCGGGCCCGAGTCACAGGGACTCATTTTGGTCTTTTTGTCACTAGCCTCCCATCTTTGAAGAATGACCCTGATGTGGTTCAGACATTGAGGGAGAGATGGTGGGATACCACCCATACCTTCCACTTACCCATGGGCGAGGTGACTATGACGCCTACTGATTTCACAGCTTTGAGGGGCTTACCGTTCATGGGGGTGCCTGTCCCTTTTGGTTTGAGAGGGGTTGTTCGGACTCCGGACGAGTTACTGGTCTTGGTTGACTGCCGGTTCGAGGTTAAGAATTCTCGAGTGACATGGGGGCGAATCCGGGCTTATTTCAGCATCTTTATGGCTGAGGCTCGAGGTGTTACTGCTGATCGGGTTAATGCCGTGGCCCGTTGCTTCATTTGGTACTTGTTATCCCACACTCTGTTTGCCAACGGGGGATCTTCGGCCTCTTTGGCTCTGCTTGACTTGTTAGTGGACTTGGACCAGATCGGCCAGTATAACTGGGGCGCAGCGGGCTTAGCTGCTTGTTACCATGGCATGGAGTTGACTAGCCGCTCGACCACCAGCTCTGTTACGGGCTTCAGCTTGCTGTGAGGTATGCCACTTACTGTCCCTTTCATATTCTCCTTGCCTTAGTCATAACTGCCTTTTTCGCTGACTGTCATTAACTTTGTTTCTGCCTCTTGTCTACAGCTTTGGGCTTTTGCTGTCCTGAATATGAGGGATTTTAAGATTGCCAAGGAAGGCCAGCCCCAGTATCCGGACTGCGCACGGTGGGCGTATAAGGAGAGGAATGTGAAGACTGGCACGAACCCCATTAGTCTTACTTCGGCCCGACGGCACTTGGATACCCTGAGGCCTGAGTCTGTTGCCTTCTCTTTGTATCCGTGGAGATCAGTTCAGCATTGGTTTGAGCACACTCTTATTCCTACCCGTTCTCGGCTTTTGATGAGTTCGGGTGAGTGCATGTCTCTGTACTTAGGTGATAGAGTATTTTGGCAGCATGGTACCCAGGTGACAGACTTTTACACCCCCCTCGTCCTGTAGTTCCAGACATTCCTCCTTTCTGCCCTCGTAACTGGAGGTCGCTCTCAGAGGCTGATCGTGCAGCATATATGGTAGGGGTTGATGCCGTCCCTTA
This sequence comes from Campanula takesimana, assembly GCA_026119855.1. Classification (NCBI taxonomy): domain Eukaryota; kingdom Viridiplantae; phylum Streptophyta; class Magnoliopsida; order Asterales; family Campanulaceae; genus Campanula; species Campanula takesimana. Next base: position 1,335,020 of record JAOWBW010000235.1, read on the forward strand.
TATTCACTTGGATCAGGATTATGGCCTCTTCAGGGAGAACAACTTGATGCAGGGCTTTATGTTTGCTGATCCGAGGAGATCACAGGCTGCTCCTTCGACCTCCGCTCGGTTTTATACTATCGGTGCCGGGTATTGTTTTGATCCTCCTTTGCCTCCTCCTTATTACACTTATTCCAACTTCGGGGTCTTTGAGGAGCAGAGGGAGATTGTTCCCGAGGATATGTCACCGGAGAGAGAGCCTCCCGCTCAGGCTGCTGTGGTATGTTTTTCTGACCATCTTTGCATTTCTCAGTTCCAGTCTTGTTTTCTGTCCTTTGTATTGATGTAATTTCCTTTTCCTGTTTTTTGTTGCAACAGGTGCCCGTGGCTGCTTATAGGCACTTGGGTAGGCAGAACAAAGGGATGAGGCGGAGGCTCCGTCAGCTGGAGGAGAGGGTGCTGGAGCTGTGCAGGGATTTTGCTTCCATGACTAGAGGTGCTGCTGGTGCTGTCTCTGGTGCTGCGAGAGGAGCTGCCCGAGGTGCTCGGGGCATGGGACGAGGCTGCAGGGATGCTGCACTGGACATTGATGAGGCTGTCTCTTCGGCGAGGCAGTCGTTGAGCAGGAGTCTGAGCCACGGGGGTAGCCATAGTAGGAGCCTGAGCCGAGAAGGTAGCCAGAGCCGGGGTGGTGCTAGTTCGTCAGGGAGAGCTGCCAAGAGGACCCGTCCCGATGTTGTGGTTGAGACGTCTGAGTCTGAGGATGATGATGATGATGATGAGGATGATGATGACGATGAGGAGACCGAGAGCGGTAGCAGGGTGTGAGCACAGTGTTGGTGATGACGTGCCTGAGCTGAGGGATTGAAATACTTTTACTTTTGCCTGTAATAACATTCAACATGTATTTACAATCCTATTTATTTTACTACTCATTTTTATGTTCTATTAACGACTCGATCTTAGATGTCGACCCTTTACAAACAAATGTGTGCCCAAAGGATGCTTTTTGTCGATGCTTGAACTCCTTTTTGTTGCTGGGATCTGATTTTGCTGCAGGTTGGATATGTTGAAGTGCTTGGGTTCTGTTCTGAACTGACAAGGGCTGTTTCTGTCTGAACTGCTGTCAAAGGCGCGCGCGTCGGGCCTTGCTTGTGGGAGGCGCGCGCGTTGTGCAGCCTTGGTCGGAGGCGCGCGCTTCTGGCCTGCTGAATTACAGCCCCTTTCTTTTTCTGATCAGAATGTTCCAACAGCTATAAATTTTGAACCATTTTCGACCAGAATGGTCACACAACATTCTTTTGCAAACACTTTCTCCTCTTAAACCACAAAATTCTTGTCATAATGGCCCCAATGACTTTCTCCTTTGAAGTTAAGGTTTCCGTCCCGGAGGGTGAGAAGTCCATTCCAATGGTGAACGCCGTTCCAGCTGTGGGGTCCGTCCCGATGGTGGAGAAGCGTCCGAGCGTTTTTGATCGTTTGGGAAGGCCCAATGACGATGTTGTTGACCCCGTGAGACCGGTGGTTCATGTGCGGGACTATAGACCCCGTCATTTTCCCAAAAAAAAGAAAGGTAAAGGAAATTTCTCCTATGTGTGGAAGCGTCCCATGGTTGTCCCCGCTAAGGCTCCGCTCGATAAGGGCAAAGGGAAAGCTGTTGATGAAGCTTCGTCCCGTCCTAGCGTTTTCTCCCGTCTTGGCAGTCCCAAGAATGTTCCGTCCCCATCCAAGAAGACTAAAGGACATAACAAGAAGCAATGGGTTCCCAAACCTAAGAAAGATTAGATTTTTCTTTGTACCCCAAGAGATTGCAATTAGACCACTTTGTTTTAGGATTTAGTATTTTGATGTATTTTGTTGCTCAATAAATCCGTTGTAATGGTTTGAATGATTCATTGAATGAATAAAATTTGCATTTTGTTATTTGAAGTGAATTGGGTATTTTTGATATGTTTTAGACCGCACCCGAAGGTTGCCTACGTTCCTCCAGTTGGGAGGCTCGGTCTTCGTAGTTCAAACAAACAAAGACCATTTTTTTTTTGTGTGTGCACCCTGTTTTTTGCCTAGACCGCCCTTTCGGGTTTTCAATCTAGCGGGCTTCTTTTTTGCACGTGCTCTAATTTTTGCCTAGGCCGCCCTTGCGGGTTTTCAACCTAGCGAGCGATTTTTTTTTTTTTTTTTTAGTGGTCTTTGTTTATTAAGCGTAGAACCTCTTGAGCTTGTCGAGGTTGACCTCCTTTGGCAGCTGGTCACCATCTAAATCCACGAGCCGGACTGCACCGCCGCTTAGTATCTTTTTGACCACGTACGGACTGATCCATCGGGGTCCCCATTTTCCCAGGGGATTAATGGCATTAGGAGGATGTTGTATTAAGACCAAATCTCTCACATTGATGTTTCGAGGCTTCACCTTTTTGTTGAAAGCTTTTGCCATCCTTTGCTGATATGCCCTCGTGCATTCGAGTGCTCTTAACCTTTTCTCGTCGAGTAAGGCTAGCTATTCGTATCGACTTTGCATCCAGTTGACCTCGTTGACTTGATTCTCGAGGAGGACCCGTAGAGATGGGACTTCAAGTTCGATTGGGAGTCCGGCTTCAGAACCATAGACTAATGCATAAGGAGTTTCTCCTGTTGCGGACCGTATTGATGTGCGGTAGCCCCACAATGCTAATGGTAGCTTCTCGGGCCAATCCCTTCCTGTTGAGGCCATTTTCTTGACGATGGTCTCGATGGTCTTATTTGCTGCTTCAACCGCGCCATTTGCTTGGGGATGGTAAGGAGATGATTTGTGCTTGGTGATCTTGTATTCTACCAAAAGTGCATCCATTTCCTTCTCAAAGTGAGAGTCGTTGTCGGAAATGATTTCATGAGGCACGCCGTATCGGCACATGATATTAATCTTTACAAATTCGGCCACTTTCTTTGCGTTGAGGGTCCGATAGGCTTGTGCTTCGACCCACTTTGTGAAGTAGTCGACTGCCACTAGGACGAACGACTGCCCATTGCTCCCAGCAGGATGAACTTTACCGATGATGTCTATCCCCTAATAAGAGAAAGGCCAAGGTGTGACCATGTTGTAAAGTGGTGAGGGTGGAGCATGTTGCAGATTAGCGTGGAATTGGCATTTAGCACACCTTTTGAATTTCTCGATACAGTCTCGTTCCATAGTGCTCCAATAGTAACCAATACGGAGTATCTTCTTGACTAGCATAAACCCATTCATGTGGGGTCCACACTCTCCTTCGTGCACTTCACACATTATCTCTTGAGCTTCGGCCTCATTGGCGCATAAGAGATTGATTCCGTCGTGGTGCCTTTTATAGACTCGGTCCCCAATCAGTATGTACCGAGAGGCTAGTACCGAGAGGCTAGCCTTTGCAGAGCTGCTTGAGACTTCTTATTGCTATTCTCGGGATAAGTGCCATCTTTGAGGAAGTTCATGATATCCGAATACCACGGAGAGTTTGTTTGCATCTCCTTGATCTCGATACTCATGCAATATGCCGGACTGTTCCTTCGGGCAATTTTGAAAGGCTTCACCATTTTCCCTTTGGGCATTTCGACTAATGAAGCTATGGTGGCCAGTGCATCGGCGAAGCGGTTTTTATCCCTTGGCAGGTAGTTGAAAGTGATCTCTTGGAATTGTTCAACCAGTTCTTCAAGGTGCTGACCATACTTTTGGAGAGTTGGGTCTTGGGTTCGCCACTTTCCCGATTGCTGATTGATAAGGAGCAAAGAGTCGCCGAATACTTCTAATTCCATGATGTTTCTTTTGAGAGCTGCTTCGAGCCCTGCTATGCATGCTTCGTACTCGGCAATGTTGTTGGTAGCCTCGAATTCCAGGCGGATGGCGATGGGAGTGTAGATGTCTTTTGGATCGACAAGCAATACTCCTATACCAAAGCCGTGTTTATTGGCGGCGCCATCGAAAAAAAGTTGCCACTTATTTTCCTCGGTTGCGGTACAAATTAAATGCTCGTCGGGGAGCTGTACGTCTTCCCCCTTCACTTCGTCACACGGTAATTCGGCAAGTTGGTCACTGAACACTTTCCCCCTGACGGATTTTAGTGTGACGTAAGTGATATCGTAGCCGGCGAGCATGAAGTACCATTTGGCTATTCTTGTTGACATGAAAGGCTTCTCGAAGATGTAGCGGAGCGGGTCCACCTTTGCTACTAGCTTGATCGGAAAAGTTTCCATGTAGTGCTTGAGCTTTTGAGTGACCCAAACCAATGCTGCACATGACTTCTCTAGGGCAGAGTAGTTCATTTCGCCTCCTTGGAATCGGCGACTGACAAAATAAATGGCATTTTCCTTTGTGGACTCTCGTTGCTCTTGTGCTAACATAGCCCCTAGGGCCTCATTATTGATAGTGAGATAGAGCAAAAGAGGCTTCTCCTTGTGCGGCGGAACTAGAACAGGAGGGCATGTCAAGTAATGCTTCACTTGGTCGAAGGATTCTTGGCACGCGTCGGTCCATTCTAGAGCCACATTCTTCTTGAGTAGCTTGAAGATTGGCTCGCACATGGAAGTGAGTTGGTGCACAAACCGGCTGATGTATTGCAGTCTGCCCATGAAACCTTTGATCTCTTTTTGCGTCTTTGGAGGAGGCATGTCAATGATTGCCTTGATTTTGGAGGGGTCTACTTCAATTCCCCTTTCAGTGACCATATAACCAAGGACTTTGCCTCGGATAACCCCGAATGTGCATTTTGCAGGGTTGAGCCTCATCTTGTGTTGACGAAGCCTTTCGAAGAACTTGCGGATATCGATTAAATGTTGACCATCGGCCCCTTTGGAGTGAATGATCATGTCGTCCACATAGACCTCGATTTCTTTGTGAATCATATCGTGGAACAAGTCTGTCACGGCTCTTTGGTAGGAAGCCCCAGCATTTCTTAACCCAAATGGCATGACTGTGTAGCAAAAGGTACCCCACGGTGTTGTGAAAGCTGTCTTGTGTTGATCTTCTTCGGCCATGAGAATCTGATTGTACCCAGCGAACCCATCCACGAAGGAGCGAACCTCATAGGCAGCTGTGGAGTCGACCAGCATGTCAATATTAGGGAGTGGAAAATCATCCTTTGGGGAAGCTTTGTTCAAGTCCCGGAAGTCCACACAAACTCGAACCTTGCCGTTTGCCTTTCTGACTGTCACGATGTTGGCTAACCATGTCGGATACTCGATAACCTTGATGAAACCCACACTGAGGAGCTTCTCAATCTCTTCTTTGACCTGCAGAGACCATTCTGGCTTGATCTTTCTGAGCTTCTGCTTTACCGGCTTGGCATCTTCTCTGATTGGAATTCTGTGCTCCGCTACCTTTCTGTCCAAACCCGGCATGTCTTTGTATGACCATGCGAACACATCCACGAACTCCCGTAGTAGTGCAGTCAATCTGTCTTTGTCGTCCCCTTTGAAGAAGCTTCCAATCTTAGTTTCTTTTGGCTCTTCTTCGGTACCCAGATTAACAACATGCAGTTCTTCGTCAGCCTCTGGACCATTCTCGCCACGACTACAGACTTGTTGAGCAAGTTCATTTAAGTATGTTGTGTTTTCGTGGTCTATTTCATCATAATTTGAATCGTTATTAACTTGTTCGTTAAGTTCATTATTAGTTAATTCATCATTTATGATGTTTGCAATCTCAGGGTACTCAGAAATATCAAATTTTTCATTAGCAAAGAAAGGAAACACACGCTCGGCTATGGCCTCCAAATCCTCTTGGGTGAGGGTATTAGAGACACTCTCGGACTCGAAAGTAAGTGTGAGCCGCTCTTCCTTTGTTGTTGTGCGGGGTATGCAACCCATTTCTTAGACTAAGAATTCTTCGGATACCACGGGCCCTTTCGTTGAATACCAATTGTTGATCGGCTCGGAGCTTGGCGGGATCTCACTGATAGTCTCGTTCATGATGACGGTGTCATGGATGGCGTTGACTTGGCATTCATTCATCATGGCAAGTTCTTCGAACATGGAGGCTAAATCTGTCAGTTCTTCCCCCACGGTGATTTCTGTCTCGGACTCTATAGTCACCTTCCTTCCCCACCATTCACGGGGCGACATGGGAGTTTGTTCCCTTTCGGATTTCTGGATCTCACAATCGGAGAAGATTTCGAGACCGGGCTTTTTGACACCCTTATTGTTAACCCACGGCTCGGGAAAGATCATGTATGGGACGTCTTCCCCTTGGCGGACAAAATAACCATTCAACGTCTTGCGGTAAGGCCTTAGATTAGGGACCTCATAACGACGACCTTCTTTACGAGCTCGGGCCCTTTCGTTCTTGATTGCTTGTTCTTGTTTCAAGTCTTCTTTGGAAGGCTCGTACCCCAAACCGAATGTGTTCTTGACAAATGGGACTTACACGGGATGTAGGATTCTTTGTTGATATCTCCCTAGGCCTAAACCAGGTAAGTAGTCCATATTTCTCATCATGCGGAGGACTTTGTGATTGCTGGGGGTCCATGATACGTTTCCCCCTTCCTTATCAATGGCGTTGATTGAGACGCCGGAGAGAGTGGACTCTGGTAAACCATGCTGAACTTGGTGGATGGGCTCACCTTAGATAGTGATGTTTTCAGCCATGACGGTCACTATTTCATCACCATTTCGGATCTTGACACATTGGTGGAGAGTTGATGGTACGGCATTAGCACTGTGAATCCATGGTCGACCCAAAAGTAAGTTGAACGAGGCCGGGATATCAAGCACTTGGAATGGAACGGACATGACCATGCTCCCAAACTCAATGTCTATTTCGATCATACCCATGACTGTACGGGCGGTGCTGTCATAACCTCGGATTACTTGAGTAGAAGGCTTCAAATCGGAATCCTTAAGCCCCAGTATGCCCATGATTCTGCCAGGCATGAGATTGAGTGCGGAACACCGTCCACTAAGACTCTTGAGATGGGCCTCCCCCTTGCTCGTACCTTGAGGTAAATAGCCTCGTTGTGATCGGAACCAAAGGGTGGAAGGTCCATATCGGCAAAGGTGATGACGTTGCCAAAATGAATGTGACCGATCATTGCCGTGAGGTCCTCGGGAGTAGTATCGGGAGAAACTGATGTGTCATCGAGATTGCGGATGACAAGATCTCGGTGTTTCTTTGAGGATGCAATGAGGTCCCAAATAGAAATGTTGGCTTGAGTTTTCTTGAGCTGGACAAGTAGAGGGTCTTCGGGAGTGTCGCGAGCTTGCGGCCTTTGAGAAGAGGAGCTCGGTGCGGAAGTGGAGGGGTTGCTTGCTATGACTCGACCGGATCGAGTTAGCATGTTGACGTTCCCATCTTGCTTCTTTTTCCTATTCTCTAGTACTTCCCTTATTACCTCATCGTAAGTCACTACATAACAAGAATTGTCAAGTTTATTCATAACATTGGGGCCCCCATTCACAATTGGGATTGAATGGGTGGTCCCCTCGAGTTCTCCTATCTCTATTACATTGACATGTTCGTCATTAGTCACTACAAATTCTTTCTTGTCTATGAGATCTTGGATGACATTGCGGAGAACGAAGCAATCCTCGGTGGTGTGGCCACTATATTGGTGGTAGCCACAATATTTGTGGTGAGCATGATTGGGGTGGACCGTCTTGGGTTAGTACCCTTGCACAGGTGTGACTTGACCCTTTGCCTTGAGGACTTCGAACACTTCGGTTTGAGTCATGCCTTGGAGAGGCGTATAGACACGGTCATTTCGGGACTTCTTCCCTTGGGGTGGAGGAACCTTTTTGTAATTCCCCTTATCGATAGTGACGGCGTTGACCGAGGCCTCTTTTGTAGAGTTGGAAGCAGCCTTGTATCGGTAAGTAGGAGTGTTCTTCTTAATCTCCTTGAGCAAGTCATCCATGTGTACCCCCGCCTCATACATTTGGGAGAAGTCGGAGTAGCAAGCCCCACTTAGGTGGGTGCGGAGATCAATCTTGAGACACTTGAGAAAGATGTCCATTTGCTCTTTTGTGTTCGGCCTTTCAACAATTTCAGAGAGTTTGTCATTCCATCTCCTTGTGAAGTCAATGAAGGACTAGTTGTCTCTTTGAGTGGTATTCTCGAGCTCTTTCCTTATGGGCCGGTGAGTGGTGTTGGCTTGGTATTGGTTCTTGAAGGCAAGCATGGCGGAGTCCCAATCGAGACGGACAGTAAGCGGGAGAGTAGCATACCAATCATTTGCCGCCCCCTCGAGAGTGAGAGGAAAGCATTGAGCCATCACCTTGGGGGAGACCTTCTTCGGAACCATTGCCCAAATATAAGTCTCAATGTGAGCCATGGGACAAGAGTTGCCCTTGAATTTGCTTATGTCGGGCATCTTGAACTTATCGGGAAGAGCGGCCATAGTACTCATGAGGATGGATGATTGATAAAGGCTTGTGTCGGAGCCTTTCCCCATGTTGAGCCCATTGAATTTTTGGTCGATGTAGGCCATGATAGAATCCACCATTTTGGGCTCATTGTTCTTGGAACTTGGTTCTCCCATTTTCTTGGTGCGGGTGTTGACATACGGACTTTTGAACAAACCCTCGGTCCATTCGGATTCGTCATCATTGTTCTTGTACTTTCCCTTGGCAAGGTTAGTGAGCTTTTCTTTCATTGGCTCCATCTCGTCCTCGTGGGCCTCCCTTTGGCTGTCGGGGTGGGATTGCCAAATGTCGTCTTTGCTTTGTGCCTCCTTATTAAGGGTGGAGACTTGCTCTTGGAGGAGTTGGACCATGGTTGAAAGTTGTTCGAGAGACATTGAAAGTTGTTCGAGAGACATGGTGTTCCTGCTGCCGGTCATGGTTGCTGTTGGAGCGATTTCTTCACGGACTAACCGATTTGCCGAATCCCGGTAGACTCTGTAAGTACCAATTGAACCTATATTGCAGAAGAGGCCCTTGTCAGTCTTGAGTAAAACTTGTGGTCCATGAAGAGGCTTAGAACACACAGTTGGGCACACGACTCGAACCACATAAGAAAATACTCTTTTTTTTTTATTTTATAAGTCGGAGGGAATGGATCCCTTTTGGGGTTTCTAAGAAAATAATGGAATCGTCACACTAGTATATAGACCATCTCGCGGTCCCATATACTCATCGGATTCCATCGCGCTTGTGAATCCTACATGTATCGGGATTAAACTAAATTAATGTAGTAAAGCATACATGCGGGGACGGATTTTTATTTTCGTCCAAAATAACCACTTTTGGGGACGGATTTTTATTGCGTCCGTTTCAACAAGTTGGCATGTATGATTTGAAGACATTAGTTTAGGGAAATCTCGGTACATGGAAACCGACTTGAGTCACGGAGTGTTAAATCCTAACTAGAATTGTGTGGTTTGTGCTCGGCTTGAATATGAGGCTCAAAGGTCACCCCCGGCATGTAGTCTTGAACTACGCCACGGGCTGAGGTTTACCGCTTCGAAAGAGCCAAGGTCGGGTGGAGCTTGAAACTTTCTAGGACGGGCCTCGACGGGTTTGGGGTTGGACTTGTGCGACTCGATAGTGAGCAGTTCATAGGAATATGTGCATGTAGTGTGAGGTCTAACAAGTGACAAAATTTTTTATATATTTTTTTTTTTTTGAAAAGAAAGAAAACAAACAAAACACATAAGCACATAAATTACAACTCCCGAATCACCCGTGTGACCGGTAAATAAAACACAAAATTAAAACAGTCTGAGGGTTCAATTCTGTTCTGATGCAGGCAACTGTGCCCACACCCCACTGTTCTGCTCAGTCACTGAAACCTGTTTCTGTTCTGGGAACAAACCCAGAAGCGTGCGCCTCTGAGTGCTGATGTGGGACGCGCGCGCATGGCGCAATGCTTATGGGAGGCGCGCGCTTCTGGGCACACCTGTCAGAATGTCAGACTTTGGACTCAGGGGATTGCCCTGGTCCTATGTTCATATTGTAACCCCTGCAGAAGTGATTAGTGCAGAATAGCAGAAGAAGAAGATGAAGAACATGAAGAAGTGGGCGATTTTGGTTCTTGATGCGGGATGCGCGCGCCTTAGGATTAAGAGGCCAGACGCGCGCGCCTCCCCCATCAGGAATCAGAATGCCCAGAAAAGATGTAGATTTTGATCAGAATGCAAGCTTAACCCTCAAATATCCCCAGCGGAGTCGCCACTGTAGATACTCCGGGGAGCCACGGCTTTAGGCTTGAGCGCGTGAGTTATCCTAGGATGTCTAACTTGTTTTAGATTGTTTAGAGTCGCCACCTATGTTTTGAGGAACATAAGAAAAACCTATTGATTATAGCCTAAGTTTGATTACGAAAACAGAGATTCTTTGTTTTGAGGTTCGGGGGTTAGATTACGAGATGGGAAGTACCGAAACACCCATCTCGCCCAACTAAAGTTGGTCTTGCTTGATCAAAATCTACATGAATAATAACGTTCTTCTTCTTCTTCTTTAAGTCATAAAAAGAGGGGTTTAAAATAGAGTTTGGAATGTAGGAGATAACTCCTTAACCAACCTCAATGAGATGAGGTGATCATTAGAGTCATGTCCCAAAATGATTTGGGTGATTGCACATTTTATTAGAGTAAAAAGAGAGAGAGGAGATGAAGTAGAAAAGAAAGGAAAAGATGGACTTTTACCTACAATTTGAAGAACTTCAAATATTGCTTGATGAGATCCTTGGAGAACCTTTAGAAAGTGATTTTGGTATAGTTTTTGTAAGTTCAATTTTCGGTCCTTGAAAATGGAGGTAAAGGGAGGTTTTTATAGGTGAAAGAGGGGTGTTTTTGGTGCCAAAACTCAGTCACCAAGAAATCCTTCCCGGGCAAAATCCTGTAAATTGAGCAAGGGAGAGAATCCTGGCCAGAAATTTGTAACTGACACCCAGAGGCGCCCGCTTCCTGCTTTGGGGGCGGGAGGCGCGCGCGCCTGGCTCCTCCTGTCGGAGGCGCGCGACTCAGAGAAGGCAATTTTGACAGAATGGACTAGAAAGTCAGCCCTGTCATTCAGTTTAGTCCCTGGACTTAACGAAGTCAGTCAGGAACGTAACGGAAGTGACAGAAACTAACGAGAAACACTTAAAACGGGGAGAAACACAAGATCAAATGTGCAATCGGGGTGAGCGGTCCAAGGCGGGGTGTCTACAGAACCATGTAATCATGTGCTCACCAAATACTAGTACACGTATGCAATATTTGCGAATACAAATCAGTATAACAATGGCACGTAATGTGTCCACGTAACACAATCAATCCAAGTTAGAGTCTATTAGTAACAGACCCCAAACAAGTAGTAGGGTACATCATTCTATGTCACTTTGTCATATGCCATACTTGCATGTACATATTCATATAATCTTTAACACATTAATGTGTCTATCACGATACACTTACTTCCAAGTAGAGCCCAACATCTTAGACTCTAAGCACGTAGTCGAATAGGTCTTATTGTACCTAGTCACAATCATACCTCGCGTATATGTAACAATCGAATACATTTTCCAACACATATTGTGTTCTGTAATCATTCTTGTTGACTTAAATCGTAGGATTCATAGTTATATGAATTATCTTCGTATTACACTAGTCCCTCATTCTTTAGGAACTCAACTCAAGAACAAGATATCTTCTTTATACTTTATATACTTCATTGAGTATATGCACGATTAAAACCAATTACTAGCACATTAGTGCTTGTTCATAGCACTTCAATACACACGTATTAGATTCAAGTATGACTTAGAGTTGTTCATTCTCTATCTAGTTCCACATTCCAATTCTTTGGTTATTCATACCATATATCAAGTAATCAACAAGCCACAATCTATCAAGTAGTTATGTGCAAGATTTGCACATACACATCAAGGATAGTCCTAACATGTTAGTGCTTGTTCATAGCACTTTCAAGTTTATTACCATACACATGTATTGGTTTCAAGTCATGTACAAGATTTTATCATCTTACATTCAAGTTCTCAATCTAATTATTTGGATGTTCAGGACATGTATAAGAATTAATTATCTTATACTCAAGTTGTTATTCCAATCTTTGGATATTCAAGTCATGTACAAGATTTAATTGTCTTATACTTCAAGTTCAAGCTAAGTAGATGAGTTATACATCTCATACTTACAAGTTCTTAATCTTATACTTTGGATGTTCAAGCTCAAGACATTGTTCTAGTGCCCCTAAGGTACACAAATATTGGAATCAAGACACATATAACACATTAGTGCTTGTTCATAGCACTTTCAAGACAATTAAAAGAGTTCTTACTCTTAGGCTCAAGTTCTCATTTTAATTCTATGAGTACTCATGTTCAAGACTAATTTCTAATGCCCCAAAAGGTACATATACACTTGCTAGGACATCTTATACTAAGGATATATACCTTAACTAGGGTTACTTCTAGCTTGATCTCACTTTAAACAAGCTTTTTGATTTTTCAGGGCACCCGGGCGGGCGCTCAAAACAGACCGGGCGGCCGCACACTAGCAGGTGAATCCTTTGGAAAATGCTTCAGATAGATGGGCGGTCGCCCAAGGAATTTTGTGCGGTCGCACACTAGGGATTTACAGAAAATACTCATTTCTTTCTCAGGCTTACAATTGTCCGCCCCAAGCGTAGGAGTGTAATTTTACTAACTCATAGGCCATTCCCAAGACATACAAACAAGTTCAAAACATTACTTTCAAGTTTATTTCCTTCTTTTTACCGTCCCACAAATAATAGAATAATTTTTTTTATTCCATTTAAATATTTCACCGTTCCAAAAGTATAAGTATAATTTTCTAATATACTAATATACTCATTTAGGGACACTTTCATTCATTTCACCGTCCCACAAGTATAAGTATAATTTTTCTAATATACTTGTATAAACATTTAATCAAGTTAATATTTCACCGTCTCACGAATAGGAGTTTAATTACTAACACTTCAATAACACTCAGGAGTATAACTTTATTCCATTTCCAAGTAGGAGTATAATTTTGTTCCTTCTCTTTACACAGTACAAGAATACTCTCTTCATCCCAATTTTACAAGTATCACAAAATTCAACCAAATCACAAAATTAACAAGTACAAGTACCAAGAATAACATATATGCATGTTATTACAAGCAAGGGGGACCTAGTGACTTACCTACTCCGAAATCAAATTCACCCAAACTAATTTCTGTTCGGTAGGAAATGCTCTACTCACCGCCCTGATCATTTATGCGGAGTCGGATTTTCGAACAGATGCATAATTAAGCGAGAGGAGTCGAGAATAGGGTAAACCTTAACCCTAGCTTTCTTTACGAGACAGAGAGAAAGAACGTACGAGAATTGGGAAATTTTCATTCCGAAGAGGCAAACCCAAGGCTTTATCCTTAGAAAGTTTCAAAGAATTGCACTTTGGCCCCTCAAGTTCTATCTTTGACAAAAAGGCCCCTAAACTTTAATTTTCACAAATGACCCTAAAGTTTCAACTTTGAACGCTTAAGACCTAAACTTGCTCAATTAGTTAAATAATTAACTCAATTAAAATGCAAGACAAGAATTTAACAGGAAGTAGGACGGGCGTTACACATAACCTTTCCGAAACCTAACAAAAGGAAAGGCAAAATGGGAAGTTAAGGGGAAATAAAGATGTTGATATTGATATTGATGGTCAAGCCTTCCCCGCCGTCACCAACACCATCATCCCCAGCACCATCGTCAGAGTCGTCATCATCATCATCGTCGTCTACATCCATCTCGTCTCCACCGTCACCACCAGAAGAACCACCAAACAGCATCCCTTCATCCATGAGATTCTCGTTATCTGGGTCAGGGGTATCTTCTTCTTCTTCGTAGTTTTATTCATCCTCCTCCTTTACACTAGAAGAGGACTTAATTTTCGAAGACGAAGACTCACCGGTGGAGAGGGACTGTACCGGCGTAGAACGTTCCCCATTGCTGTCTGACGGTGACTGTTTCGGAGGCGTTGGGGGAAAAGGAGGATAGGTAGAACTAGAATCCCAACCTCCCATGTCGTAATCCTCATAATCAGAAGGGCTAGAGCTCATTTTCTTATGGAAGGGATAAAGGAATTGGAAGAAAAAAGAAAAGTGAAAACTAAAAGAACAAAGTTCTCCTTTTATATGCCGAGAAGGAAAAGGAGAAAATTGCAGAAATAGTCATAAATACGCTCGTTTCCCAAGGTAATGATGAAATTAGAAGTTCAATCGGTCATGTCACAAGGTTCAAAGTTGGATTCATTAAGATTTTGGGGGGCTGAATGGCACGTCAAAATTAATAATCAGTACTGGCGGCAACCACCCCTCTAACGTCATCAAAAACAAAGGCTAGGGGTAATGCACGTGTACGATCTGATGGCCATGATAGGACGTTCAGGACGTCATAAGGCCTGATCTAGGGAAAAAGGAATAACTTACGAAAAATAAGAAAAGATTACTTATATAAAGCATAGGCGACATAAAGAAGAATTGAAAAATAGGGAAAGGAAAGGTCGTCAAACGCCATAAAAAAATCAAGTGGCCGTTCAGGCGACATAGATAATACCAATGATGATCCTAAAAGTGCATAGACAGCGACATTGTAGAAAATAATATCAATATTTGAGCCATAGGAGGTTTTAAGGTTGTGGCATGGAGAAAATTCAGAACAAGAGAGATAGCCTAAAGACTAGTCTCACTTTTTTTTTTGGGGGGGAAAGGTATAAATGGGGGTTTGATCAAAAGGACCACTTCTATAAAATCTACAAAAAACAAAAGGGCACAAAAAGATAAAACATAAACAGGCAGGGAAAAGCATAACAAAACTAAGGACATAAAAGAAAGAGTGCTTCTAAGACAGGAGCAAAGGCCAAAGATGGCTAACGGCATACAAGCCGAACACAAAGTGAACATTGTGTTATCGCCCTAGTGACGTCAAAAAATAAAACAGGTAAAAGTATTGTTTGATACATCAATAACAGATAATCAAATAGCAAAAGGTAAGCCAAGGATCAGGCGGAAAGCAAATCAAATCAGACCCGAGAGCGGCGCTCGTTGATTGAGGCAAGAGCAGCAACTTTAGCATCAGTCAAAGCTTGAGTTTTGCTATCCACAAGATCATACCATTTTCGCTCAATTTGAGGATCGGAAACGGGAGAAGGAACCCACTTAGTTTTGCCAAGGGCAAGATCTTCAGAGGCTAAATCACAAAGCTCATCTGCGGAGTAGGGGATAAGAGTATGGCCCCGACGAGAATGATCACTAAATAATGTTTCGGAACCCCATTCCAAAATCTTCTCAGCAGTAATGGCGGGAATGTCCAGATGATCAGCAGTAGCGGCACGGAGAATTTGAAGAACAATCTGATCCCGCGCCTCTTGTAAATCATCAGCCTCCTGAGCTTTGAGGTGGGTAAGATCAGCCTCCAGTTTGGTTATGTTCTCCTTTAGCTTGCCGGCATCATCAGTTAAAAGAGCAACTTGACCGGCGAGGTCCGACCTAGCCTTCTCGGCCACCTCTAAATCCAATCGAGCTTTCTCGGCTATACTCTCGAGGTCCTTTTTCTCCTGCTCCAGCTTTTCAATAGAAGCATTCCGGCGTTGATACCTCTTTTTCTCAATCTCCCAGTTGGCATTGGCGGCTTTCAATTGAGATTTCTTCCGAGCAATCTCGCCCTCAAGATCCTGATTCTGTTGAACAAGTGCTAAAATTTTGCTGCTTATCTAAAATAAGAGAATACAGGAAGAAATTAGTAAGGAATGTAAATACAGAGGAAGAAAAAAGGAAAAATAAAAAGCACACCATTGACATATGAACGCCAGTTTCACCGGCAAGCAAACTCGCTGACATAGTGGAGGAAATATCAATTTGATCCAGGTCAGCAATTCTTCGATGAGCAGCAACACCCAAAACAGTCTGTTCAGAAGGAGGATCTAAGCGAAGCAAGCCTTTAATAGCAGGGGAAGTGTGATAAACTTCGCGGGCAAGGCGAGTTATAGACTCAGGGTCAGAAGGCATCATAAAACCGGGTTTAAGCCAACTCGTTTGGACAGCAGTAGAGGTATTTTCAGTCCCAGCAGATCGAGAAGGAGGAGAAGGATTGGCCTGAGTGTTGTCCTCAACAGTTAAGTCATGAACAAAAAGATGTTCATTTTGATCGGTGGTCATGTTAACAGCATCATCCTGGCCTATGGACTCATTAACAATAGATTGGCTAGCCGATTCGTGCACGTCATGCTCAGTATCAACGGCATGAGAACTGGGGGCTGAAGCGGGATCATCCAGTTTAGTTTCATCAGGTTGAGACTTCGCAAGTCGCCTTCTCTTAGAGGGGGGCTTTGAAGTCTTGATTTTCTCCAGATCCGCGGCATGTTTTGCAGCGGCAGCGGCGTCATCATCTGTGCCATCTTGGGAAATGGGGAGAGGTAGATCTGAAGGAAGTGCAGCTAAGCGAGTATTCCGTCTTCCCGCAAGGTAGGCACGATCTTTCTCAGAAGTGAGATTGGCATTATGGTGAGAACCAGAGCTCATACCGCGTTGAACTGAAGCATAATAAAAGAAGAAAATTTAAGACAGGCAAACAGTTCAAAATCCATAATCGGATGCGGGAATAAGAAAGGAGAATCATACGCAAAACTTCGGACATAGCAGGACAATGCCGAGGTTCAACGCACTGCCGGCATTCATGAGTTCGCAAAAAACCCGAGTGTAGTTCCCAACAAGCATAACTTTCCGTATGGATCACATCAACCCATGCCCCAACTATCGGAAGGTTATCAGAAATGCCGGTTTGACAGAGTAGTTGGCGATTGGAAAGGATTTGAAGGCAAGAGATTCGAGCATTGGGACAACTAGGGGAGGAGGAAAAAGAGTTTATAATACGTTCTCTAAGGGCTTCATCTTGGTGATTCAACTCTTCTTTCTTCCCAAGAGAATGCTTAAGGTCTTTGAGACGGCAAGGATGGGTCCATCCCGAGCGGGAAACAATAAATAGAGGGCTGGCCAACCAATTATGGATCTTGCCCGAAAGAGGGGTGAAGATTTTCTCTTGCAAATATTTCAAAGAGACTCTTGTTTCAGAGGTCCCATCAGGACGTTTAGTAGTCTGTTTGTATGTAGAAAAGAAACTTTTGAATAAAGGGAGGGTAGGTTCACGGCGAAGGGCGCGACAAACAACAATAAAGCAGGTAAGAATTCTGAAAGCATTAGGGTGGATCTCCATAATCGATGCTTGTAACTCATGAAGGAAAAGGGTAATGAAAGGGTCAATAGGAATTCGGAGACTAGCATCTAGTTGGGCGGGAAAGACTATAATCCCATCTGAGCGACTCCGAGACGCGGCAAGAGAAACGTCCCCTTGAAATTCAGAAATGTGATATACAACATGGTCGATATTGTATTTATTATGCCATTTAGTTATGGGATTTCTATCCAAATCGCCGTAAGGGTTATAATCAGGAGCAGTAAAGTCATAAACGGGCCTTCCAGAAATTATACGAAAAGGAACATGGTCACCTGGATCCGCTGAAGCCGAAGCCGTAGATTGAGAACTGGACCCAGTTTGATCAGAAATGTTGCGAGAGGAGCTGGAAGACGAAATAATTTGTTTATAAAGACGTCTTTGCCTCAAGGTAACAGAATTTGAGGGAAGGGGATTCACAACATTATTCAGCAAGGACTGTTTATGTAAAAAGCGCAAATGATAAAAACAATGAGCGAGAATCATAGAATCGATGGGACATGGGGGCTGCCCGAGAAAGGAAAAGTCCACCTTTAATCTGAAGAAACGAAATTAAGTCGGGATCTTCCTTATATTTGTTTACTATGGCCCTAAGATCATCTAAGGTAAGTCTCATCCAAAGATTCAAATCGAATTTGTAAAACCCACCAAATTTTTGGCAAATCCCATATTTAATTTTCCTACCGGTTGTCTTTACCCTTGCCATGAAATAAAGTGTGAAAGGGATGATAAATCCAAAGATGAATGAGAAGAGACGAAAGAGAAGAGAGATACCTGGGGAAATACTGGAAATCGGAAGGGTCTGGTCGGAATTTTCAGACAGTCCCGGAGATGACCGCTGGAGGAAATGGAAGGTCTGGGATAAACAACGAGCCAGTGATTAAGACAGAACGCCTTGACCGGAAAAGGACAAGGAATAAGAATCTGGTTTCCGATTTTAAAACGAACGGTGAAATCGACCAGAAAAGGGAAAGAAGGAAATTAGGGTTTTATCTCCGCCGGTGAAGAGGGTTTAAAGGAAAAGGAGAAAATGAAAAGTTAAAATGGAGAAATCAGCATTTATGTGGAAATAGTATGGACGGCTGCGAAGTGATGTGACCCAATTATAAGCGGCTAAACCCAATTTCTCGAAATAAAGGGTCAAATCATCGTGCACTAAGCCACAGGAGACGCTTCCATTAAAAATAAGAAACCGCTTACATTGCCCAGTCATATGGATCCACGTGTACTCGCCAAAATCCTATAAAAAACATCCCATCAAGATAGCTGAGAAAGGATAAGCGACATATTGAACTTCTCACCTTCGACCATAAATGGATCTCGCCAAGAACTTGGGGGCTATTGATGCTACCATATCAAAATGTGAATTTAGATTTGATATAGCGTTAAGTAAGTTGGGCAAGATAAAAGCCCAACCCAGTATAAAGAATTGGGCTAAGGAGAAGTGATAGGTCGATAGTCAAGGAATGAAGTGTGAAAAGGACTTCTCAGCCCATTGGGCCACGAAGGAACTAGCGAAGTAAGGATCAACATCTAATGAAGCGACATAAAAAATGAGGGCGGCATGAAGTAAATGGATGAGAATAAGGACTTCTGAAGGCTAAGGAAAGGAGAAAGGCAACATGGGGGTGTACCAATGTCGGCAACGACTTAAAGAGAAAGGTGTTAAAAGTATGACGATACGGGACCCCATCATAACTGTCATAATCAGTACTTGAATGTGCAGGCATGTTAAGTGCTGAGCTAACAAACTCATGAACAACCAATAGGAAGACACCAGCTGGCAAAAAGGGGCATGGAAAGTGTGATTGAAGGCACGAGCGAGGCACATGACATCCGAGTATAAATAGAAGAAGTCAGCATGTTAAAAGGTAAGCTGAGTTTTTAGCAAAAACACGCACACACCTTCCATATCTGTTCTCTCTCCCAAAAATCAAACGCTTACTCTCACGCCGGAGGGGCTTTAGCCGGAGGCGCCCCCGGCTTAGTGACGTGTGTTGCTCGTGCAGGCTCTGCTCTGGAGTTGCAATTGAGTTCTCCTTCTAAACTACACAGCGAAGCCATTACCCTGGACCTGATTTTCATTCCGGCACATCACCTCCTACCCTCTTTAATTTACAAAATTTGTCATTTTAATTGTTCCACTTTACTTTACAAAATCCTAAAAATGAAATGTTTTAATACTATTAAAATAATAAAACTCACTTGTCATACTCACAACAACTATCCACTTACTATTCTCTACCCCACTTTCTATTTCCCACTCAACTATCTATACTTACAACACATCAATTTTTTAACTTTTTCCTTAAATAATGTGTCAAACGCAAAATTTGTAAATTAAAGAGAGACGGAGAGAATATGTGATAACTTTAATTAACAGAAAAATTTGTGGGGAAACTAATTCCTCCATAAATTATATAAAGTCTTGTTTTTATAGGGTTTAGGGTTTTAAGATTTAGAATTTAGAGTTTAAAGGTAATACTAATATTAAAAAGTGATTTTTTTATAAATTTTGCAAAAACTAGTTTCCCCAAAACCTATTCTTTAATTAAGTGGTAAAAAATACTTGTATCAATGGAGTTTTAAATCTAGTTATTTAGATAGCAGTAACCAGTTGTTTTAATTAGTCTTTGTGCTCAGTAAAAATGAAATTCGCTTCTCATAGATCTTGCTTTAACAAAATCTCTGAAGTCTAACATGTGATATACTCCCTCCGTCCGGATAGTCTACATTTTTTCGTTGTTACTCAGAGGGAACTTTGAGCAGTTATAAATGCTACTTATAATTATGTTAATGTGAATCTAAAAATTGATATTAATAGTATTTATAATGGTGTATCAAGAACAATTTCAAAAATTTTATTAGAATAATTAAAAGTAACTTTAATTATTACTCAAAATTCCTTCGTAAAATCCATGAAAATAGGGGGCTATCGTTCTGAGACAGGGATAATTCATCACAGCAGAAATCAATTAAATCAAGAAAAGTAAATAAATAAAAAACACAAAAATAAGCCAAAATTCAAGGGAAAATAAGGATGGAGGAGATCAGAGGTTGGTTAAGGTTTATCGGTCACGGTTGAATCAGAAACACGGACCAAATAGTTCATCATCACATCTCTTGCTCAAATATGAGTAATTTTTATAGTAAATCACACAAATACATAATAGAGGTTTTTTTTAAAAAAAAAAAAAAAAACTTGTTTAAGAGAAAATTGAGAAATCATCAGAGACTTAAATACTAAGAATCATACTAGCGTTTAGCAATCATATTGTTGCAGTTATTTCCTCATCATTTGATTTCCCATTAAAAAACAAATTTCACACCCAAATAGAAAGAGAGATTGAGAAAAAAACTGACGATGGAAGGACGAATGGATACTAAAAGTTGAATCAGCCACAGGAAAAAGAGAAGTGAAAGAGATGGTGCACTTATATAGTTATACTAAGTGAATCAAAACCCTAAATTCAGATTATGATTTGGGCTATACCAAGCCCAATTTATTTTAGGGCTCCCTTTTGTGGACCCAATGGACTTTAAAAAAGTATGTTGCCCGGGCCAGACCACACGCAGCTATTACTTCATATCACTAGTGGACCAATGAATATCATCCCGGTTTAGTGGCCAAAAACGATAACACCAGCCTGGACATTAAGGTGTTTTAGATTGTTCACTTTTTTTTTTGTTTTTTTTTACAACTAGTTAGTAACCCGTCGATATTCGACGGGCACAATTAAACTAATTAATAAAATATAACTTAAAATAAATATTCTAAATAAATACTCCCTCCGTCCCAGAAAGATGGTTCACTTTTGATTTTTGATGGTCAATATAAGTGAACTTTGACTAAATATAAATGTCAATCTAATCATTCTTGTGAAATTCTAAAACTTGTTATTGATTAATCATCAAGTGATTTATCAATGACAAATTTTAAAATTTTATTGGGATGATTAGATTGATAATAATATTTAGTCAAAGTTCACATGTGTTGACCATTAAAAATCCAAAGTGGACTATTTTTCTGGGACAGAGGGAGTATAAAATGTACTTTTATCCCATCATTATGGTTGTTCGGGTTTTTTCTTTGACTAACCCGTATAACTGACGTGGTCGTAACAATATTCATATATGTCAATCTAATAACAAAAACTTGTGTAAGACGGTCTGACATGTGAGATAGGTCTTGTTGAGAGAGTAAATGGTTTATGGGTAGGCAACTTCCTCTCTCGTCGAGATCCGTCTCACACAAGACTTCCTTATAAATGAAAATGTCGTAATGCTATACATATATGTCAATCTAATAAGCTAAAAATCATATGTATAGTCACTCTAGTGTAAGATAAGAAAAAGTCTACAAAATTTTGGTGGAAACCATTCGACTTGATCTTCATTTATGTTTTATGTTAAGACTATGCAGCTTGTCTAAGAAATCACAAAATTATCGAAAATTTGATTTAGGAGAAAGTTTTCCTCATGTTTTTGTGTTTCTTGAGTCGTTTCAAAGTAGCACGATCTTCAATGAAATATTCATATGTTTCAACTCCTCATTCCAATTTATCTATCAATCTCAAAACATTTATTACTAAATTGAAAAAGGCTTAGAAAACAAATTTTTAATTCGCAAATTGGACTTGCGAAATCTTAACATAAGAGCGTGCTTGTTAGGATTTTCGGTTTTTGAATACATTAAACCTCCTATGACCGCTAATTCTGTAAAATGTTTGCGTAAAACTAATTCTCATCGGCCACTTTTTTCGATCTTTAGGATGTTTTGTAAAATATTCATTTTGAGACAAAAAGAGTAATACTTATTCACTTGATTATTGTAAAGCTAATGTAAATACCTTTTGCCTAATAAAAAATTGAATATTTCTTGCTCGTGGCAAGAATACATACAAATACTTTTAATTTCAAAAAGTAAAAAAAAATTAATAATTAGGAAAGGAAAAAATAAAAGTAACTCGGGTTTACAGTTGTGACTATTGTCGTAGTCTAGATTCTTTAGTGACATGCAATAAATGTGAAGTCATTGTGTACTGTAAATAAATGTGGTAAATATTTAAAATTTGTAATGAAAATATTATACCTTTAATTTAATTTAATTAACTTAAACGACTTAAACTTGATTTTTTTTTGGTTTTTTCTATATTCACAATATTATTACAAATACAGTAAAAACTCTACAAATTAATAATGTTGGGACCGGTGAAATTTATTAATTTATAGAGTTATTAATTTAAAGAGCTTTTAGCCGATTTAACAAATTTCATATTTTCATATATATAAACTAAATTCATTATATGTACATAATAAGTTGAAAAATATTGAAAGTTAATAATAATATTGAATTCATTGTACACAAGAATAACTATATTTAATGTATTTTTGAAACAAATATAATATATAAACGATATGCAAACTTTAAACTATTCAACCATATCTTAGAAGAAATTATGAATCGACAATCTAATTAATTACCCAGACGCATATTCAGATGGTCAAAACTTAGAATAAATTGCGGTTACTATTATTGAGAACAATGTTGAGGATGAAGCTGGAGATGATAAGGTGCATTTGGAACCTATTACCCGAAAGAAAATAATTTTGGAGTCTGAACTTTTTAAAACTTTATGATACAATTCGAAAATGATACAATTTGAAAACGCATTATCATAACCAGTGGATGCATTAAGAAAATAGAGATGAAGTATATTTGAATTCTAGAAGAAAACAAACTATAGAGTCATATTTTCACTAAATGTATTTTTTTTTTCAATTTATAAGAATTATTAATTTATGATTTTCGTGGGACCTATATTATATAAAGGGGTCTCTTGGAAAATTATTATCTTATTATTTTTATCAATTTTTGTAATATTTTACACTGGCCCAAGTCAGGACCGGATAAATTTATTATTTTAGAGAGTTTATTAATTTATCGAGTATTAGTTTAAAGAGTTTCTACTGTATACACATGTGTTTCTATGATTCACATCTCGTTTTGTCCTGTTAACTCTCCCCATCAGACCATTTTTCCTTTAGACGAAGAAATAAAGTATGATCAAATAGCCTAGTTGATGCATTTGATGAGCTTAATTTTCAGCAATTAGATGGCATCATACAAAAAAGCTAATTATATGACTGCCATTTCTCAGGTCCAGTATGAAGATCATGTTAACATATACTCTCTCTCACTCTTAATTTAAACTTTTGCCTGTTCCATTTTAAAATGCATAACTTAAAAAGAAATGTTTTTTATACTTATTTATTTGTGTACCCCACATGTCATACCCACGACAATTATCCACTAACTATTCTTTACCCCATTTTCTCTCTCCTACCAAACCATCTATACTCACATCACATCATATTTTTCACATTTTTCTTTAATTTTTGTACTAAATAATTTTTTGAAATTTAAAATAGAACGGATGAAGTATAAGCATCCAGTATCCTTTATACAAAATTTTCAATTTATTTTTAGTAAATAAAATTCTATTTTAGAATGGAGAGAGTGTGTATATTTCTACTATTATTATTATATTTACCCTATATACTAACCCATCACAATTCGCATTCACACATTTAGTTAGTTGTGAGCCCCACAAACAAATCTCATCTCACTTTTAACATTCATAATCACTTTTCTACTTACAATACTTTTTATTATTAATAATATCTCTTTAATATAAGTTTTTTTTTACTTCAGTAATCTCTTTAATATAAGTTTATTTTAATCTTTTGCACATTTTTATAGAATGGACAAAGAGTGTATATTTCTACTAATTGCCACTGAGAGATATTTCACATTTATGCTTTCTAATCAATCTCATTGGCTCGGTTTTATGCCTCAGATTGTATCAACCAATCATAAAACTTGTTATTTTATCTTTTACTCGATGCATGTCTCTTAAATATTCACTCTCTCTTTGTTTTGGATACCAGAAAAGGACAATAATCTCTCACTTCTTACAATGATTTAAAATTGGAAAAGTGAAGCGACAATATTTTCGTAGCTTATTATTCTTAGGATATAGTAGGGACTAAATACCATCTCCTTCATTAGACCAATATTCTTAAAAAAAAAATAAAAAAAATCAAATAATCCCTGAAATTGTATCAACAATTTAATTTTATTTTTTTGACAAAACTGCATTAATATCATTTTCTTATTTTTTAAAATTTGATTCATATTTTGAGATAGATTAAAAAAAAGAAAAGCATGACATTTTTTTCTAAGGCCTTGGTTTTATCAATCTGAAAAATTACCTCAGCCAGATTTGAATACTTAATTTATCTCTTAATTATTATCAATCGAAAAGTTTCTCTAATCCCGAGTTAAACAAAACAAAATGTTCAAATGAAAGCCAAAATATTTCAACATGAATTTGGATCTTAACAGTGTGATGATTTAAAGGATTATCATACTACCGATTCAGAGAATTCATCATTCTTATTGCACCTACATGGTTATAAGGATTTGTTCATATATTGCCAAGAAAGCATTATACCTCATAAAACTTTTACATTTTCTCTTTCACGTTGGACATTACATCTCCAGGTGCCCCTCCGTCCCGTTGCCGTGTTCTCTTCTCAACACTGAAAGCCTGCAATTTAATCTATAAAATTATTATCTCAATCTTAAAACAAAATGCTTCTATAATGATATCCAAGTTTCAACAAACCTGCATATAGACAATACATATGCAGTAACACAAAAATAAAATCATTAAATAAAGGCATACGAACTGTCAATATTTGTGATATATGTTTCAAAAATCCATGATGAGATTGAACCTAAGATGAGCACCAATGATTTACCAAATGCATAAACGATGTATGGTGGTTCTAGCCTATCCAAACTTGATTTTAAGCTAAAAGATATTATTAGTAAAATTGAATTTTCCTCTTTATTCTACATATGCATGTTCACGATAATCCAAATTTAAATTCAAAATTTAAATTTAAATTTGTTACCAAATTTGTTGCTAGAATTAGAATTGACATGATTTTTTGAATATTAACTTCCTATCAGATTCTATCCATTTTAATACAAATTTGTATTAGTATACTCCCTCCATCCCATTTTAAGAGTCAAAATTTCCTAAAAGGGCGTCTCATTTTAAGAGTCAAAATCCTAAAATGGAAAGTGGGTCCTACATATCATACTCACAACAATTATCCACTAACTCTTCTCTACCCCACTTTCTCTCTCATATCAACATATCAATACTCACAACACATCACCTTTTCCTTAATTCTTGAACCCAACTATTTTTTGACTCTTAAAATGGGACGGAGGGAGTATGAATTATATTTCAACTATCAATCAAATCAATCTGCTTTAAATAAATCTTATGATTGGTAATATATGAAAATTCAAATCCACTCAAAGATAAAAAGCTTTCAGATCTGAAATGCCTTGAATCAGCCTAATATTAATAAAGTAGTTTTTTTTTTTTTTCCTTTTTTTTCGAAATCATAACATTTGTGTTGATGATACCAAGTTATAATAGTCATATTAAAAGTAAACAGTAAATTTGAGGTGGATAAAATATTATTTTATTTCTCATTTGAAGAAACTGAATACAATTGATGGATAATGTGAATTTAATTAGACAATTTTAAGCAGATACAAAAATCTCAAATCATTGAAAAT
The DNA here is from genome assembly GCA_026119855.1 of Campanula takesimana. Taxonomy (NCBI): domain Eukaryota; kingdom Viridiplantae; phylum Streptophyta; class Magnoliopsida; order Asterales; family Campanulaceae; genus Campanula; species Campanula takesimana. Next base: position 1,360,828 of record JAOWBW010000235.1, read on the forward strand.
TATGTTTAGAGAGGCATGTTTTGTCTTAGAAAATTAATTCAATTATGGGAGGGGCTATTGCCACTACATTTTTTCCTTATCCACTACATTCATTAAAGTTTCAATGGATTAATCAACATCTTGACACAAATGCCCTTAAATATACCTTACTTACAATTGAAAAGAACATTCCAAAATTATCTTCTTCTTCTTCTTCTTTTTTTTTTTTTTTTTGTAAATTAGTGACATTTATTTTTATATATATGGAATTCTGAAATCAATAAAGATTCTCATGATTGAGAGAAACGAACATTTTATGCACAACATCAGAAAATAAATTTAAACTGCTAATCACAGATAAATCTAATGAAAAATGTTACTTCCTCCATGTGTGAAAATAGAACTTCGTTTATTGAAAATGTAACGCATTGTGAAAATACAACTTCGTTTGATTCAACTCGGATCAACCTCACCTTGCGGTTTCTAACTCCCCCTCTCCAAGTAGATGTCAGGGTTAGAATATCTGAAAGGGATGGTGTATAGGGATGATTAGAGAGCGGAAAGGATCAAGATTTTTCGAGCTTGATTCGAAAGGAGTTCAAAAATCACAAAAATCAAACCTAGAATGCCGGATAAGCACTTGCTTTATTTTGACACATTTTCGCATGAAATCTTGGAATAGTGGATACCGTCTCCAAAGTATAGGACCAACGTTTTTCACCTGTACTATTGGCCGTCTGAGCCCCTAGCGAAGGCCTAAACTCTTTCGGGGATCCACCATTCGGTTACAGTCTAAGGGAGGGTCTTGACAATTTAAAGTCAATCTGAGCATTTCAATGAATTTCCACAATGTAGGTTGTTTATGACCTTTTTTGGGAAATGCATAGGATTGAGGTGAAATTTCTAGACAAAAATCGGCATGAAGTCTGGAACGTGTCATTTTTTAAAAATATGGACATCGTGGCTTGGTAATGGAGAAGATTGGCTTCCACCCATCACAACGACAAGTATGTGCGCTTTGGGGTGAGAATGTCCACCGCGGGCCCTATAGGGAAGTCGATGAGCTCCCTTATACCCTCGGGTTACATTCTCGGGTTTGTACGGTTCTACAAGACGTCATTTTTTTTTTAAAAAAAAATGTGCATGTGTGTGAGGTATCTATAAGTTCAAAAATGATTTTTGAAAGTAAGTAAAGAAAACAAGAAAATCTTCTTTTTTTTTTCAAGGGAATCATTCACCACGCATGCATATATATACAAAGAAGAGGGTGAAGGAAAAAGAATGTCCCTACAAAACAAAGGTTAGGGCATAAATACATACAAACCAAGCAAGTCAAGTAAAGCATGGCACACATAAAAGATTAGAGTCTAGCCCACTTTAAAATTGTCCCCAGCGGAGTCGCCACTGTGAGAGCCCGCCCTCGAAGCCAAACCGCGAAATGATCGCCCGCGAAGGCGATTCGGGTGATGCCTCGTGCTAATGCGCTTTTGGAAATGCGCTCGGTTCCCTCATAATGGTTTCCTCTCGATGGAATCAAAACAGTCAAGAGTCGCAACCTCATGTTATTTTAGGAAAAACGAAGATAAAACCTTTTGTTTAGAGAAAGTGGGTTCGGGTGCTAATTTACGAGAAATAGAAGGGGGTCCTCGCCCGTGATGGTCTCTAGTATGCATGCCACTTAGATTCATTTTAATGCCTTGTTTTCTATGCTCTAACAAAATGGTGATTAATATATATATATGAGTCTTCCTAATCTAGGATTGTTTGCTTTAATTCACGAATGAGAGTCGGTTTGGGTGGACTCCCACTTGGCTTTGAAAATGGTTTTTACGTACATTTTGTTGGTAGTGGTGCCCTAGGCACGTTTAATAAACGTTGTAATTGTTATCATTTATTTCATATCAATAAAGAGATGTTTTGATTATTGTTGTTGTTCATGTTTACTTATAATAATCCCCGTCCTTAGTACTTGTTAAGCACTAGTATAAAGGCTAAATGATCATGGGATGATCATGTTAGATTTATGGGTACTTGTTTGGAACAAGGTACTGGACATGACCCGCTGTATGAGATTTATGTCATGGTCTATGTCAAACATATATCTCATATTAGTTATGTCATTTGAATCCTTAGACATGAAGTTATTATAGTCTTCCACTTGATGAACATTGTGTTTGGCATATTCAAATGCTACCTTAACACGGTAGTTATAAAGGGTATGATTGGCATAATCGGATTCCCGTTGGGAAGAATAATAAGCTAAATGGATTTGTCCCTCCACGGAGAGATGTCAGGCTTGGGCCCCTCGAAGGAATGATGTTGATGAAATGTTTGGCCGGACTCAAATGGATTGATTGGATCAATAGCATTTGAATTATCAACATATTCTAAAGGAATGCGAACTTGTATCTAGTTATACTATTTGGGTAGGTGTGACGGTTTGCTAGAACCTAATCATATCTTATGGGATCATGTTTGAGCCCATTGCCAACTTAGTATAATCCTAGAGGGTCACATACAATAGAATGAATCTTAAATAAGAGGACTATATTGGAATTTAGGGTCGAAGGACCTCAAAGGAATTTCTAGAAATATTCTGGGCTTCCTGGTCAACCAAGCGAGCGCTTGGGTTGAACCAGGCGGGCGCTTGAATAAGCCGGAAAAAGGATCTTGACCTTCTGGTCAAATGAGCGGGCGCCTGGGTTAGACCAGGCGGGCGCCCGGTATGCCGACAGAATAATTCCTAATTCGATTAGGAAAGGTTTTTGGCACAAGTTACCTATTTGGAATAGGTCTTAATTGTGTATAAAAACCTCAATTCGGCCAGACCATCCTTAGTAGTGCTTTTGTGAGTCTCAACGAGTTTGAGAGAGATTTTATTTTGTTCTAAGATATCATTGATTGAGGAACAAAATAATTCACGAATAAATTCCATATAGTTATTTATTGAATTGTGAAAGTGTGTTTCATAATTATTGGTCTAGCAACCAAGATCAAGGAGTCTCTTGATATTCGTTCGAAGTGTGGACACCGCTAGAGGGTGAATTTTATCATCTACAAAGTTCGTGATTTTGTCCGTGATAAAGCTTCAAGTTTCTCCACCAAGACCAAAGAAAACTTTGATAGTCATCAAGGGTTAGTTTTATCCTATAGTCATTATGTTGTATTTGATTTAATCATATGAACGGATCCATGGCTTTGGGTTTCTTAAAATTTTAATTGCTATATTCCGCTGCGCATGTTATTTGGAAACCCAACAGTGGTATCAGAGCCCCGTTCATGTTGATTATTTCAATACCTAGATCATGTTATGTGTATATAAATTGTTTATTTGCCTTGCATGATATGAATATTGGAATATATGATGTTTATGTGTTATGTGATTTTATGTGGTTTATTGTTTTACAACTTTAATCGCACGATTCAATTGCAATAAATATTATGATGGATTCAGAATTATTGATTATTAATTTTGATTAGATCAAAGTTTTAATAATCAGGGAAAAATAATTTTGAGACAAAATTTTCGAACTTTAAAATTCTGTACCATTCTGGCCATTCAGGCGCCCGCTCGCTGTAGACCAGGCGGGCGCTCGGTGGTCAAAATATGTTCTGATTTTGGTTAAAATCTCAATATGGAATTTTCGATAAATTTGACAAAACCAGTAACAGAACCAGTCCAGACTTGCTGATCTGGAATGGGTTTTGGGTAGTTGGTTTGTGTGTGGATTTTGGGGTTTGATTTTCCTATTTGTTTTAGTCTTGTGATTCCTAGATCGGTTCAAGTTTTGGATGGCTAATCTGCGTTCATCGAGATTATGTTTCCCAAAATTGATCGCAATCAAAGTTTCAAAGATAAAACGAAGTTAGAATTATGAAGAGTTCATAATTGCTAAAATTGAGAAACAAAGGTTCTTGATTCAATGATTGGAGATCCATATGGAATTGTGAATGCAATTGGCCTACGTTCATCGAGACCATCTATTGCTTAGTTTCGGCCACATGGACTACTTTCTTGGTTTCTTGAATTAGTGCGGGATTGTGGTTGCCTGATGGCTTAGTTCGACCGCACGTCTTGTTGTCTTGATTTGGAGATAATAACCGAAGTTGAAATAGTCTCATCCTCATAATTATAGAGAAACTAATGACACATAAATATCATGCTTAAATTAATGGAGATTAATTTAGTGACTAAACTTGATGTGTAACATGTTTATATTATGTGCTCATAAATGTGTTATATGCTATATGTGATGAACCTTCAAAGAAAGTTTTAAGTCCTTCTTTGCCATGCCATGATTAAAACACTTGTTTATATATGGGTGATTTTGATGTGGGTTCGCCTCCGCGAAGTGCATTGATTTTATTCATGTATGAGCAAGATGAGGTTCATTAATTTAATGTGGGCTTGCCTCCGCAAGGTGCGTTAAATTGAATGGTTCCTATGCGTTTAAAATGGTTTGACTTAATTAGGCGTCAAAACAGTTTTGGGCCTAGGCAAAAGATGAGATTAAACATGTCTTTTGAAATTGGATTTCTCAAAGAATCTCATAAAAGGATCTAAGAATCATATGGGATATGATTGACATGATTGTCTACCTAATTAATTTAGTTTTGAGCGGTCCGCCTCCGTGGACTCAAAAGTTAAATTAAAGTTGGATCTTAGCCCAATTAAATTATATTATACATTGGATGTATATGAAGGTTATATAATTTAGTGGGAGTATTTTGTTTGAAAAATACATTATTTATCTCTTTATGAAAACCGGTACTTATTAAATTTTGGAAATTTTTTGCATATTTGAAGATAATGACTAATAACACTCAATCAATGTCGTTGCGATCAATCCTTGAGAAGGATATGCTCGAAGAGAATGGTACTAACTTTATGGATTGGATCCGTAGCATAAGAATCGTTCTTAGGCAAGAAGATAAGTTGTACATTCTCGATGGGCCTCTCCCTGCTTAACCACCGCCTACTGCCCCTAGGGCAGAAATGGACAATTACAAGAAACATCGTAATGATTCTAGAGATGTAAGTTGTCTCATGCTTGCTGCTATGTGTTCAAAACTCCAACAAAGTTTGGAACATTTGGAAGCCTATGAGATAGGCATGGAGTTGAGAACCATGTTTCAAGAGCAAGCTAGGCAAGAGAGGTACAAGACCATTGTTGCATTCACTACTTGTAAAATGAATGAAGGGAAACAAGTGAGTCCTCACTTTATTAAAATGAAAGGTTATGTAGAGCACCTTGAGAAACTTGGCTATCCAATCCCATTGGAGCTAGCCACGGATCTCATTCTTAATTCATTGCCTAAAAGTTATAATCAGTTTGTGATGAATTATAACATGCATGGAATGGATAAGAATCTCTCTGAGTTGCATGGGATGCTTAAAACTGCAGAGATGAAAATTGTGGAGAAAGGTTCTCCCGTGCTCTTGGTTCATGATGGGAAGAAGGCTAGTGCCAAAGGAAAGGGTAAGAAAGTTGTCAAACCCAAAATAAGCAAGGCAAAGGTTGCCAAGGCTTCTGAGGAAAAACCCGATTCACAAAAGGATGCAATCTGTTTCCATTGTCAAGAAATTGGTCATTGGAAACGTAATTGCAAGGCTTTCTTGGAAGAGCAAAAGAAGAAGAAGGGCAGCAAGGCTGCGTCGACTTCAGGTATCTATATGATAGATATTCTCCTTTCTACCACTGATTCTTGGGTATTGGATACCGGATGTGGTTCTCACATTTGTCTAAATGTGCAGGGACTAAAGAATAGGAGACTGCTTAAAGAAGGTGAAGTAGATCTACGCGTGGGGAATGGAGCAAGAGTTGCTGCATTAGCCGTAGGGACTTATGAAGTCACTTTACCTTCCGGATTAATTCTTGTTTTGATAATGATGGTTTTAAGTTTCTTATTGAGAATAAGAAATTTTCTATTTATTTAAATGATGTTGTTGGTCCCAGAGACACAACAAGGGTATGAAAAGAGGCTAGAGGGGGGGGGTGAATAGCTTATTTAAAATTTCAACCCTTTTTCAAAATTCAACCTTTATGCTTACACTTGAATTTTGCGGTAGGTAAAAACCACACGGTCAAGTATAAAATGCACAGCGGAAGTTTTCGTTGAAACAAGTTAAGAGTTGATTTTGATAAGTTCAATGCGGTAGGTTTGTTTTTGCGGTAGGTAGTGCGGTAGATGTATATGCGGTAGGTAGGTTGAAAGATTGAAAAATTTGTGTCTTAGAGATTTTTTGGCAAATGATAAGTTAGTCAGATTTTAACTTAGGCAATGAGGTAGACAAACAAACACAATTCACAATTGTTCTTAAATCTGAGATCAAGCACTAAAAGACAAACAAGATTAATATGAACAAGTGAAGAACAATATGAACAAGATGAACAAGACTTAAAGTAAATTTGCAGAAAGGTAAAGTGCAGTAAGTAAATGACACAATGATTTGGAAAGGTTCGATCTGTTAAAAGATCTACGTCCTTTACCAAGATGGTCAATCTTGGATTTTGAATGGAGGATGTATTAATTCTCTTGAGTACAGATTACAAAGATGAAGAACTGAATTAACTCCTATTTTCTATGAAGAACAATCCTAGACTTAGACCAGTGTATCCCTAATGATTCAATCTATGTGATTAATCAATCGGGGTGAGTGTGTGTGTAAGAATCAAGAGCTCTTTGAAATCTATATGATTTTAGAGCCTAATGAATCTTGTGTTGAGAGGCTTGAGATTTGATCTTGAAGGTTGCTGGAGATTTGTTGAAGACTTGAAGGTTGAGTGCTTGAAGATTCGAAGGATTCTGGAAGTTTTGAGTATGATCTTCAATCACCAAGAATTTCAACAGCAATTACTCTCTTAGAATCTCAGCGCCGGTTCAATGAAGAACACAAGGACTATTTATAGCCTTGAAGGAGAAACTAGCCGTTTGAATTCTTGGAGGGCAAGTTTGGAGGACAATGAGCTGTTGATTTCTAATTGGAGCTCATTCTGAGTTGTCCTTTTGTTGCAGAGTCATGGAGGTCCAACTGTACTATGATGACAGTTGTATTCAAATTTGAAATTTGAATTTGCAACGTTCTAAACTAACCAAGGTTTTGGACACAAGTGTGACCATGGTTAAGTTTGAACCAAACTTGAGTTTATTCAACTCTGGTTACATGCGGTCGAATAAGCCATGCGGTAGGCTTGCATTATACGGTCGATGTCTTGCATGAGTTAAGTTGATATTTGCGGCAAGCATGGAGCATGCGGTAGATGTCTTCATGCGGTAGGTTGAGTACTTGCCACACATCTCCAGACTTAGAAAAATTTAGGGTCCTAATCTGCTAAGCCTATCAAACTAGAAAGTGGACTATTCTAAATGAAGTACAAGTACTTCTTACAATATATCCTAAAGTCCACAAAGAGTAAAATAAGGTTATGGGATCAATCAAATCTAGGTAATAGGAGTGGTTTATAATAAGCATATCCAACAATCTCCCCCTATTTGATTGAGACCATTACCTACTATAACAAAGGCTAATTCATTGTACTTGGTAAAAACATGTTTTCAAGAATAAATATGTTATTAAATATCATGTCCCAAGTCAATGCACACTATAAGCCAATGTCATAGATTTCTATCGTCATAAAAAGAAAAACAAATTACTAATCCTAGAAGATAGAAATAATATTTGAAACATTTTCAAAATAAGTGAATACTGAGGAATAGAAATGCATCAAACACAATAACATACTCCAAGTAATAATTATTAAAGCATAGGAGTATAAGGATCACAAAATAGAAATGTTGTTTTAAGTTACAAACCAGAATAAAAGTAAGATTGTTTTAACATCAAATATTCATGACCACATGCGTCAGATCAAATGCGGTCAACATCAATGAGTCTTCAATGAATTTTACGGCAAGAGGAAAGTGGTAAGCTGGGATATTCAATCCTGGAATCATGACTGGAGCAGTGACTCCATCTTCTTCTTCCTCTTCACCGTGAGCTTGAACATTGCCGTGACCTGCTTCAGGAGGTTGAAAAGCTTCCTGCGCAGCTTGAATCACGACTTGTCGATTAAGCCTGTTCATTACCGTATTGATGCGGTTGGATAGGAGGTCAATATTGGTAGATTGTCCTTCAATTCTGACGTTGTTGATCTCAATACGGTTGGTTTGAACCTTCATCGCTTCAGTCATCGCGCAATCTTGGGAGTAAACTTTTCAGCAACCGTAAGAAGTGCGGTATTTGTTTGAACCATTATTTCCTCCTTTAGAGAAGATTTCAACTTCTTCAGCTCTTTGCCCAGCTCCATCCTTATTTCGAGTTTATCATCATTCATTGACTTTGAAAGCTCTTTACTTGCCCCCTCAACCCCACTAACAACACTATTACTAATGTAATCAGTTTGTTTTCTGAGCGCATCTTTGAGCGCGGCAAGAGTGAGGGAAGGAGTATCAGCTGCGGTAGGAGGTGGAGGAGCGGTAGAGGTGCTAGTTGTTCTGCCGATGTGTCCTTCACAGCCTTTGTTATCACAACACTCTCCCCCTTAATGGTCGCAATCATTTCGGAGGGAAGTGCGGCAACATCTCGCTTCAAAGTGGCTTGATCAGATTTAACTCAATAACCTCCTCTCGAAGTGCCACCATACTAGACACTAGAGATCAACCTGGACTGGGTGTCTGCCTGCATCTGAGTCAAAAGTTTAACTGCGGCAAGGAGCTTAGCAGTGGATGATGCGGCAGTCTCAGGTTGAACGGTCAAAGGGGTGGGCACGGCAGGATCAAGAACTGCGGTAGGAGGAACTTCAACATGTTGCTCAGAAACATTATCTCTTGGTGACATTGTCTCATCATCACCAATATCTTCAACAATAACAAAAGAACCATCTTTTCAGGAGTCATATATCTTCAACATTTTCACCTCCATGCCTTTTCTGCGGCAGTTGTCACTTGCGGCAGAGCTTCCATTCTTCTTCAGAGCTTTCATCCACTAGACCTTTTCAATGGGTTTCTCAACAACTATCTCATCTTTCTCACTCTCAGAGGCACTTTCAGATTCCTCACTCTCTGCGGAAACCTCATCATCCTTCTCAGATCCAGACAGTTCTAAAACATCGTCTTGAACATCCAGAGCAAAATTTTTTGGAGATCTTTGGAGGAGCAATCACTATATCCTCATCAGATGAGAGAACTGGTGAAATAACTTCAGGGGAAGGTTGTTTAGCCATCTTAGCCTTTTTAGAGACTTTGACTGGGCTAGGAGTATGGGATCTCTTCTTTTCAAGCTTCTCCCCCTGACTAGGTGCAGGTTTGAGAGATACAGAGGGTTTGGATTTGGAAGAAGTAGACACGGCATGTTGCTTTGGTGCGTAGACTTAGAAGGTTAGATGGAGGTGGAGATTTAGATGGTACGGTATAGAGGGATTTTGAGACTTTAGATTTTGGTTGAGGTTCAGGGGATGGAGAGGGAGACATTGGAGGTACGGTGGGAGTTACTTAGATTTGGAGGCTGAGGTGCGCAGTAGGATGGGCAGATACGGTAGATGCATCTTGATGCCTTGGGAAACAGGTTTCGACTTCCTGGCTGGTTCCTCAGCTTTCTCTTTGCCTTTGACTGAAGTTGGAGGGGAGGGTAGATCAACATTTTTACCCTTGGCACGTGCCTCATGGTGGCAGCATTCTTGCGGTCTTGTTCAAATTCGGCAGCCTCTACATCACTTACCATGCGATCACCAAGGTTTGCTTGACCTCGTTTGGAGTACTTCGGAGGGATGTATTCTTCAATGGGATCTCTTAAAAGATAGGAGCGGTACATTCGTCTCCAAAATTGCTACGGAAGTTGGTTTTCATGGACTTTCGACAGAAATCTTTGGCGGTAGGGATGGGAACCTTATAAGTCTTGTTCTTCTCATACATGTCCTTGATTCTGACCGTGAGACTCATCAAGTAGGAAATCAACCTACTGTTTGTGCGATACTTGGTTTCGCCCTCATCAGCCGCATCCTTATACGAAAGAATGTTAACTCGTAAGATATTATACATGATTTGGCCCCAGTCGAGTCGTTTGCCAAGATAAATAGCAGCAGATATCATCCATTGAGTATGATTAAAGTTGGCATGATTGCCTGTCTTGCATAATAAAGCATGGTCCACCAGATGACTATGTGGTACATAATTTCACCAACATCCTTTCGTTGGATTTTGAGAATGTCTGCAGTGCCAGCCAATTTCTTAGCAAGACTTAGGTTTCCTGCCGTGAAATCTCATCAAAGGCTTCTTTGCTCTTCTTAATTCCCATGACAGGGCTAGATCTCGTGCATCGAAAGTCATCTGGATACCATCACGGAGGCTTGAATAAACTTAGGGTTAGACTCAGGTTCATCAGTACTTTCCATTTCAACTGCCGGTGTTGAAAAATCGTCAACAAATGCTGGTAGATGAAAGTCTTGATCAAGTGTAAGAGAGGGAGAATCCCAGACTTATTCATCCTGCCTAGAATATTGCGGCCAATGGCATCCTTCTTAAGATCTTCAAGGTCCAAGACAATGCCTGGAATAAAGTGACTTAGATCCTGAAACAACAAAATCATAGTTTAGACATTTAGGTAGATCGTGCGGCACTTGACAAAAGTGCGGCAAGAGAGGCACGGTCAAGTGAGGCACGGCAATAATAGAAGTGCGGTAAGCAGGGTGAGATAAAGCTACCGCAAAACATAAAATGTGGTGTTCGAAATAAGATCAAAATATGAATAGTAAATTAACACGGATTACAAACGTATGGAGAGTAACATGGATCAAAAAGGTGAATTCATTAAGAGCACGAAGAACACTAAGATGACTACGATGAACATCAATATCCAGAATCCAAGAAAATGACCAAAAGTCATGAAAAATGACATGAATAGAGTTGGAAATGTAGATTAATCAGTTATATCAAATCAATTTCATGAAACAAATAGTATAACTCTAAAAAAACATTTGAAGGAATTTGAACTTCAACAAAATTGAAAAATCCTATGTAATCAAGAGTTATACTGACTAGAACAAAATAAACAATTAATGCAAGATTTTCATATAACTATTTTAAGAGATTGAAGAACAAATTGGAAAAAAAATTCAAGGAATATGAAGAGTTTTCGTGGTATCTACCCAGAACACGAGAAAGACATTAAAAAATGAAAATCCATACCATAACAACGATGGGAGGAGTGGATTGAGTCGGAGGTTCATCTCTTGATTCACAGATTTCGAAGTTTTCTTAGATGGGTGTTTAGAAGTCATTTATACTGAGAAATGATGGGGGGAAGGCGGTTCTAGAGAGAAGTTTAGAGAGAGAGAGGTTTTGAAGTTTCTAAAAAAGGTGAGAGATGCAAAGAGTGGTGGAGTATAAAGGGAAATGGAACGGTTTGGTGGTGGTTTGCAGAGGTCAGAGATGATGGGATGATGGGACGGGGTAACTCTGCAAAAAGGGCGGATGTGACCTAGGGTCTAGTTTTCATTAAATGCAAGGTTGCAGAGGGTCACATCGGACTAGCCAATGATGGCTTAGATATATTTAAGGAATAAAAATTAATGCAAAATTTAATGCCCTAAAAGATTTGAATTTATTAAACGAGGGAAAATAGAAAGTTACCTTTATGCCCTTGAGGTAGATACGACAGAAACATCCTAAATATCTCTAAGTTAGAATGGCTTACCTGGGGTCCTTGTGCGGTAACTATGAGGTCGACCGTGACATGTGCGGTCGATTGAGGTCTTACCTTGCTTGGTTTAGCTTTTGAGATGATTACATGAGGTACAAGATTTTACGCGGCAGTGTGAAGTGTGCTGCAACATTTGAATGATGCGGCAAACTGGAGGTGCGGTCAATTTGAGGGATTGAAAAATCAATGGTATTTGCTTGACCGTGATATGTCTGCCGTGTACCTATCTTGATTTTGAACTTTTGACAAACATTAGTACAAGAATTTTGTATGGACAAGTAAAGTTCAAGCATACCTATTTCTCCTCTTAGATACCTAAATCTCTTGGAATCGAGAGCTTTAGTGAGAATGTCTGCAATTTGATCATCAGTACTCACATACTCTAGGTGGATATTACCTTTTTCAACATGATCCTTGAGAAAAGTGGTATTTGATATCATGTGTTTGGTCTTGGAATGCATGACAGGGTTGTTGAGACAGCAATGGTAGATGTATTGTCACAAAAGATTGGACAATTTTCTTCTTTGATTCCATAGTCAACCAATTGTTGCTTCATCCACAGCACTTGGCAGCCGCAGCTTCCAGCAGCTATATATTCAGCTTCTGTGGTAGATACAGAGACTGAGGGCTTGTTTCTTGCTTGCCCATGAAACTAGTCGATTTCCAAAGAAATGACAAGTTCCACTCGTGCTTTTCCTGTCGATGGTACATGCTGCATAATCTGCATCTGAGTAACCTATAAGATCAAAAGTTGAATCTTTGGAGTACCAAAGTCCAAGTTAATAGTCCCAGATAGATATCGAATAATAATTAACAGCAATAAGACGTGCTTCTCTAGGATCAGCTTGATAACGAGCACAAACGCAAACACTAAACATGATATCTGGCCTACTAGCAGTTAAGTATAGGAGAGAGCCAATCATACTCGATATAAGGTTTGATCAACCTTCTTACCTTTCAAGTCTTTATCTCAGCTTGTTACCAATATCCATAGGAGTGTCGTATGCCTTTGCATTTTCAGTCCAAATTTCTTGATGAGATCTCTAGTGTACTTAGCTTGGTTGAGGGAGATGCCTTCAGCACATTGTTAATTTGAAGTCCAAGGAAGAATGCAATTCTCCCATCATGCTCATCTCAAATTTGCTTTTCATGAGTTTCTCAAACGCTTACACAACAATTCATTAGTAGAACAAAAATAATATCATCTACATATATTTGAACAAGTAAAGTATGATCATTATATTTAGCAATGAATAAAGTTGTGTCGATCTTACCACGTGAATCCCTTTTCAAGGAGAAACTTAGATAGAGTATCATACCATGCTCGTGGAGCTTGTTTGAGTCCATATAAAGCTTTACGGAGTTTGTAGACATGATTTTGGAAATTTGGGATCTTCAAATCCGGGTGGTTGAGCAACAAAGACGGTTTCTTGAAGTTCTCCGTTGAGAAATGCACTCTTCACATCCATTTAATATAGCTTGAATCTTTTGTAAGAGGTATAAGCTAAGAATATCCTTATAGCTTCGAGTCTTACAATGGGGGCAAATGTTTCATCATAATCAATGCCTTCTTCTTGTCTATATCCTTGTGCAACCAACCTTGCTTTGTTCCTTGTGATGCTTCCATTCTCATCCATCTTGTTTCGGAACACCCACTTTGTACCAATCACTCATTGATCTTGCGGCCTTGGAACCAAGGTCCAAACTTTACATCTTTCAAATTGGTTGAGCTCTTCTTGCATGGAAACAACCCAACTTGAGTCCTGGAGTGCTTCATCAACTTTCTTAGGTTCAACTTGAGATATGAATGCGGTAAGTGCATCATAGTTTGATCTTCTTGTTCTAACACCAGAATGCAAATCACCAATGATATCTGAATTGGGTGATTTCTGACCTCACGAACTTCTTGAGGTATGTCTGGTTGAGTTGATGGTGGTTGTAAATCTTCTAGTGGTACATTATTTGAGTCATCCCAGTCATAAGTGATTTGAGGGATAGGTTCTTCAACATTTATGGGTGTCTCAACTTCAACTCCATTTGAGGTAGCAGCAGATGAGGTAGCTTCTGGTGCTTCATGTGAGGTAGATGGAGGTGCAGTTGAGGTAGATGGGTTTCCTTATGTTGATTGATTTTGGGGTTGAGTTGTACCTGTCTCATTTATCTCAACAAAATCATCAGCAACATTTGGAGCCATATGTGGCTCAAGGAGAGAATGTTCATCAAAAGTAACATGGACAGATTCAACTATCTTAAGAGTGGTTTTATTAAATACACGAAAATCTTGAGGTTTAGCATACCCAATAAATATACCTTCATCGGCCTTAGGAGCAAATTTACCTCGATGTTCTTACCGTTGTAGAGTATAAAGCATTTGCATCCAAATATCTTGAAGTATGCTATGTTGGGGGTTCTTCCTCTCAAAGTTCATAAGGAGTTTTGTTGTAGGTCTTGTTGATGAGGGATCTATTTTGAGTGAAGCATGCTGTGTGACGGCTTCAGCCCAAAAGTATTGAGTAGCTTGCTTCAGCAATCATGTCTTTCCGGCCTCTATCAACGTTCTATTCTTTCTTTCACTACCACCGTTTTGTTGTGAACTCCAGCAGCCAGCAAACGAAGTTGGGTCAATACCATGATATCACGTATGAGCAACACCGTTGTTCTTGAATTCTATACCGTTGTCGGATCGAACACTAACGATGTCATCTTCTTTTTGTGTTGGGAGCTGTCTAAAGAGTGCGGTCAAAATGTCATAAACAAATCATCTTGGAGCTCATCATCTCGACCCACGTATATCTTGAGTAGTCATCTACCACAACTAAGGAATATCTATTTCCTCCAATACTTGCGGTAGAACAGGTCCAAACACGGTCCATATGAAGTAGTTGCAAACATCTAGAAGTTGAAGGTTGTCGTCTTGCTGGAGAAAGACGCTTTTGGTTGTTTGCCTAGTTGACATGCTGTGCACTTCTCATCGTGGTGATCAGCTACTTTGGGTAGACCACGAACTAGATTTTCTCTACCAATCTTGGAGAGATACTTGAAGTTAAGTGACTTAGTCTTTTATGCCACAGCCAACTATTTTCACTAACATTCTTTGCTACAAAACAGAGATTAGAAGAAATGCAGATGAATTAAAATCAACAACATAAACATTTTTCTTACGAATCCCTTTGAGCAAAGTGACGCCGGATATGCCATCTTTGATGAGACAGAAATTGAAGTGAAGTGGCATTGCAATCCTTTGTCGCAGAACTGAGATATGAGAGTAGATTGTGTTGTATCCAATAACTAGAGAGACTTCTTGGGTGGTGATTTTTCCTTACGAATGACTCCATATACTACAGTTTTCCTTTTTATTATCTCCGAAGGTTACTGATGGCCCTTTTTCTTCACGGACATCTTCCAACAAATTGATATCTCCAGTCATGTGCCTTGAGCAGCCACTATCGAGATACCATAAACTTGATTTATCCTGAAGTGTCCAGCCATTAAGCAGATGACCTACAAAATAGACATTTAAGAACAAGGTCCCTTTTTATTCTTTTGGGTCCAAGGGTTAGCAACTTTTAACAACCCACACTTGCCTCACAGAAGGGGTTTAAGCCTTCTGGAATTTGGCGTGAATCTTAAAAGACATTCAGCAGCCTTGTGACCATAATCATCACACACGGAACAATGGTGGAGCCACCTAACTGAGGGTTAACAAACTTTGTCACGGTCTTCAGCACAATATCGTTTAAAGGTGTGGATGCGGTCTCCTTTACAAAGTTCATCCTTTTGAACCTTGCTGTATTTCCACCATATGCGGTCGACTTACCATGAAAGGTAGTCTGCCGCGGTAGGATCCTGCGGTAGGAAGACTCACCTTGCCGCATGAGGTAGACTCTGCGATAGGTTCATCCACGGCAATACCTTTCATCTTTGCCTTGCCAGTTTGTTTCTTAGGGTAGACATAGTTGAACTCTAGTTTCTTCTTTGGTTCTTGTCCTACACCCTTTGAAAAATGATGTTTAGCCTTCGACCCTTCCAAAGTTTGCTGGGTAATTTCTCATCTCTTTCACAACAAGATGCACATTTAAAGTTGTCACTAGTTTGAAATCCTAAGCTTCCTTATCACCACTAGGCTTTTGGGATTCTAAGATTTGTCCATAGTGACACGAGAATTGGTCCACTCATTAGTGATCTTTTCAAGTCATTATCTCAGCAACCAATTCATCGTTTTTAACTTTAAATATAGCATTTGTTCTTCTAAGAAAAGTTTCGATCAGTAAGAGGAGTCATGCTCTTGATCTTCTCCTTAAGAGGGGTGAGTTCAGATCTTAGTAGAGATTTCTCCGTCTTGAGCTGGAAATTTCTTCAGTTGAAAGTGCTAAAGCTTCCTTCATGCCAGAGAATTTACTAATTACATGTTCAGCTTTGCAAACATCTTTTCTTGTTCATCGGGAGAAATGTCAAACTTGACTTGAGGTGTGGTAGACAGAACTTCCTTCACTTTGGGGTTAAGTAGAGCCTTCTTTGCTGCACTAACATCACATCTTGAAAATAGAAGATCACCATTCTTTGAACCGGAGTTAGGATCCTTTTTCAGCAAGTTCATCGGTCGTATAACTTATCCGTTTAGGTTTGCATTTGGTGAGCGACGACTTTTATTATCATCCTCATCATCGGACTGAACGACCAAAACAATGTGACCTTCTTCAGAATCCTCATCACTTTCATCAGAGTCTGACTCTATCCATGTAGCTAACTCTTTTGTGGTAGAGTCCTCTTCAGCAACCATCCCCTTTTGCTTTGAGTATCTTGGATTGAAGTTGCTTTTCTTCTTCATATACTCATACTTGGGAATTGGGCATTCTGATGCGAAATGACCGGGTTTCCTGCAATTAAAACATACGAGATCCTCTTTCTTCTTGGAGAAGTTGAAGTTCTCTTTCTTCTTTGAAAGGGCTGCTCCTTGAAAACCTTGTTGGAGCTTTGCTTGTTGATCCGGGTCTTGCTGTCTTTCTGAACTTTTGGAATCTTTTCACGAACATAGCAAAATCATCATCATCCATATCAAGTAAATCTGATGTGGAGATTTTTGGATCTTCTTCCTCGATCACTTCTTCCTTTGAGCAACCAACGATAAGCTCTTTGTTTTTCCTTCCATTTCAGCAATGTTGTTAAGCTTGATATCAAAGACCTTGAGGTTGGCATAGAGGCTTCTAAGAGACATGTCATCTAGTAGCTTGGTATCTTCAAGAGTGTTTCCTTGTGTAGATATTGTGAACCAAGAGCGGCAAGAAAATTAACATTATTTCTTTCTTGGTAAGCTTCTTTCCGAGTGCTGTATAAGTACTCACGATCTCACAATAACGATCGTAAGTGGCTCTAAGTGATTCACCGGGGATCTTAGCAAAGTTGTTGAATCTTCTTTGAATTGCAAACTTTTTGCTTTCCTTGCAAGCTTGATCTCCTTCGATGTAATCTTCAATTGCATCCCAAAGTTCTTTTGCAGTAGAACATTCCATGATCTGTCGACGCTGTGACGTACTCAAGGTACTTAGAAGTATACTTTTTGCTTTCACATCCATTCCAACCATTCTTTTTTCTTCATCGGTCCATTCAGCTTTTGGTTTCTTGATAGTCGGATTTGCACCATTGGTTTCTGGATCCGGATTAGCTTTCATTGGGAAGTATGGTCCAATGGTAAGACAATCACCAAGTTGCTCGTCCATGGAGTAGAACTGGGTTAGAATGCTGTGCTTCCATACGTCAAAATTATCTTCGTCGAACGCTGGAACGTGAGTGAAGTTAACCGTTGCCATAGTTTTCTGACTTGCCATTTCGAATCGGCACCCAAGCTGTTAAGCTTGAAAAACAGAAGTTTTATAAAGGTGTTTGCTCTGATACCACTTGTTGGTCCCAGAGACACAACAAGGGTATGAAAAGAGGCTAGAGGGGGGGGGGTGAATAGCCTATTAAAATTTCAACCCTTTTTCAAAATTCAACCTTTATGCTTACACTTGAATTTTGCGGTAGGTAAAAACCACACGGTCAAGTATAAAATGCACAGCGGATGTTTTCGTTGAAACAAGTTAAGAGTTGATTTTGATAAGTTCAATGCGGTAGGTTTGTTTTTGTGGTAGGTAGTGCGGTAGATGTATATGCGGTAGGTAGGTTGAAAGATTGAAAATTTGTGTCTTAGAGATTTTTGGCAAATGATAAGTTAGTCAGATTTTAACTTAGGCAATGAGGTAGACAAACAAACACAATTCACAATTGTTCTTAAATCTGAGATCAAGCACTAAAAGACAAACAAGATTAATATGAACAAGTGAAGAACAATATGAACAAGATGAACAAGACTTAAAGTAAATTTGCAGAAAGGTAAAGTGCAGTAAGTAAATGACACAATGATTTGGAAAGGTTCGATCTGTTAAAAGATCTACGTCCTTTACCAAGATGGTCAGTCTTGGATTTTGAATGGAGGATGTATTAATTCTCTTGAGTACAGATTACAAAGATGAAGAACTGAATTAACTCCTATTTTCTATGAAGAACAATCCTAGACTTAGACCAGTGTATCCCTAATGATTCAATCTATGTGATTAATCAATCGGGGTGAGTGTGTGTGTAAGAATCAAGAGCTCTTTGAAATCTATATGATTTTAGAGCCTAATGAATCTTGTGTTGAGAGGCTTGAGATTTGATCTTGAAGGTTGCTGGAGATTTGTTGAAGACTTGAAGGTTGAGTGCTTGAAGATTCGAAGGATTCTGGAAATCTTGAGTATGATCTTCAATCACCAAGAATTTCAACAGCAATTACTCTCTTAGAATCTCAGCGCCGGTTCAATGAAGAACACAAGGACTATTTATAGCCTTGAAGGAGAAACTAGCCGTTTGAATTCTTGGAGGGCAAGTTTGGAGGACAATGAGCTGTTGATTTCTAATTGGAGCTCATTCTGAGTTGTCCTTTTGTTGCAGAGTCATGGTGGTCCAACTGTACTATGATGACAGTTGTATTCAAATTTGAAATTTGAATTTGCAACGTTCTAAACTAACCAAGGTTTTGGACACAAGTGTGACCATGGTTAAGTTTGAACCAACTTGAGTTTATTCAACTCTGGTTACATGCGGTCGAATAAGCCATGCGGTAGGCTTGCATTATGCGGTCGATGTCTTCATGATTAAGTTGATTTTTGCGGCAAGCATGGAGCATGCGGTAGATGTCTTCATGCGGTAGGTTGAGTACTTGCCACACATCTCCAGACTTAGAAAAATTTAGGGTCCTAATCTGCTAAGCCTATCAAACTAGAAAGTGGACTATTCTAAATGAAGTACAAGTACTTCTTACAATATATCCTAAAGTCCACAAAGAGTAAAATAAGGTTATGGGATCAATCAAATCTAGGTAATAGGAGTGGTTTAAAATAAGCATATCCAACAGATGTGCTTTATGGTATTGCTAATTCATTTAATGGCCTTTATATCTTGGATGTCAAGAATGAAAATAATGACAATGTCTATCATGTAAATAAGAAATCTAAACCAAATGATGTAAATCATACTTATCTGTGGCTTTGTCGTCTCGGTCATATTAATGAGAAGTGTATCTCAAAACTCCATGGGGACGGACTTTTGGGTTCATGTGACTTAGAGTCATATGATACTTGTGAGTCGTGTCTTCTTGGAAAAATGACTAAGACCCTTTTACCAAGTTGAGTGAAAGGGCAAGCGACTTATTGGGGTTGATACATTCCGATGTATGCGGACCATTAAGTAGCAATGCTAGGGGAGGATTTCAATACTTCATAACCTTCACTGATGATTATAGTAGATATGGGTATGTTACCTAATGAACATAAAAGTGAAGCGTTTGAGATATTTAGAATATTTCAAAATGAAGTAGAAAAACAACTTGGCAAAAGTATTAAGGCACTTCGATCAGATCGTGGTGGCGAATACTTAAGTCAAGAATTGATGATCATCTAAAGAATTGTGGAATAGTTTCACAATTGACTCCACCCGGAACACCACAATGGAATGGTGTGTCCGAAAGGAGGAATCGGACTTGTTAGACATGGTTCGATCAATGATGAGTCAAGTTGATCTTCCAATATCCTTTTGGGTTACACTCTAGAAACCGCTGCTTTCACACTAAATCGTGTTCCAACTAAATTGGTTCAAAAGACTCCATATGAGATTGGAGCGGAAAGAAGCCTTGTCTGTCTTTCATGAAGATTTGGGGTTGCGAAGCTTTTGTCAAAAGACTTGTCTCAGACAAACTTGCACACAAATCTGATAAATATAATTTCGGGGATATCCTAAGAAACTAGAGGATATTACTTTTACAACCGTGAGGACAACAAAGTGTTTGTTGCCCGAACTGGTGTCTTTCTAGAGAAAGAGTTTCTCTCCAAGAAAATCAGTGGGAGTAAAATAAATCTTGAAGAAATTCGAGACCCAGAAAATAACATTGAACCAATAGTGAACAAGAACAAGAACCACAAGGAGTTGTGAACCTATTCAAAATACACAAGCAACTCACAGATCTAGTAGGTTACGATCCGAGCCCGAGAGATATGGATTTCTCGTAACGGATAGTAATGAGGTAGAAATCATTGAGAATGATGAACCGTCAACCTACCAAGAGGCGATGTCTTCTCCTGATTCGGACAAGTGGCTTGGAGCCATGGAATCCGAATTGCAATCCATGCAAGACAATCAAGTTTGGAATTTGATTGATGCGACCGAAGGTGTAAAAACCATATGATGCAAATGGTGTTGTTAGTGGTGCCCTAGGCACGTTTAATAAACGTTGTAATTGTTATCATTTATTTCATATCAATAAAGAGATGTTTTGATTATTATTGTTGTTCATGTTTACTTATAATAATCTCCGTCCCTAGTACTTGTTAAGCACTAGTATAAAGGCTAAATGATCATGGGATGATCATGTTAGATTTATGGGTATTGTTTGGAACAAGGTACTGGACATGACCCGCTTTATGAGATTTATGTCATGGTCTATGTCATACATATATCTCATATTAGTTATGTCATTTGAATCCTTAGACATGAAGTTATTATAGCTTCCACTTGATGAACATTATGTTTTGAACATATTCAAACGCTACTTTTAACCGAGTAGTTATAAAGGGTATGATTGGCATAATCGGATTCACGTAGGGAAGAATAATAAGCTAAATGGATTTGTCCCTCCTCGGAGAGATGTCAAGC
>JAOWBW010000235.1:1381826-1502567 GCA_026119855.1 Campanula takesimana
TTGGATGTATAAGAAGGTTATATAATTTAGTGGGAGTATTTTTTGATGAAAATACATTGTTTATTTCTTTAAATGAACATTGGTACTTATTAAATTTTGGAAATTTTGCATAATTGTAGATAATGACTAACAACACTCAATCAATTCGTTGCGATCGATCCTTGAGAAGGATAAGCTCCAAGAGAATGGTACGAACTTTATGGATTGGATCCGTAGCCTAAGATTGTTCTTAGGCAAGAAAATAAGTTTACATTCTTGATGGGCCTCTTCCTGCTGAACCAGAACCTACTGCCCCTAGGGCAGAAAGAAACAATTACAAGAAACATCGTAATGATTCTAGAGATGTAAGTTGTCTCATGCTTGCTACTATATGCTCAAAACTCCAACAAAGTTTGGAACATTTGGAAGCCTATGACATAGGCGTGGAGTTAAGAGCCATGTTTCAAGAGCAAGCCTAGGCAAGAGATGTACAAGAACCATTGTTGCATTCACTTCTTGCAAAATGATGAAGGGTAATAAGTGAGTCCTCACATGCTTAAAATGAAAGGTTATATAGAGCATCTTGAGAAACTTGGCTATCCAATTCCATTGGAGCTTGCCACGGATCTCATTCTTAATTCATTGCCTAAAAGTTATAATCAGTTTGTGATGAATTATAACATGCATGGAATGGATAAGAATC
This sequence comes from Campanula takesimana, assembly GCA_026119855.1. Lineage (NCBI taxonomy): Eukaryota > Viridiplantae > Streptophyta > Magnoliopsida > Asterales > Campanulaceae > Campanula > Campanula takesimana. The sequence continues at coordinate 1,382,509 of JAOWBW010000235.1, forward strand.
TCTCCGAGTTGCATGGGATGCTTAAAACTGCGGAGATGAAGATTGGTGGAGAGGTTCTCCTGTGCTCTTGGTTCATGATGGGAAGAAGGCTGGTGCCAAAGGAAAGGGTAAGGCAAAAGTTATCAAACAAGATAAGCAGGAAAAGGTTGCAATGCTTTTGAGGCAAAACCCGATTCACAAAAGGATGCAATCTGTTTCCATTGTCAAGAAATTGGTCATTGGAAACGTAATTGCAAGGCTTTTCTTGGAAGAGCAAAGAAGAAGAAGGGCAGCAAGGCTCGTCGACTTCAGGTATCTATATGATAGATATTCTCCTTTCTACCACTGATTCTTGGGTATTGGATACCGGATGTGGTTCTCACATTTGTTTAAATGTGCAGGGACTAAGAATATAGAGACTACTTAAAGAGGGTGAAGTAGACCTACGCGTGGGGAATGGAGCAAGAGTTGCTGCATTAGCCGTAGGGACTTATGAAGTCACTTTACCTTCCGGTTTAATACTTGTTTTGAACAATTGCTATTATGTACCGGATTTAAGTAGAAATATTATTTCAATTTCTTGTTTGGATAATGAAGGTTTTAAGTTTCTTATTGAGAATAAGAATTTTCTATTTATTTAAATGATGTACTTTATGGTATTGCTATTCATTTAATGGCCTTTATGTCTTGGATGTCAAGAATGAAAATAATGAAAATGTCTATCATATAAATAAGAAATCTAAAACCTAATGATGTAAATCATTCTTATTTGTGGCATTGTCGTCTTGGTCATATCAATGAGAAGCGTATCTCAAAACTCCATGGGGACGGCCTTTTGGGTTCATGTGACCTCGAGTCATATGACACTTGTGAGTCGTGTCTTCTTGGAAAATTGACTAAGACACCTTTTACCAAGCTAGGTGAAAGGGCAAGCGACTTATTGGGGTTGATACATTCCGATGTATGCGGACCATTAAGTAGCAATGCTAGGGGAGGATTTCAATACTTCATAACCTTCACTGATGATTATAGTAGATTTGGGTATTTTTACCTAATGAAACATAAAAGTGAAGCATTTGAGATATTTAGAATATTTCAAAATGAAGTAGAAAACAACTTGGCAAAAGTATTAAGCACTTCGATCAGATCGAGGTGGAGAATACTTGAGTTATGAATTTGATGATCATCTAAAGAATTGTGGATAATTTCACAATTGACTCCACCCGGAACACCACAATGGAATGGTGTGTCCGAGAGGAGAAATCGGACTTTGTTAGATATCGTTCGATCAATGATGAGTCAAGTTGATCTTCCAATATCCTTTTGGGTTACGCTCTAAAAACCGCTGCTTTCATACTAAATCAAGTTCCAACTAAATCGGTTCCAAAGACTCCATACGAGATGTGGAGTGGAAAGAAACCTAGTTTGTCTTTCATGAGGATTTGGGGTTGCGAAGCTTTTGTCAAAAGACTTGTCTCCGACAAACTAGCACACAAATCTGATAAATGTATTTTCGTGGGATATCTAAGAAAACTAAAGGATATTACTTTTACAACCGAGAGGACAACAAGTAGTTTGTTGCCCGAACTGGTGTCTTTCTCGAGAAACAGTTTCTCTCCAAAGAAATCAGTGGGAGTAAAATAAATCTTGAAGAAATTCGAGAACCCAAAAAATAACATTGAACCAATAGTGGAACAAGAACAAGAACCACAAGGAGTTGTGGGAACTTGTTCAAAATACACAAGTAACTCGCAGATCTAGTAGGTTACGATCCGAGCCCGAGAGATATGGATTTCTCATAACGGATAGTAATGAGGTGGAAAATCATTGAGAATGATGAACCGACAACCTATCAAGAGGCGATGTCTTCTCCTGATTCGTACAAGTGGCTTGGAGCCATGGAATCCGAATTGCAATCCTGCAAGACAATCAAGTTTGGAATTTGATTGATGCACCGAAGGTGTAAAAACCATAGGATGCAAATGGGTCTTCAAGAAGAAGACTAACATGGATAGGAAGGTGCATACTTACAAAGCTAGACTTGTAGCGAAGGGTTATAGGCAAGTTCATGGTATTGATATGATGAAACCTTTTCACCCGTAGCAATGATCAAGTCTATAAGAATTTTGCTTGCCATTGCCGCATATCATGACTATGAAATATGGCAAATGGATGTCAAAACTGTTTTCCTAAATGGAAAACTACAAGAGGATGTGTATATGACACAACCAGAAGGTTTTGAACAGAATTCTAAGGTATGCAAATTGCAAGAAATCCATTTATGGATTGAAAGCAAGCTCTAGGAGTTGAATCTCCGTTTTGATGAATCGGTCAAAGAGTTTGTTTCATCAAGAACGAAAATGAGCCTTGTGTATACAAGAAGATTAGTAGGAGCATAGTGATATTCCTGATTTTATATGTGGATGACATATTACTCATTGGAAACGACATTCCTACACTTCAGTCCGTAAAGACTTGGTTGGGAAAGTGTTTCTCAATGAAAGATATGGGTGAAGCCGGATATATATTGGCATTAAGATCTATAGAGATAGATCAAGGAAGCTACTTGGTTTAAGCCAAAGTACATACATTGACAAGGTCATTAGAAGATTCCGTATAGAAAATTCTAAAAGAGGTACCTTGCCGGTGTTACATGGAGTTTCTCTAAGCAAGACTCAATGTCCTAAGACAAAAGATGAGCATGAGAAAATGAATGATATTCCATATGCTTCGGCAATTGGGTCCATCATGTATGCCATGATTTGTACTAGGCCGGATGTATCTTATGCTTTGAGCATGACAAGTAGATACCAATCCGACCCCGGAGAGAATCACTGGGTAGCTGTAAAAGTGATTCTTAAGTACTTGAGAAGGACTAAAGACTCGTTTTTGGTCTATGGAGGAATGGAAAATGATCTCGTTGTAAATGCTTACACGGATGCAATCTTCCAAACCGACAGAGATGACAGACGATCGCAATCGGGTTTTGTGTTTATGTTAAATGGTGGAGATGTAAACTGGAAGAGTTCCAAGCAGAGTACAACCGCTGATTCTACAACGGAAGCTGAGTATATTGCTGCATCGGATGCTGCAAAGGAAGCTATTTGGATTTAAGAAGTTCATCACTGAATTTGAAGTGGTTCCTAGTATTGCTAATCCAATAGACCTTTATTTTGATAATAATGGTGCTATTGCTCAAGCAAAGGAACTAAGGGCACATCAAAAATCCAAACACATACTTAGGCGTTACCATGTCATTCGAGAAATCATTGACAGAGGTGACGTGAATATATGCAAAGTTCCTACTGATGACAATGTCACGGACCCGCTAACAAAGGGACTTCCACAAGCTAAACATGAAGGTCATGTTAGGTCTATGGGTATTAGATACATGGGAGATTGGGCCTAGGGCAAGTGGGAGATTGTTGGTAGTGGTGCCCTAGGCACGTTTAATAAACGTTGTAATTGTTATCATTTATTTCATATCAATAAAGAGATGTTTTGATTATTATTGTTGCTCATGTTTACTTATAATAATCTCCGTCCCTAGTACTTGTTAAGCACTAGTATAAAGGCTAAATGATCATGGGATGATCATGTTAGATTTATGGGTACTTGTTTGGAACAAGGTACTGGACATGACCCGCTGTATGAGATTTATGTCATGGTTCATGTCGTACATATATCTCATATTAGTTATGTCATTTGAATCCTTAGACATGAAGTTATTATAGTCTTCCACTTGATGAATATTATGTTTGACATATTCAAACGCTACCTTAACCGGGTAGTTATAAAAGTGTATGATTGGCATAATCGGATTCACGTAGGGAAGAATAATAAGCTATATGGATTTGTCCCTCTTCGGAGAGATCTCAAGCTTAGGCCTCTCATAGGAATGATGTTGATGAAAATGTTCGGCCGGACTCAAATGAATTGATTAGATTAATGTCATTTGGATTATCAACATATTCGGAATCGAGAAAGTATTGAACAAAAACAAGTTGACCGTTTGACCATGACTTGTGTTCAATGAGATCGTGGACAAAGGGATTGTGACATATTCTAAATGAATGTGAACTTGTATCTAGTTATACTATTTGGGTAGGTATGACGGTTTGCTAGAACCTAATCATATCTTATGGATTCATGTTTGAACCCATTACCAACTTAGTATAATCCTAGAGGGTCACACACAATAGAACGAATCCTTAAAGGACTATGTTGGAAAATTAAGGCTCTCTGATCATGGTGTGCGACCGCACAAATCAGGCTGGGCGGCCGCACATGTTTGGGCGACCGCACACCTGTTTTTGGACGGCCGCACAGTGAGTTGGGACAGATTTCCTGATTTAATTAGGAAAATGATTTTGGACGGGTTTTGACACAAGTTTCCTATTTGGAATAAGTCTAACTTGTATATAAACAGCCAAATTCGGCCAGAACTCAACCCTAGCTTTTGTGCAAGTCTCCAAAGAGTTTGAGAGAGTTTTATTTTGTTCTAAGATATCCTAGATTGAAGAACAAAATAATACACAAAATAATTCCATATAGTTCATATTAATTTTGAAAACGTGTTTCACAATTTGGTCTAGCAACCAAGATCAAGTGTTCTTGATATTCGTTCAAGGTGTGGATATCGCTAGAGGGTGAAGCTCATCATCTTCAAAGTTCGTGTTCTTACTTGTTTGTGATTAAAGCTTCAATTTCTCCACCAAGATCAAAGACCAAATTCAAAGTCATCAAGGGTTAGTTTTTCTAGTATTCATATTGCAAGTATTTGATTTAATCATATGAATGGATCTATGGGCTTTGGGTTTCATAAAAATTTAAATGCTATTTTCCGCTGCGCATGTTACGACGAAACCCAACATTTATAGTCTTCAAAAGACTTGGGAAATACTTCAAAATGGCGTGGATCTTCAGTTGAAGTTAGGGGTGTTCACGGTCCCGTTTTTATTAAAATTTTACAAAACCAGAACCGGACCAATTATACGGTTCTGTAAAAATTTAGAACCAGAACCAGACCAATACATTAGAAAACCTATGTCATTGATCCGATCCTAATTTTCTGGTTCCGGTCCGATTCTCTGATTCTAAGGGTGTGCTCGGTACGGTATTGTGACTAAATAGCAGGCCATACAAAAAAGCTATGTTTCGTAAAAAAATACAATAAAAATACAAACAAGCTGAAAGTCTATCCAATTTAAAATTTTGAAGCAGGCCATACTACTTGGGTGGAGCAAAACAATTTAGTTAGGTACTTAAGTTGATACAAACTCAAATCCTACTCCGAAAATAAAACACAAGTTATGATTCTTACTTAACTTAATACAGACAACCTTAAATCAAATATTAATATTTATCTGTAGAGGCGTTGTAAATTGCAATAGTAATAATGTACTAAATAATAATATATCTATAATATTTATATATGTTATGATTGGTCCGGTCCGGTCCAGAACCGTAAAAATATTTAACAAAACCGGAACCGAACCAATTAATCGGTTTTATAGAAATTTGGAACCAAAACCAGACCAACACTATTAAACCGGTCCGATTTTTATTGGTTCGGTCCGGTTCTATTGATCTAGTCCGGTTCTGTTTTTTCTGCACAGCCCTAACTGAAGTGAGTAGCGAGAGTGGAGTCGTTCTTGGGGCTAAAATAATCACAATCCTTTGTAGGAACTAATACTTGAAGCCCAAGTTCTTCCATCCTTCTCTTCTACCTTCAAGCTTTAAATTCCTTGTACTCCCTTGATAAATACTCAGCCTTTGAATGAGTCAATTACCCAAGTTTTTCTCTTGTCCTTTATTCCACAAGTTATGCATGAAATCTTCAATTTATGCGTAAATTCAACATCTTCAACTTCCTTCCTTATTTATAGCATTCCACCTTAGTACAACCTGAAATATGGACCAACAAAATACAATCTTACAAAATATGTTAAATATTAGTACAATATAATTTTGTGAAAGAAATGTTCAAATCCAAACTTTTGTCTTGTAACAATGAGACAGTGTTGGCGACACTTATCGTAACACCACAGTTTGCACTTACACGGAATAAGAACTTTTGTTTTCAAAATAGTAATACAAATATACGATCCTATAAGATAAAATCAAATTAAATTTTGAAACATTATACTGTACAATATTTACAAATAATATTTTATTAACAAAAATTGTTGGGAATTTATTCCTTAAATCGGTAGCAAGGGTGTAAGCGGTTCAGTTCAAGTTGCGCTTTAGGATTGAACCGAACCAAATTATATGGGCTGGTTCGGTTTCCAATCATGAGTGGTTCGTTTCGATCTCTCAAAATCAGCATACTCCATTGTTCGGTTTGGTTTGTTGTCTAACTCATCCATACCAAATCATACCAAACCGCGATCTGAACTGCGAAACCTAACCATCAAACTGAACAATCACACTGAAACTCCAGACTGAACCACCATACTAAAATATGTTGCTTTTTTGAAATCTAGGCTTGAAATCTTGTAAAACCATTTTCTTCGTAGGAATTGTTTTTCTTTTTGTTTACTATTGAGTTTTGATGATTCTAAATCATAAAACTAATAATCCTATCTATCTCTATGTAACTATTTATCAAACAATTATTATTGTTTTCTAATTCCTTCGGAATAAGACTTTATTTTCCTAAAAGAAATACCAAAAAGAGGATATGATCCCATAAAAGGTGGTCGTACGGCGGCATGGGAGTCGTACTCCCCACAGTTGGCTGTACGTTGGCCATTATCACTGTGATATCCCACATCGGTGGGATATCAAAATCTTTAGTGGTACTTAAGGTACAATAAATTACCAATGAATACCAATACGTCAAAGGATTTTTGGGTGGACATGTGGTAAGCCAAGTGGACCCAAGATATTTGTATTCATTGGGCCAGTCCGTGGTGCTTGTGTAACGGGTAGGGCCTGCGGGCTCGGGTCGTTACAAATAGTATCAGAGCGGGTCCCTGCTGGAAGTGTGGAGCAAAGTGCTTTGCGGAACAAAGTGCACACCGCGGAGTTGGTGGGAGTCACCTCTTGAATCCATACGAGCCCCTCTTGAATCCACACTGCCCGGTAGGGGTGTTCATGGTCCGGTCCGGTCCGGTTTTTGTCAAAATTTCATAAAACCGGGACCGAACCAACAATTCGGTTCTACGAAAATTTGGAACCAAGACCGAACCAATACGTACAAGAACCAAAACATCGGTTCCGGTTCCATTGGTCCGGTTCCGGTCCGGTTCCGCTAAAATATACATTTGTTATTAATTTTCTTTTTTTCATAACTTTAGCAAGAGATTAAGAGAAAAAATATTTAGAGAAGAAAATCTTTCTTTCACTAGATGCACATAATTGATGGGCAGAACTAAGAAATCCCAATCTGCAATCTAGAATTACATGAACTTGAACAGAACATTAACTTTCATGATATATTTATGTTCAGTAAAAAAATATACATGTATGTGTGTTTCTTGATTAGCAAAAAGAAGACCAACAACAATAGGCTTGTAATTTTTGTTAACAAACAGTAGATATTGTTATATAACTAAAAAAATACAATTTTTATATATTAGCATTTTATATAAAACTATATATGTTATATTATTGGTCCGGTCCGGTCCAAAACCGATGTTAAATTTATGAAATCCGGAACCGGACCAATTTGTCGGTTCTTAAGAAATTTGGAACCAGGACCAAACCAAAAGTATTGGTCCGGTCCGGTTTTCATTGGTTCGGTCCGGTTCCGAAATTATTTTGCTCAGCCCTCCTGCCCGGGGTTCCGATCCAATTGGGTCTTGCCGGGGACGACAAGGATCCAAGGTGGGGAGATTGTGATATCCCACATCGGTGGGATATCAAAATCTTTAGTTGTACTTAAGGTACAACGAATTACCAATGAATACCAATACGTTCAAGGATTTTTGGGTGGGCCTGTGGTAAGCCAAGTGGACCCAAGCTATTTGTATCCATTGGGCCAGTGCGTGGTATTTGTGTAACGGGTCGGGCCTGCGGGCTCGGGTCGTTACAATCACTCCCCTCATTTTTCAGCCTTTTGTAATATGCTATTTGTTTGTGACCCAATGAGTTTATACTATGTTGGCAATGAGTCCGATCTAATCAGAGCATATAAGTCATAGTTGATATCTAGCACGACATTATGACTACCCAAATAATATAATTATCGGAAGTCTGATATTTTCCACATAGAACATATCATAATCCCTTTGTCACACGATATCATATTGGACATAAGTCATGGTCCACGTCAACTTATATTGTTTAATGTTTTCTCGATCCCAAGTAAATTGGTAAATTAATGACATTGATCTCTATCAATTCTTTTGAGTATTGCCTTACATTTCATCAATCTTACTTATCGAGAGGCCTAGCAGATTTCACTCTTATAGAGGGACAAATCTCATCTTTGCTTATCATTCTCTCCGACAAGAATTCGATTAGGCCAATCATGGCATTTATAATTATCCGGTTAAAGATAACATTTAAATATGTTAAACATAATGTTCATCAAGTGGAACACTATGATAACTTCAGGTTTTAAGGATTCAATGATATAATTATTATGAGATTTAATTATGATATTTGACCATAACATAATTCTCAGAGCAGGTCTATCTAATACCTCATTCTCCAACAAGTACCAAAAAATTTAATCTGTATCTCCATACACATAACCATCTCATAATTATCCTTTAAACTCATGCTAGCACTTCATAAGTGCTAGATAATGAGTTTAAAAGAAACATACCAAATATAATAAACATACAAAAAATATAATAATCAAGTATTTTATATTTAATGGAGGAGCTATTGCCGGTACAGATTTTACTAATCCACTACCTTCATTAACCATTATGGAAATAATGTAATCTTTTGACAAAATTTCCTTTCAAGCACATTAACTATTATGTTATTATATTTGGTAAGTTTCCTTTTTCTTTGTGTATCAATATGATGCTTTTTAATCATACCCCAAAAAAAAAAGGTAAAAAGTTATGAAGGAAAATATGAAATTGATAAAAATAATATTTTAATGAAAGACAATAATTTTTTACCAGACTTTTTTTTCTTATTAATTGCACTAAAAGATGCAATGAGGTAGTGGATGAGAAGAAATGGTGAATACATTCTTTATTTATAAATTATGACTTACTCCATCTGTCTCACTTGAAATATGATTTTTAATCAATTTCATTATATTTTGACCAATATTTGAAGAAAAATAATTATTCTAATGAAAATATAAAAATAGTTATTGAATTTGTTAGTAACCTTGACACAATAATAATTTTTTATTTTTTATTAGCATCATTATTTTTCTTCAAATTATTGGTCAAAGTGTAATTAAGTTGACCAATAAGCCTATTTCGAGTGGGACGGAGGGAATATGCATTTTTATGTATAAACTTCAATAGTGAACTTATTTATATTTTTTATTGTAAGTCTTTTATAATAAATTTTTACCATAAGTTAAAATATTATTTATGTACTAGTAATAGGTCAGATATAAAACTAGCAATAGAAACTAAAAAAAAAAAGAGAAGAGTACTACAGTTTTATAGTATAAAATATTATGTTGTCATAATCATAATATATATAAATACTGTTTATACTATTATGGACAATGTCAAGATAAGAATAATCAGAAATATAAAATAATGTACATATTAATTTGAAAAAGGAAAACTAAAATATTACTTTGATATTTAAAGTTAAACCGTCATCAAACAAGAAACATACAAGTATAAAGGGAGATTGTAATAGTATATCTGTGTCATCCGTCCCAATTGTATATAAATTTCAGCATTGATTATTTTCATGATTTATTTTGTGTTACTTTTAACATGTCGAATGACTGACTTGACCAATTAAAATATTTAAACAAAAATATTTTAGTTGAATAATGAATAATTGGCATTATTTGAAGTTAAAGTAGTTGATTTAGTATTTATTATAATTTAACTAAAAAATATAAAAATAAAGATAAAAATGTCAATAGTTAAAGTTGAAACTTTAGGAGGCAATCAGTTAAAACTTAAAACTAATAGATAAAGGGTTTATGAGTTAATACTTAAACTTGAAGAAGCTTAAGTGAAAATTTTAATATCATAAGAGAATGAGACTTCACTTTGAAGTATCTGTGCACAGAAAGAGCTCCTCCGTCCCCTTGACCGAGAACCAGGGTTTCACCAAAAAAAAACTCAAATTTCCCTCCTTCATTATCCTTCCGTTTTAAAATCTGACTCCGCAGAATTGTAGAGTTCGCATACTGGGTCATTTTGACTGCAAAATTTGAAAGTTTAATCGATTATTTTTCGTCAACTAGTAAGTTACTATTTCCCCTTTAATTATAATATTGTTCATACATGTTATATACTCCCTCCGTCCCACTCGAATTAGGATTTCTGGTCAATCTGATTCTACTTTGACCAATAATTTGAAGAAAAATATTGATGCTAATAAAAATTTAAAAATTGTTATTGTATCACGATTACTAATAAATTCAATAACTATTTTTAGATTTTTGATTAATATATATATTTTTCTTCAAATTATTGGTCAAAATATAATTAGATTGACCAAGAATCCTAATTCAAGTGGGACGGAGGGAGTATAATGTTATTACTGTTAGATATTGACTTATGAGTAGTAAGGGTGTTGTATATAGTATTATTTTTGTTAATATGTGACTTTATATACATTTTAATTAGCTAAATTGGCCCAAATAAGTAAAACGGGACCTACTGATAGTAATTTCGAGACGGTGGAGTAGCGGTGCTATAAATAATAATTATAATCCAAAATGAGTAAAATACTCAACGAAGTTATATAAGGTGTAATAAAATTACCTCGTCCCATAAAATGAGTTCCTAAGATAAATAGGGACCAGTGAAACTATAATTATAATTTATTAAGATTATGATTAAATATCAATTAAAATATACAGGAAACAATTACGGGACACAATAAGTGACGTAAAATGTATTTGACCATTAATTGCGAATAATCGCAAGGTATATCAATGTAACTAGGCACGATACGACCTGCCTTAATACTTACTTGAGTCTAATACTTATGGACTCTAGTTTAGATTGATTGGGTTATGATGGACATTTTATGTGACGTGGTTCTACTGATTTATATTCGCAAATATTGCGTGAGGTTACTTATTATTGTTGTAAACAAATGATTACATGGTTCATGGGATTTAATGAACAGGTCCACTACTTTTGGACCTAGTTCCGACATGGTTATGTCGAGTAAATATCTAATTGTGCATTTTATTTGAGTCCAGCTGGCATATTTGTTTGGGGGTATGTTGACCTTTTGTTAGTGCGAGGGTTGTGGTCACGTTCTAACTTAAGGCCATCGTACCTGTGACTGTCACCTTTGCTAATGGCCATAGTAGGTGGAATAGCTCACAATTAGGGCTGTTACACGAACCGAGCTGGCTCGAGCTCGGCTCAGGCTCGGATCGTGAAAGCTCGAGCTCGAGTGAGCTCGAGGTGAAGCTCGAGTCGAGCTCGAACCGATTGTCAAGCTCGTTTTTGTTATCGAGCCGACCGTGTTCAGCTCGTTTAGCTCGTTAAAAGCTCGAGTTCGGCTCGATAAGCTCATTAAAATTGAATTTTTGTTTTCGAACGGCTCGAACTCAGCTCGATAAGCTCGAATTCAGCTCAATAAGCTCGTTAAGGCCATATTTTTCTTAAAAAAATGTCTAAGCTTGAGCTCAGCTCGTTAAAACTCGAGTTCGATATCAACTCGAGTTGTTCGCGAGCAGCTCGCGAGCTCGATTCGACTCGAGCTCGAACAAGCAAGTGGGCTCGAGCTCGAGCTCGATAAAAGCTCGAGCTCGATAAGTTCTAAACGAGCTCGAGCTCGACACCCCAAAGCTCGACTCGGCTCGGCTCGTTTACAGCCCTACTCACAATCGTTGTAGCAATACACATGACATTGGATAGCTATATATCGGGTGATTCCAGGTTGTAGGGACTGGGTTAACTCGATTTGATACTGGATACCAGATCTTACATTGTACTGCACTAGCAGCGTTCAGATTGATATGTGTATTGCAACAGCAACAAAGACATTGGCAACAATAGTTATGAAATGATTTGGAGGATAAGGTCAGAAGTGGCTGAAAGGATCGGATGTGTACCTCGATTGCGTATCCTATATTATATATTTATTTAAGCTATTATGTGATGCATAATGAGTTGGCACAGCCTCTCATATTATATGCTATGTGTTTATTGGTTATATCATTACTTATTGAGAATGCTTTATTGTAATTATTATTTACATGATAGAATGTCGTGTAGTTGCATTAGTAACTTACTGAGTTTCGACTCACCCCGTTTCCTTGTTTATTTGTTTTCCTTAGATCACATGAAAGCAAGTGGTAGTGCGCAGTGAGGTCCGAAGAGACTTTTTGAGCAGGTTGTTTTCTTTTGGGTAGTTGCTCTATAGAGCTTATATATGTTTATTTTGTGAGGACGATGGTTTTACTGACTTATTTAAACTCTTTAATTTTGGGTAGATGTGTTTTGTGCATGTGATATTGGTATTCTTTTGGTGCCGGCCTTCGTTGCTAGGCGTGGTTAGAGTTTTATATATAACTCCATTTGGTTTGTTCATCAGTTAAGGGATACCCAATTATGGTGGCTTTTTTAGTATTCTGTTGTCGAGTTGGTATAGCTCGTTGGTTGTATAGGTTTATGGAATGATGATAGTTTTAGCAAACGTCATGTCAGTTTTATAGCAAGGTTTACGCATCTGGTTCGTGGTTCTATATAGGACCTCATAATTCAGTCGCGTCAATATCATAATTAATAAAAAAATTAATTAGTAAATGTAGTGGTAAAGAAACTTTAAAATAGTATAATTTATTTTTAAAATGTTTCATTCATTCATTATTATCAAAGGATGATTTTGTAAATGTATAAAATAAGATAATTGTGTCTGTTAATAACGTTTGTAGTGATAAGCAACAAACGTAGTGGCAATAGCCCTTCCCAATATTTTATCTCTATTATAAATGAAAAGTGACATTATATAACGGTCCATCCACTTGTACTAGGCCCAATCATATACTCCCTCCGTCCCACCACAAGTAGGTCTTCTTTCCCTTTTAAAAGCCGTCCCAAAACAATTGAGACTGCCCAAAATGAAAATGTTTTAATATATTTATATTCAACGAACCTCACCATTTAACCTCATACATTCTCTCTCTTCATTTTTCACCACTCAATTTATTCAACCAACACTACTATTTACCCCACTCATTATCTCTCTTCATTCTCTACCACATATACACTACTTTTCTCTTAATTATTGTGATCACTCCTCTAGTCCTACTTATGCTGGGACGGACGGAGTATGTATTTAATACTCATGGACCTAACATAAGCATCATGTTTAGCTTGTGGAAGAGGCTTCGTAGGCGGATCTCTAATATTGTCATCAGTTGGTACTCTTCATTTCTTAACTTCCCTCTCTCAAGGATCTCTCGAATGAGATGAAAATGCTTGAGTATGTGTGTAGATCGTTGATGAGACTTTGGTTCTTTTGTTTGTGCAATATAGCTCCGTTATTGTCACAATAAAGTTATACAAGATTAGTGATGGTTGGAACGACTTTTAACTCACTAATGATCGTGATCCAAACCGCTCCCTTAGCTGCATCCGATGTTGGTACGTACTTAGCTTTTTAGCTGCATCCGATGTTGGTACGTACTTAGCTTTTTGACTGCTATTTAATGACTTTCACCAGGATCTGATTGGTATTTTTTTCGCATGCTCAAAGCATACGAAACAACCGATCAAGTACATAACATGGAATATAAAATAGATCTAATTACCGAAGTATATGGAATATTACTCATACGTACTCGCTCATCAGTTGTCTTAGGATACTAAGTCTTGCCCATTAGCAAGTTTTCTAACCAAGACTTGACAGTCTGAAGTGTCGGTTGGGTGGTCAGGGATAGGGATAGAAAAGCACAAACAGAGATGGGAGAAGCGATGGCTGAGGTGGTAGAGTTGCGACGGAGAGAAGAATATGTCGTCGGAGGCAGTTGGAGATATTGGAAAAGATAAAAAAAAGACACTGAAGAGTGTTTTCGACTGGCAGTTGGCGAGTGATGAAGGACGATGAATGAAGCGGTGTGACCGTAGGCGATTGGTGGTCCGGAGAAGAGAGGAAGAAGACGTCGGGAATGGTGAGCCGAGGACAGACAAAGTGAGCTGACGGAGAGGTGAGGAGGTAGAAAGTAGAGGGATATAATTGTTCTAAAATGTGTGTGTTTATTGTATACTATAAAGAGGGTAGGAGAGGGGGAAATTTATCTATCTACTAAAAATCTACATATACAAAAGTCGACGCGGAGTCTTATGGATGTGACACGTGGACAAGCTTTATCGAAATCTTTCATTTCGTGAAGCCACATCACCATGTACCCCACAACAATATGACTTTTCATTTTTTTTCTCTTTTAGCTAATAGTATTAGCATACTATAATAGTTACTAAATTAGAAGAATACAACAATTAGACATTACCATTCTACTCCCTCCGTCCCGGTTTAAGGTTCTTAGTTTGACTATGCACGCTTATTAAGAAACCAATGCAAAAACAATATAAATGAGTCAACCAAAAGTAGAGAGTGAAGGATATAAATATCCAAAACATTATTTATAAAGCAAGTGAGTGAAAGTAAGTTAGGTAAGTAATGATTTTTTTGTAATTAAATGCACTTTTGAGGGCAAGATTCTACAAAACACTATTCATTCTTTTCCATTTATGGAATAAAGCAACTAAGAACCTTAATTTGGGACAGACCAAAAAGAAAAGTAAGAACCTTAAACTGGGACGGGGGGAGTACTATTGTTATGGATAATCATATTCTACTATTGGATACTAATAGAATAGTATGCTAATATATATACTAATAGAGAAAAGATGAGGTAGATGAAGAGTTTAGCTATTAAATTTTGAAATTATTATATTCATCATTATGTGTGTGTTAATATTACAAATCTAATGACAAGGGTTATGAAATTTGAAAATCATATACACATTAAATTAAATTAAGACACTCTCATACACTAATAATTTTTTTCATGAAAAAAATATAAATGCATACATTATAAATTATGTTAAAAAGAGTATGACTTATATATATATATATATATATATATATATATATATATATATATATATATATATATATATATATATATATATATATATATTTACTTTTTTATTAGGGCAAATTGCATATTGGTGACCTGAGTTTGTGTCACGTTTGCAATCCCCAACCTGAGAGTTTAATTGTGCCAATCAGGCACCTAAGCTTGTCAATTTTTTGCAATGTGGTGAATAAACTAACTTTTCGTTAATTTTTTAACGGACCTAAACACATGTGTCTCGCACATGATCTTTTGGAAGGGCAATCTTGTCAATTTCTAGAGGCTATGTAAGACATGTGTTTAGCTGAGGGGGTCAATTGCAAGTTCTTAAAAATAAATGAAAGAATTAATAAAATTATTTATATCAACTTCATCTTCTTCCTCCATCTTCTCTCTCAAGCCTCAGTCTCTCTCTTTCCACCATACACTAATCTCTCTCCGGAAACTTACAATTTCTCACTCAAATCTAATTATCCACGTATTCAACTGAAATTCATACTGTGAACTTATAATTTCTAAATCGACGGATTGAGGGGGACGACTTTTTCTTGGTCAGCTTGGAGAATTAATTTTGGCGGAAATGGATGGGGTTAGTAGGGATGGTGACTGTAGTATTGCAGATGGCGGCTTCGAGTGGAGTGTTGGTCGTCGTAGTGAGGATGAGCGGGAGGGGGCCGACCGTTTGAGAATGAGAAAGAGGGGCGGAACGTGAGGTAGAAAGAGGAGGGGGAGAATTGGGGGGTGGGGGTGAGGGGAAGGCGGAGGAGTGGTGGTGGACAGAGAAAATGAATATGGAGATGGGAGGGTGAAGGGGGCCTCCCGGAGAAGATGGTGTGGCCGGTGGAAGAAGGGAGGGTTTCTGGGTTTTTTTCCCCGAAGGGTTTTGAAGTCTGTAGGGGTATATTGGTCATTTCATTTCTTAGAGTCATGTGCATCGCACATGTGCTTTAGTCCGTCAAAAAATTAACGAAAAGTTAGTTTATTCACCACATTGCAAAAAATTGACAAACTTAGGTGCCTGATTGGCATAATTAAACTCTCAGGTTGGGGATTGCAAACGTGGCACAAACTCAGGTCACCAATATGCAATTTGCCCTTTTTATTATTATAAAAAATACATTTTTAACTGTCTTTGATGAATAAGAATGATTTTCCTTTTTAAGAATGTGTTTTTTTTTAATCAAATAAAAGACTTTTATATTAATTTTTGAAATTTCTTATGCTTATTTCATGAAGGACATGAATTGCAAGGTGATATATAGGAGGTTAATATTTATTCTAGATTTAAAATACATAAATTAAAGCATAGTATATAACTATTTATAATCTGATAAATAAAGAGTACATATTGATTTGTTAGTTTTGTTGTATAACATCTTATATGCATTAATTAAAAAAATGACTTTATTTAGTACACTACATTGCTTTTTTTTTTTTTTGTGCAACACTTAAGATTTATTGAAAAACTAGAAGTGAAAATTAGAATTACAATCAACTAAAAATACTTGAAAAACAAATTTTTATGATGATAACTAATTTAAATTATAATTATCATCTGATATAAATAAACTTTAGAAAATAAATAGTACATAAGTTCACGTGCGGAGCACGGGTTATGGAATAGGGTACGGTAATGGAAGAGTTTATATGAATTTTGATTTGAACTAACACGGTTCAAAGGATAAAACAAAGACAAAAACTTATGTGAGAACACTATGACCCGTCTCATGGATAAGACGGGTCATTTTTGACCCATAACCCGGCCCATTGAACCAGCTCCATGACCCAGGGGGTGACCCTGCCATGTGGCAGCCTCTCATAGGCCCAATTTTTTATTATTTTTTTTTGCTTTTTTTTTTTAAATTTTTATATTATTATTTTTTTGGTTTTTTTTTTCGGTTTGTCAAAAGTAATAGTTACTATAACTTAATGTAATGACTGTATACATATAAAGTAACAGTTTGTATACATAAAAGTAATACATATATACAGAAAAGTAACTGTGTTTTTTTTCTATGTTTTCTTCGCTTGCCAGAAGTAATACTTATTACAACTAAAATGTAACAAACGTGTTACTTATATGTAATAATGTCTATACATAATTGTAACACATATGTATAGAAAAAGTAATAATTCAACCATTTACATTTTTAGAGCTAAAAACACTTGATTAGTGTTACATGTAAAAGTATTACATTATCTATAAAATTATGTTATAATTTCTTTTATTAAAGTGTTACATTTACTTGTACAAACAATTACATTCATATATATGAGTTGTTACTTTTCAAATGTTACTTTCTTTCAAAAAATTAAATCAAAATACACAATATTTTATATTTTTGCAAAAACATTATTACATTTCAGTAAAAATGATAATTACATTTAGATATTGTTTGGGTTACATGTAATTATAGTTAGTATTACATTTGAAAAAATGGGTAAAACGAGCTTTTGTTTTTGTAAAACAGGTGTTACGTTTACTTATGAACAATGTTACTTTATATGTATACAGTCATTACATTAAGTTATGATAACTATTACTTTTGATAAACGTCGGAAAAGTCGAAAAAATAATATAAAAACTCGAAAAAAACCATTTTTTTTTGTGGGGGGGGGGGGGCTATGGGAGGCTGCCACGTGGCGGGTCATGCCCCATGAGTCCTGGGGCGACCCGTCTCATACATGAGACAGATCCCCTTGTTTTCATGGGAGACCACCTCTAAAACAAATGTTAGGTTCTTATGAGATGAATGAATCTGGTAGAAGAAGGGATGGAAAATTAGTCCTATTTACCGTCACAAACATTACATTAATATAAATAAGTGTTTGAATAAAAATGCAGATAAGTATATTTTTAATTTTATTTCAACTTTGATATTTAAAAAGGTACAAAAATTTCTTACACTTGAAAAGCCAATATAAATAATAAACATACACCAAGATCGTATGTTGATAAGTATATGTTAGTATATTCTCCAAGGTGCTATATGCTTATATATACATATACTATGTAAACTACTTCTGTTCATACGAGTAATCTATTTTATTTTCAGAATGAGTATTAAAAAAATACATTTTTAAAATAAATATTAAGTGTATAAAAGAGAGATAAAATAAGATAAAAAATAGTAAGATGAAAGTTTTTATATAGCAAGTGGGTCACATAAATAAAATATAAAATTATCATTTTCGAAAATAAACTTTTTCAATGAAACACAAGAAATTAAAAATAATCATTTATTATGAGACGACAGATTATAGTGTATATATATATATATATATATATATATATATATACCTATATTTTTTCTCAATTTTTTTCACACTTATGAAAACAAAAAGTCGATCGAGCTGTGGGTCTTACCTAAAAGGTAATGCGAACAATAAATCAACTTATTTTGAAAACTGACCTCTTTTCCATAACAAAAATGATATTATTACATGGGTAAACATAAGAAAGTTGAGGGTAGCTAATAACAAAGATCCAAGCCAAGCTATCTATAACAAAAAACAAACCACAATCACGTGTCGAATTTGAACGCCGACACGTCTGATAACTTTGATTGACTCCATACTCGTGCACGTCACAAGCGCGTGCAACAAATTTCGTTTGGTGTCCATTAAATTTACCATATTCTCCCTTAAAAACTTGGATATAAAAATATTTGATGTAAAGTCAACAACTAACATTTTGGTTCATATTAAACCGTAGCTATAATGGAACATAGAAAACTTAACTAAAGCCTGCATTGCATTTGCCTCCTCTCATGGACAAAATGGATATGGAGAAGTAATGTGCTTACGCTAAATATATCTAGACCCAAACCCACTAAAGACAATCAATACTTGACCCATATCAGCATGGTCAACTAATCCATATCCAAATCACATTCTTGAGACATTTCCACGCAGGATCACTGTTGGGTATGCTTATTATAAACCACTCCTATTACCTAGATTTGATTGATCCCATAACCTAATTTTATCTTTTTGTGGACTTTAGGATATATTGTAAAGAAGTGTTAAACTTCATTTTTAGAATAGTCCACTTTGATAGTATAGGCTTTAGATTGATAGACTGAAAATTTTCTAAGTCTGGAAATTTAGTGGTCAAGACCTTGACCGTGAATTCACTTGACCGTGGTAGACCACCTGACCGTGGAAGACCACTTGACCGTGAATCACTTGACCGGAAGTCAGTGACCGTGAGCTTTGTGGCATATCTTGACAGGTCACATTTGACCCCTCGACCGCAAGACACTCGACCGTGAGGCCTTGACCGCAAATGATGAAGTTGTCTAAGAACCCAAGTTTGTTCAAACTTAACCTTGTATCAAACTATGGTTAGTTTAGAACGTTGCAGAACTTGGATCCCAAGTAATTCAAGTTTGAAATTCATCTAAGTGGGACCACCTCTTATCTGCAAAAAGGACAAACTCAGATTGAGCTCCAATCAGAATTCAACAGCTCATTGTCCTTTAACTTGGAGCCCAAGTAAATCCAACAGCTATTTTCTCATTCAAGGCTATAAATAGCCCTTAAGTTCTTCATTGAACTGAGCTGAGATTCTAAGAGAGAAATTGCTGTTGAAATACTTGGTGATTGAAGATCATACTCAAGATTTCCAGAATCCTTTGAATCTTCAAGATCTCACCTTCAAACCTTCAAAGATCTTCAGCAACATTCAAGTCATCTCAAGCCTTGTAACACATAAGATTCTTTAGGCTCTACAATCACTTAGATTTCAAAGAGCTTCTGATTCTTACACACACACTCACCCCAATTGATCAATCACTTAGATTGAATCAAAAGGGATACACTGGTCTAAGTCTAGGATTTGTTCTTCATAGAAAGTAGGTGTTGATTCAATACTTCATCTCTGTAATATGTACACTCAAGAATCAATATATACCTCCATTCAAAATCCAAGACTGACCATCTTGGTAAAGGACGTAGATCTTTTAACAGATCAAACCTTTCCAAATACTTGTGTCATTTTACTTTCTGCAAATTTACTTTCAAGTATTGTTCATCTTGTTCTTCACTTGTTCATATTAATTTTGTTTGTCGTTTAGTGTTTGATCTTACAGATATTCAAACGTATTGTGAATTGTGTTTGTTTGTTCTCCACATTGCCCAAGTTAAAAATCTGACTAACTTATATTTTGCCAAAACTTCTAAGACAACAACTTTCAATCTCTCAACCATCTGACCACAAATCTCTTGACCGCATTTCTATTGACCGCACTTACCTTGACCGGACTCACTTGACCGCAACTTGGTTGACCGTGAGTGCTGGTGTTCCTTAGAGATTGTCAAAAACAACTCACCTTATTTCCATCGAAAACTTCCGCTGTGCATATTACACCTTGACCGCGTGGTTTATTACTTGACCGCAAATCTCAAGATTGTAAGCACTTGGTTGAATTTTGAAAAAGGGTCGAAATTTTAAGTAGGCTATTCACCCCCCCTCTAGCCTCCTTTCATACCCTTGTTGTGTCTTTGGGACCAACAATCACAATAAGATACCTAGCACATGAACTCACGTATGTCCTTGCAATGGAGATGTCTCCCTCCATAGGATTCAAGTCGTCTATCTTTATCTTGGTATCTATGTTGATGCCACCCACATAGCGGCAAAATCTTATCGAAATGCCTTGAGGTCCAACCTAACTCTTATCAAAATGGACTGTCGATCGGATAAAAGACCATCGGAGAGGGAAGTAGCGGCGAGATCTAACTTTTTACCTACTTACTTACTCGTTACCCATTATGTAGTATGCAAAACCAATCTAAAGGTATCACTTGTCACGGAACATAATGATGATAATAACCTTTTTGTTCAATATGTATACTCATATCCATAAACTTTATAAGTCTCCAGCTAGCAATATGGTGAATATATCTCCATAAAATCTCCATTAACAAAATGCTCACTCTCATGCTGGAACGCGCCTTTGACGCATACCTTCTTTGATTTAGGGATGTTTTGATAGTTTTATGATACGAGATCCTAGACTCTAGGTAGATATCATATAGCCTCCTAGCAACCCCATTTTTCTTGGTAGCATCAACAAAGTAATTTTCTTTTACCATCCATAAAACCTAGTTTCACATTATGTCTCTTACTCTTATCATTGTAATTGATTGTTAAAAACACTTGTGCTTTCATTTTTGGGCAATGTTCTAAAAACCACTAGGCGATTGCTAGGCATCAGAGCCGGGCTTAGCACCTAGAGTCTTAGGCGAGACTTAGTGAGGGTCGAGAATAAGCCATAACTTATAATATCCCGGTGATAAGAGTAAGGGACACATAAATAAGTCAATTGTCTTACTCCCAAGACCGGTCCTGTAAAATTTGGGGCCCTAGGAAAAAGAACCTTAGGGCCTTCCCTTTATTATTGCACCAGGCGCCGTCGCACCAAGGGTGATCCTTTTGTCGACGGATGCTCCTATTAGTCGAAGGTATCGTGAGACAGCCTGAGGCGGAGGGTTCCGCATCCGAGAGAAAGTCTGCGGTATCTCGACTTAACTGCTCAAAGAATGAGTCCAAGAACAAATTGGTTTGGATGCTTCAAAGTGCCAACTCAATTGGTCAGAGCACCGCGCGAGACGGGCCGAGTCTCGATTCAGAAAGATTCCTTTCTAACTCCTTACTTGATAGAAGAGAAATAGTCCTGTCTTTCTCGCTACTGCTTTTGAACCTTTATTCGTTGTTGTAGCTACGGAGTTTGCCCTTTAATGGCAAATTGCTCAAGTAGGCTGGGGATGGGGCCCAGCCCCGCTCCCCGTAGCGCCTTGTACTCCTTCAGCCCCGTAGGGGAACTTTTGACCCATTTCAAATCGTTAACCTTACCAACAAGGAGGGATAATTCTAAGACCTCTATGGTAGAATTAGTAGGGGGACCTCAATATTAATTACTACAGTTGGAATTATGGTTCTGATTGAAAGGAAGGCTGGTGTAAGCTTCCTTGGCAAGGTTGACCGGAGCATTTGCGCTGTTCGCGGAGGTGGAAGTCTCAAATTTAACTGCGATAGGAAAAAGCGCAGCTATTTCAGCTATTGGTGTTATCAGCCCACAGGCTAGGCCTACGAAAGTTGCCTTTGGTACTCCGGAGAAACAAATCTTGATCGGCAATTCATGGAAGAATTAATCAGGAAAAAACCGGCGAAGGAGATAAGGGCGAGAGACCGAACGCCTTCGGGAACGCGGACACAGGTGGTGCAGGCGAACAATTTAGTTGAGGCCCTCTTAAGTTCCCTCACATGTAAAAAATGCGGTGTCATTTTTGTATCTTTACCACTCTTTGGTTTTTCGTCTCTGTCTCGTTTATTCTATTGAAGATGTTTATTTCTTAAGTTTTAACGTTCTTAACAGTTGAACGTTAAATTAAATTGGAGACTAACAACGAGATTTGTAGAATTTTATTAGCAAAAATTTTGAGTTATGAACTTGGACAATTGAGTTTGGTATTTAATTGAGTTGAGGTAATTGCAAAAAAAAAAGTTAGGAAATAGCTTGATAAATTTTAAAGTATATTTCACCATAATTTAATCATAAATGAAAATAATAAGAAATTGTAATAATGTTGAAATAATTATTACGAATAATATTTTAAAATATATTGCAAAAAGAAAATTAAACTTGTAATTAAGTTGGAAGAATTAAACTAAGAGAAACATAGGAGTGTATTTAGCTCAACTAATTGAAATAAGGAAAACCCAACTAAAAGGGCCAAACAAAGAGAAAGAGTGTCTAAGAAATAGTGCCTTTTGAAAGAAACTAGTCCCCCATAAGTTATAAAAAGTCGCGTTTTTAACCCTTAAACCCCAAACCCTAAACCTTAAACCTAGGGGTGGCAAAATGGGTATCCCGGATCATAATGGGTAAAACCCATACTTGTCCATTAAGATAATGGATAAACTTGGATATTACCCATTTATACCCATTATAGTTAATGAGTATAAATGGATAATATCCAAGTTTATCCATTCTCAAATGGATATCACCCGGGTATACCCATTATGTCCACACAAATTAACTGCACCCACAATAACATTACACTCCACCCCCACTCACCCTCTACCCCACACACCACCCCCACCCACGCACACCCCCACCCACCCCCACCCACCCCCACCCCCTATATACCACCACCCTCCAACTTACATACCACATCAGAGTGAAAAAAAAGATAACACTAATGCTCCTTTAGCATACAAATACTAACCAATTAGATTATCTATCATTCATACAAAAAAAGTGATGTAGGACAATGCAACTAGTAATTAAATAACAAATAGTATGTGATCATCATAAACAAAAGTCCATCTAGTGAACCACATCAGAGTGAAAAAAAGTTCATCTACTGAAGCTTCCTCTTTTTCTTCTATCAGCTACTGATCAACTATTCCTGAAAATCAAACAATCAAAGTTATAAATGATTCAAGAGCAAATTTGATTTTTCATTTTAGGACGGAGGAGTTTGTTTGGACATGCAGGTTACGCTTCAGCATTACCATAAAATCAAATTAGAAGACTAAGACGGCAACTGTTAGTCATTAGACTTGCCAATACCAACATGAGATAAAGAACGAAAAAATAAAATAAAACAAAAAAAAGATAACACTAATGTGGAGACATACTGAGGCGGTCTTGTAAATAATATTATTATTATCGTGTTTACCATTTTTTCATTATAAATAACAATTGTTGCAAGAAAACTTGACTTCTATTAGTTCATGGTAACATCAAATTTATGATACTGAATATTGATCCTAATAACCTCTCTCCAAGTTAGTCTTTATATACTCGTGTTTACGTCAATAAGCTACTGTGCCAGATGAAAATGGATCTACCAGTACAAGTCTCGATGGCCATATCTATTGTCTTGATTACTAGAGTGGTTTGGGTGAAACCAAAAAAACTGCAGGTAAGAGTTCATTTATATGGTTTGGACCACATCCAAGACTGACCATCACAGATCCAGAACTAATCAAGGAAATGTTTTCCATAAGCCACACCTAGAACCATTGCGCGACATGATAATAGGTGGACTTTTAGTCGCCGAAGATGACAAGTGGACCAAACATAGAAAGATGATCAACTCAGCATTTCATCTCGAAAAGTTGAAGGTAATCCAACTTCGTTCCGTCAAGAAAATTTAAGAATCAGCCATTTATCTTTAACTTAGAGACAGGAAAGTGTATATGTATGATGTCTTTTGCTAAGAGTGAATGGGTTTAAGAGTTTTTCTCCCTCTTTCCATCTTGAGTTTTCAACTGCTTTCCCCACCAAATAATCTTAGCAACTATATATCCTATCCATCCACATACCAAATTCAGGAAGCGACTATAGAGTGTGGAGCCACACAAATCATGGAAAATATACCTATTTTTAAATTATATTTTGGGACAAACTCCTATTTCCAAATAATCTTAGCAACTATATATCCTATCCATCCACATACCAAAGTTTATTCCTGTGACCATAATGAAATTTGTAAAATTTAAGATTACAAGCAAGAAAAGATTATTACCTGGTTCTTTTTGATGAAGAAACACGAGAAGTGATAGATGAAGACCTAGAGGTAGATGGAAAGCTAGATGAACCATCAAGGAGATCAACATCCAAGTCATCGTCTTCAGTTTTAATCTCTGCATTAGTGAAAAAAAAATATACTTTTGTTAGATATACATATATGCATATATATCACTCATCTCTTGTATGACAATACTAAACACGATATGCACTAACTATAAAGAATTACCATTGCTCCCGAACATCCAATCCTTTGTACATACCAAAGCTTCAACGACACTCGGTGCAAGAGAAGAGCGGTATTGATCTAAGATTCTCCCTCCCAAGCTAAATGCAGCCTCAGATGCTACTGTAGATATAGGAATTGTCAAAACATCACGTGCCATTTTTGCAACTTCGGGGAATCGATATTCTATTGACTTCTAATACACCAATACATCCAATGGCTGCCTCCAATCATGACAAGTTTCTTCCAAATAAACCTCTAATTGTGACTTATTCTCTTGGGAAGTTTGATTTTGAAATGAATCAAATCCCCTCATCTCATCATCACACTCGAGATCATCCCCCTCAACTTGAATGACACTTGAACTTCTTATTGGATCATTTGGATGAGGTACTGAACATAAACTAACATACTCATCAAATAAGCTATGCAGTTGCTCACGAACCCGATCACTTCGAATTTTACCATCATCTCTACCATAAAGTTTGTTATATGAATACTCAATCATTCTCATTTTGTACCTAGGATCCAATACCATGGCTATTGATAATATATCACTGAAATCCGACCAATACTTATCAAATTTTCCTTTCATTCTAATAGCCATACTCCTTAGATAACCATAATTACTCTCCAATGCCTCATTCAAATGTAACTGAATCCTCCATACACTTTGAAAATAAAGATTTGAAGTCGGGTAAGTGGTTCCAGAAAAGAGATTTGTAAGATCGTAAAAGAGCTTCAAGAATTTTGAAATTTTTTCAAGCCTCAACCATTCTTCTTCGGATGGACACATCTTATATTGAACATCACACAATGCAAACTCAGGAAATGCCGGACGAAACAACAATGCCCTCTCAATCATCAAATAAGTAGAGTTCCACCTCACTGACACATCTTGTCGTAACCGTTTAGGGCCTTGCAACTCCAAATTGTTCAAGCACTGGACAAACTTTTCTTTACGTGCTTGGGAATTTTTAAGATATTTTACCGTCTCCCGAATCTTAAAAAGAGATTCATCAACTTCTTTTAGGCCATCTTGCACAATCAAATTCAATATATGAGCACAACAGCGGACCCTAAAGAAGCGTCCCCCAAGTAAAAGTGCATTCTTTAGATTCAGAGGAGTCTCATAAGAATTAGAAAATGTGGTATTCGCTGAGGCATTATCCAAGGTAATTGAGAATAACTTGTCTTCGATACCCCAACCTATCATCAACTCGGAGAATTTAGCTAAAATTACCTCGCCCGAATGTGGGGCCGGCATATACATGAAATTGAGTATCTTCTTATGCAATTTCCATTCCTCGTCAATAAAATGGGCTGTAATGCCCATAAACCCATCAGTCGTAGGGGAGCTCCACATATCGGATGTCAAACAAATCCTCCCGGGTGTTGCTCGAATCAAGCTTTCAACAATCTTCTTTTCTTTGTAGTACATCTTCATGATATCAGATTTTATGGTATTACAAGAAATGAACTTCACATCAGCATTAAGAAGAGAGAATAGCGATCAAGTTCCTTTATGCTCGACATATTGAAAGGGATACTCGTGCATAACAACTGACTGTGCTAAACATTCACGAAATGCAACTTGATTTAGTGGCAATCTTCTCCTCGTATCCCTACCAGCTACTGGAGTTAAAATCTTTAAAGCTTCGTGACGCTGATCACAATTAAATCTTAAATGACGCCGCATATTCGAGGTACCCTGCCTTAAATCATGCTCATATGTTTCCTTGCAAAGTTTGCATTTCATTATCGATGTGCCATCTTCACGATTAGAAAGTTCTTTCATAAATTTCCACACGGTTGATCTTTTTTTCCTCTTCTTCTTTTAAGTGTTCTGGGAACAAGGTTGATTTGACTGAATAGTTAAATTCTCATCCTCTATGTCATTATCCTCAGCATATACACTATCATGAGTTTCCTCCGACAAAGAAACATCCTCAATAGACAGAGCGTCATCCCTCAGACCACTTTCCATTTTCTTGAAAGTTAATTTTTGGAAAAAAAAATGGGTGAAAAAGCAAAAACCCAGTACAAAATCATCAACATTTACTTAGAAAAAATGTTATTCAAGAAAAATCATGCAATCCCAAGAATAGAACAAAGTACCCAAGGAAAAAAAAACCCCAAATTGAGTAAATACACCAAATTGCTAGAAATGCTGCTTCTCAAATGAAAATAGAACAAAAACCCAGTAAAAATCAGTAAACAAAACAATCAGGGTGAAAATTTAAAAGTTGAAGCAGCAACCATTTGACAAACCTGTCGTCGGTGAGGGAGAACGGCAGCAGAATTGTTAAATTCGGCTCGAAATCTTCGACAGCGCAGGTGAATCTCAAAATTAGAGGAGTCGCTGCTCCTCCTCCATCTCCGTCTTCAGTCGTCGACCGCACATTAGAACGAGCTAGGTTTTTTTTTTGTTTTCGTCTTTTGTTGTCGATGAAATTGAGTTCGCCTAATAGAGATTATGGGTAAACCCATTGGGTACCCGGGTAAATATCCAGCAAGTCCAAATAATTATTGGTTATAATGGGTCTTTATCCATTTGACCCATTAATTTTATTGGGTATCAAATGGATAACCCAATAAGTCATTTTTTAATGGGCTAATAAATGGGCTATTGGAATGGGTAAAATATTGCCACCCCTACTTAAACCCTATAAAACATGATTTTTTATAACTTATGCAGAAACTAGTTTCCCCCAAAATTTTCTCTCTAAGAAAAAGCAAGTAAAATGTCACAGCAAAAGATTCGAACTCGGGTATTATGCGCACAAAAGCAAAATTAGACTACATAGCCTAACCGCTAGAATGGTTGGGATAGTTGGTAAACAAGTCGAGATCTATTATATATAACAAAACAAAATATTTGAGGCTCTAAAATCGAGTAAATTTTCGGGGTCCCTAGGCGACCGTCTCACTTGACTAACTACGGGGCCGGCCCTGCTTACTCTCTCTGGTTCAAAATAACTGTCGCTTTTGGATCAAAATTTTGATCTAAAATAACTGTCACTTTTGAGTTAAATACCCCTCTTACCCTTACATTGAAACTTGTTCTGTTTAATTAATTGTCTTATTGTGAGATATTAATGTAGAAAGATGAACAATTAATAGGGGTAAATTTGGCAATTGAGCCATTAAATCATGATAATAATTGTCTTTTTTTAAGAATTGTGAAAATGCAAAAAAAAAACATTATTTTGGATCGGGGAGAGTAATTGAATACTCTCTCCGTTTCATAATACATGACGTTTTAAGAGCAATTTTTTGTTCCAAAATATTTGACATTTTATTATTATCAAGAAAGAGTTACTCTTGTTTACCTATTATAACCTTATTCATTAATTGTGAACTATTTCTTGTATAAGCATTTAAATGCCTAGGTAATTGGATATTTTTAGGGGCACATATGTCTTTTTAATATGTATTAATTGCATTTCTTAATATGTGTGAAGAAGTCTAAAACGATATGTATTATAAAACGGAGGGAGTAGGAAACTACTCCCTCCGTCCCATAACAATGGGCACACTTTGACTTTTTTGGTCAATTAGGTCTATCTTTGACCATAATTTTATGAATATCTAGATATCTCTAGACAATTCTAAAAATTGTTAATGATAGTATTTCTAATAGTGAAACAATAACAATTTTTAGAATTTCATAAAAATATTTAGATATTCATAAAATGATGGTCAAAGATTGACTCAGTTGATAAAAAAAGTCAAACTGTGCTCATTGTAATGGGACGGAAGGAGTACATTTCAAGACTTTTTAAGTGAAATTTGAAAAAGTTAGGGGGCACTAAAATGTGTATTTTTAGTTTAAAGTTAAGGAACAATTACAAACTTGCCTCTTTTGAGCAGTAAATACTCATATCAGACAGGTGCGAGTGGGGGAGAGGGGATATAACCATGTGGGTCCTAGTAACACGTCACCATTGCTGCCACATCTATAGAACGTGACAAATAGGGCCAAAGCAAGAGGAAATTATTTCTAGATCGGCATCGCCAGAACTTGTGGGTCCCCCATTTTTCTCGGAAGTTCCGTGACCGTGACTCGAGACTTTCCCTAACCCTTTCCCTGCTGCCCTTCTCATTCTCACCGTACAATAATGTTAAATCAACGGCCCTAATCCAGCCCCCTCCCCCACGCCCACCGAACCTGCCCGGGTCAGATGCCAGCTCGGACTGACTTTTTTGTTGAAATCTGAAAAAACCTCCATTAAATTACTCCACCTGCCATGTCATCTTCAAATCAACGCGTCACAAAAGTTTGCTTAGCTCCACAATTGGAAGATCGGACGGCCTGTATTGAATAAGTGGGAAACAATTTAATTCTTCCGTCCCCCCATTTTCTTTTTAGTTTATCTCAAAGTATATATTTAACTATAAAAAATAACAATTTTTTTTTCCTATTCTCTCTATTTCACTATTCATATTCATAACACTTACATTATTTTAACTATTTTTTAATTTCCGTACAAATTAAAAAGTGCGCATATAATCTAGAACAGAGAACAGAGAGAGTGAGGGTAATTATGATTATTAATATAAAAACGTGAAACCGAAAAATAATGAATTTGACCGGGTGGAACGATATTTTTTGCGGTCACCTAGATTCCTTGTGATCGTCATGTTTGGTTTTACCAAGGTCTCCCTGAAAACCGGCTATAGCAGGTGGAACAGTACAAAGACAACCTCCTCTTTATGACCAAAGTGCGGAGGCTTTACTTGTTTATTCGTAAATGGTTAGTGGTGGAAGTGGAAGGAAAGTAATCTAGTTTTATTTTATTTTATTTTATTTGAAATGATATTTTAAATATCCAGATTGTGGAATAAGGAAAGACTGACACGTGTGTTTTGATCGAACCGGTATGGATTTGCCATGCTGGCGGCTGAGGGATGGTGAGCGTTGGATGGAGTGTGAAAGCAACGGTTAAGATTGGAGTATGTGTCAAAAGGGATGGATCTTAGCCTTCCACGCTGGTTCGGAGTGGGTATCGCGGAGAGTGAAATACTCGTACCAAAATGATGAGATAGAGAGAGCAGAAAAAAAAGGCGAGCGAAGTGTAGAGAGAGAAAGTGAAGAAGATAGAGAGAGAAAGTGAAAGAGAGAGAGAGAGAGAGATTAGTAGTAGTCTCTTTTTCTGAAGAAAAATCTTGTGTTTTTGTAATATTGGGGCTGTAATTCGCCGGAGAAGACGGTACATCTTGAAATTCCGGTGAGTGTCCTGACATAATCCCTTGTGAATTATGTTATAGGACCTCTGATGAGATATCCGACTGTTGTTGATTGGAAGGGATTTATAGCGATAAGGAAAAAATTAACTGTTAGAGTAGATGATGGAGAGGAACAGAGAAGCCAGACGAGCTAGTATGGCGGCTGCTCCTAACGGCTTATCAAGACGGAGACATAGAAGTAACAGTTTAAGAGACTCACCAGGTTAAACCTTTTTTCCTCAGATCTGTTTTTTTTTTGTTTTGGTTTATTGTTTAATTTATTGTGTGTTGTGGATTCTGACAATTTGATGAACTTTGTAATTTTGTAGATGAAGATGGACCGGTGGAGATGGCGGAGCCGGCGGCGAGATTAAGAGATAGAGGATTGAAAAAAGATAGGGATAGAGATAGAGATAGAGATAGGGAGAGGGATAGGGATATGGATCGAGACCGGGATAGGGAGAGGGATCGGGACCGGTCTAGCCGGAGTAAAAGGAGGAGAGAGAATAGGATGATGCATGGTGGAGGAGGTATCAGAGAGGATGGTGGAGAGGATACGTCTGAGGAGAGTGTGAATGATGAAGAGGATGAGGATGTGGATGACGGTGGTGGTGTTCTGAGGATGTTACCGCCTGCTAATCCGGCTGCTGCGACGGCGGCGGCTATGAATAACCATCACGTCCATCCGCTTCATCGAAAGAACTTCCCTCCTAGTGGTAATAAACTTTTGAAAGCAGCAACGGTGGCGGCGCCGGCGTGGAAGACCGCCGATGAAATGATCGGTGTCCCCGTTCCTAGGAAAGCTCGTTCAGGTAGACCAATGGCCAGGAATTAATTTTCTATTAATTAGATTTACTTTCATTTTTAAAGTAGTTTGAATTTGATGATCTGTTAATTTATATTTACAGCATCGACAAAGAGAGGCCATGATTGGATTTCAGGTGGCGTAGCAGTTGGTGGTGGCGCCGGCGCTGAACCAATTCATCGGCAGTCCTCTTCATCGCCGGTGAGGCTGACGTCAGCTGCATCGCCAGTGGCCGCCGGTCCAGTCTCCCCGTCTTCTTCGAATGTTTCTATTAGAAAAAAAATGGTCTATATCTACCTCAGTTCATCTGTAGTTTTGGTCAATTTCATTGATACTTGTTTAATAGATTTTTCAACTGATTGCAGAAGCCAAATGGTGGAGGAGCTGCTAAGCCTAGACCACCAAAGTCATCGTCAAAATCGTCTTTATCGAACCCAGAAGAGCTCGAGATTGAAATCGCTGAGGTGCTGTATGGTTTAATGACTCAATCACAAGCACCCTCCAAGAAAGAAATTGTATCCAACGATTCAGCCAAGTTGGATTCGAATAAATCTAGTAGCGATGCCAAATCAAGAGTTTCTTCTCCGATCTCGAATTCTACTCCATCTGTTGCTCCACCACATAATTCTTGCTCCTCCTCCGTTCCCTTATCAGCAGTTGGTCTGTCATTTTATTTTTCAAGCTGTTTAAAGGAATTTTTGGTCTTTTGATTTATCCTGATTGTAATTGGTTTAATAATCTGCAGCGCCAAAGAGAAAGAGACCAAGGCAAGTGTCAGATTTTGGTGTAAGGAGCAGTCCTGGTTCGTCTATGAAGACTGAGATTGATCATCAGTCGCCCAAGACTGAGGTTTCTTCTCCTAATTTGGAGAACTCCGGATCTGCTGTTGAAAATGGTGGTGTTTCTTTTGATTTTTCAAATTTAGGAAATCACTCTCAGGTCTTGCCGGTGGAGTCACTGGCGCCGGCGGAATCAAAGCCTTTGATGGAAGATGGTGTGTTGACTAAAGAAGAAGCCAGTTCTCCGAGGAAGGAATCTTCGGCGACTAGATTAGCTGATAATATTTCCGAGGTTGTGATTGCGACAGCTTCACCGACAGTGACAAAATTGTGAGTAGTCTTGATATGATTTTTTTGGTATTTGGGAATTGAGCAATAATTATCTTTGATTTTGGCGCGGTCTGTCTTAATTGGTTTTTCTAATTTGATTTTACCAGGAGTCCTGGGGTTTCTGCTATAGAAAGTCGAAGAGAGAAGAAATATCAGATAGATCTGATGGTGAGAATTGATGAACATTTCAAATTCAAGAAACTGTTTCTTTTGGATTTTGGGGCTTCTTTATGATTTTGACTTTGTATGTTCATTTTAGGCTCCACCTCAATTGAGATCGTCGCCAGACAGAGAAGACATGATTAACTTTGCTGAACATGAGAGGATGTCATCTCTGGTAGATGCTGTGAGTAGATTGAGCAGACATTTCTTTTTATTCCTTTTAGTTTGCTATTTGGTTGTACTTTTGACTAAGTCAGTGGATGGATTTTATTATTTTTGTAAAATTGTCAGGAAATGAGACAGATGATGAAGGATAAGGAAGCTGACAGATTGGGCAAGATTGGCAAGAAAGAACCTGGGAATGTAGCTGAAAAGGCTGAGGAGAAGAGCTCCAAGGCATTTGTGGAAGCTGTTGAAGAAACTCAGAAGCCAATTCTAAACAAAGGTAGGAACATTGATCTACAGCTCGATTTGGAAAAGGCTGATAGAGACAGCCATGGTGTTAGTGGCAACAAGTCCCAGCACCAGGTTGCTAGACATCACCAACAACCGCATAAAACTACCAAGGATGAGCCAAACACTGAGAAAAATGGTAAGCAAATTCTTCTTTTAAATCCAATGTCCTCCAATGGATGATGTCTTCTTGTGTCTCACCCACTTCCTATTTTCAGCTCATGCCAGTTCTTCGCCTTTGCCAATGTCTATTGCTAGCTGGCCTAGTGGGCTTCCTTCAATGGGGTACGGTTGCTTCTGTTATTCTTTCAAATGGTTTGTGTTCTTGGTCTGATGATCCATGTGAGAGTTGACTCTATCTCTATCGTTATGACCAGATATGTTGCACCAATGCAAGGAGTTGTTTCTATGGACGGGAATGGCATGCCTGCAACACCAGTTCAGGTACCACATTGTGCGTCTTTTTGAATCCAAATTATTCTCTTATATAGATTGCCTTTTATCTGGTCTTCTCCTTTTTCTCGTTTTTGTTCTGAATATTTGCAAGCTCTTGCAGCCTATATTCTCGCAACCAAGGCCAAAAAGATGCGCTACACATTGCTACATAGCACGGAATATTCATTACCTCCAGCAATTTGTGAAGATGAACCCTTTTTGGCCAGCTGCTGCTAGTACCCCACCTATGTTTGGGGCAAAGCCAGGCAATTTAAACATCATGCCCTCCCCAGAATTGAATGGAAACATTGTTGCGAGGAGTCTAAATTCTTTGCAAGATAAAGGACAAAGTCTAGCCTTCTTCCCCAGTCAATCTGTAAAGGATAAATCCTCCCAGGCTCCAACTATACCAGATCCTGCACAGAGAAAGCAGCAGATCTCGCTTCAGCAAGCTTTACCCCCTGTAGGGCCTAACAATATACTGGTATGTTACTCCTTTTCTTCCCCTGGTCTTCCAACTAGACGTCTTAAAATTGAATTCTTGAAGTTAATATTATTTCTCCCCAAATAGGCTCACTTTGTATGGGTGCTACTAATATTTTTTTTTTAACTTTTAATTAAGATGATTATATTAATATAGATTATTAATCAAAATCTAGTAAAAATATCAATAAAAATAAAAGAATGTGAGTTTTTCTTAAACGGATGGAGTAGAAGCCTTGTTCACTTATACTTATTTTGTGATTTGTTATATATTAAAATTAAAAACGTGAGGATTTCATCGGATTCACTTTTCTATTAGGTTCGTAAAAAAAATGGTCATATTTCAATACAAGGAAACAATCTTAGTGCAATTTTATGATACAATAAATATACAAACAAATACAGCATACTTTTTAAGAATTAATTATTATCAAGTCAAATACAACACTTATTTTGAGACAAGTAAAATATAAAATTAAAAAATAAATGAGTTTGAATAGATATTTAATGAATATGGAGTAATATTTTATTTGTTCGATTTATTAAAGAGTTGGTCTGATGAAAACTAGTATTACTATTTCGTAAGGTAAAGGAGGAGAGATACTCCCTTCGTCTTAATTGTCACTTTTGGAGTAAAAACATTCAATTCCTGTTTTATCCTCTCAATAGAACTTGTTTCACTTTATTAATTGATTTATTGTATGGAGTAACGAGAGAGATAAACAATAAATAAAGGTAGTCTTGGTAATTTTATCATAAAGTTGTGATAATTGTCTTTTTTAAAATCTATAAAAGTCTAAAAATGACAGTTATTTTGGACCGGAAAAAGTAAAGTTTTTTTTTTTTAAATCGTAGCCATCCAGTTTCGAAACAGGTAATGAGTGCCGACTTATTTTATAATTGTTTTTTTAGCAATTTCTTAAATATCTTGAAAAAGTTACTTCTTTTTTCCATATGAAAATTTTAATTATTAAAATAATAAACCTAATTACTACTCCCTCCGTCTCAAAATATATGTCGTTTTGGAGTGTTTCACACATATTAAGAAATGTCATTAATGCATGTGAAAAAGTCCGAAATACCCCTAAAGTAATTCAACTACCTAGGTAATTAAATGGTTAGGTAAGAAATAGTTCGCTATCATTTATTAAGGGTATAATTGGTATAGAGCAATAAAAGAGCTTTGAAAATGGTAAAACGACAAGTATTTTGAGACAAAATTTAACTCCCAAAACGACATCTATTTTGAGACGGAGACTCCTCCTCCAGTTACGTGATACACAGAGAAAATAGAAAAGTTTCTAACCTATTAGTCTAAGTTTGTAGGAGTACCTCAGGTAGCCTACTTTTCCATGCTAGCTTCGTAGTTTGTGTAGCCCATAAATCACATTTTTGAATTTCTCAATTACACTGAAAAACTGACAAAGATAGTGTAAATAGAATTTACATTGTGCAAATAGAAATTCCCTACTTCATAATCTTTCTTCTCTGATGATTTTTTTGGATCATAGTTTGATAATTGTTCTAATTAATATCTTAAAATTGTGTTTTCAGCATGGTCCCGCTTTCATCTTCCCCTTCAACCAGCAACAAGCTGCTTCTGTTCGACCTGGTTCTAACAAATCCCTAGCTCCTGCTACAGGCAGTTCAGCTGTGTCTAGTGCATCCGTGAGTGCCCCACCCACTGCTGCCCCTCCAATGAGCTTTGTGGGTCCCTCAGCAACGACACCGCCTAATCCTATGAGCTTTATGGGTGCCACTGCGACTGGACCCACCGCAATGAGTTTCAATTACCCCAATATGTCTCCTAATGAAACCCAGTATCTGGCTATCTTACAGAACAATCCATACCCTTTCCCGATTCCAGCGGTTGGTGGACCCCCAAATTACAGAGGCAACCCTCATGCTCAGGCCATGCCTCCTCTGTTCAATGGGTCTTTCTATTCTTCTCAGATGATCCATCCATCTCAACTTCAGCAGCAGCAGCAGCAGCAACAGCAACAACCTTCACCTTCACCTGCACCCTCTCAGCCTCAACAAGCCACGCATCAGAAGACAAGCAGTGGTGGTTCATCATCATCCCAGAAGCATTTACAAATGCAGCAGCAGAGGCAACAAGGTAATGCTATTAATGCCAGCAAAGTGCGGTCATCTCAGCAAACTCAGCAGCAGAATCAGCACGTTCCCCCACCTCAAGCACGCATTCATGAAAATGAGGTGGCTACTGAGGACACCCCATCAACTGCTGATAGCAGAACGTCTCGTGCCCCCGCTATGAGCATTTATGGACAGCAGAATTTTGCTTTGCCTATTCACCCGCAGAACTTTCCTTTATTGACCCCTCCTACTTTCTTGGCCAATGCTAGTGACAGTTCAAATGAAAAGAAGCAATCTCAACAGCAGGGGTCAAAGAACAGTGTGGATTCTCATCCACCCCAGGCATTTGCAATGACGTTTGCCCCCATGAATGGCTCTGGTGCTACTACTGCAATTGACATCTCATCCATGGCTCATAACCATGCAATTTTCCAGAGCCTCCCAGACTCCATGAGGCAAAATTATCATCATCAGATTATGGCTCATCAACAAGCACAGCAGAAGAAGAATTGTAGAATGTCTGAAGAAGCTAAAACTGGTGGAGGTTCTGATTTGTCCAACACTGATGAGGATAGAAAGGGTGGTGGTGGGTCAGCTGGTAAGTCGGGGCAGTCCATTGCCTTTTCCAGACCAGAGGTAACAGATGTATCTCATCGTCCTTCCGCTGTTCCGGGCAATACTGTTATTGACAGCTCTGCCCGGAATCAAAACCTTGCATCTACTCCTGCCCAGACCGTTCGATCTCCCATTTCGAATACTGTGGGGACTTCTTCCACTTCTCAGCAGCAACTTCATCAAGTACAACTCCATCAGCAACAACAGCACATGATTCAGCTTCATAAACAACACCAACAGCATATTCAGAACCAGCACCAATTAGCTTCATCTTTGGCCCGGAGTAAAAACCCACCTACAAGTAACGGAAGTGCATATTCTGAGCACTTGTTATCAACATCATCTTCAGTTAATGCTAAGTTTCCAAACTCTCTCTCTTCGTTTCCTCAAAATCTTGTCCAAACAAGTAACAGCAGCGGTAGTCCGTCCCAATCCCCTCAGTGGAAAAATCCCTCACGTGCACCCGCCTCTCAAGTTCCATCAACCACATCGGCTCTCAAAAACCATTCTCAACCACAGCAGACTGCCAGGGCCCACCAACAATCTCATACACAGATTTCATTTGGGGCAAACCAAAAAACATCCAACCCATCTCAAGGGCAGCAACCTTCTAATAGTAATAATAATCAGTGCCCTTCTCCCCCAATGGTGGTCGGTTCTCCCACAACTTCATCAATTTCCAAAGGCGCTAGTGGAAGCCCCAGGACAAACGCTTCCACAAGCAATAAGAATGGACAGGCTTCTTCCTTGTCATCACAGCAGGCTAAAAACTCAGCCGTGGGCCCCAGCCAGAGACCGTCACCATCAATTCTTGGAAACCCTCATATTACTACCACTTCTGGAGCTAAATCCCAGCAGCAGCAGCAACAACAACAACAGCAGCAGTTGTCAAAGCAGACTATGCAGCAGCAGGCCCATCTATTCTTCTCTAATCCATATATGCAACAAGCCCAAGCCCATGCACATGCCCAGGCCCAAGCACAAGCGCAGGCTCATGCTCAGCATTCAGGGACCTCGGCTGCTTCAGCTAGTGGGTACTATCTCCAAAGGAGGCGTGAACAATCTCAGCAGCCACCAGGGTCATCCAGTACATCTACCACAGGGATGTTATCGATGTCCTCACCTGTTAATTTGCCAAGTGGCACTACTTCTGACCCTGCAAAAGCAATGGCTGCAGCTGCTAGTAATATGAAAGGCGGTGGCTTGCCTTCGCAAGGAATATTGCATGCACCCCAGTTTGTTACACAATCCTCTGGGAATGCACATCAGCTTATACCTGCTGGCTTTTCGTATCTGCATCCTGTTCCTGCTGCAGTTCAGGTGAAACCTGCGGAGCAAAAACAACCAGCTGGTAAGTAATTATTTTTCTCATTAAAATAAATTGTATACTCTAAATGTTCAATCTTAAAGTTGTTGAAAAAGCCATGGTTTTTGTTGTTACTTTACACTACATACTTATATACCTGTCTCTGCATAAAAGCATACGTAGTACTTGTTTTGTATTTCAGCTTTATCATTGCTTTTTAATCTTTCCGAGCACCATTTGAATAACAATGAAACTTGATAAAAAGTTACTAACCCCTCTGTCCCAAAATAAGCGTTCCGTTTGACCCATCACACAGTTTTAGGTAAAGCATTTAACTCCTTGCACTTCATTCTTATTTCCCTGTCTTCATAAAATCATGCGTAGTACTTGTTTGGAATTTTCGCTTTGTTTTTGCTTTCAACCTTTCGGAGCACCATTTGAAAAATAATGAAAGTTGATAAATTACTACCCCCTTGTCCTAACATAAGAGTTCCCTTTGACCCGGCACACAGTTTAGGTATAAACATTTGACTTTATTTTTTGCATGTATGAGCTAAGGGTAGAAGTGAACTTTCTTTGTTTAGGTCTGATGTGAATGTGGTGTCCAGTAAGGGTGCGTATGTAGATTACGTTTATCTAAAACAGAAAATCTGGCAGGGGACACCCTTTTTTTGGACATCCGAAATATTCTTAGGGAGTATTAGAGTAATTTTGTGTAATGATATCTAAATTTGTTTCATCAATCATTTCCTCAATGTAGATGGGGACAGCAAAATTTATAAAGGGAATATTTCTTGACCAGGAAATGACAATTTGCATGCCTGCTGGCAGCCTGACAAGAAGTGAGAAGTTATATTCGCATCATCGC
This sequence comes from Campanula takesimana, assembly GCA_026119855.1. Taxonomy (NCBI): domain Eukaryota; kingdom Viridiplantae; phylum Streptophyta; class Magnoliopsida; order Asterales; family Campanulaceae; genus Campanula; species Campanula takesimana. The sequence continues at coordinate 1,421,041 of JAOWBW010000235.1, forward strand.
TCGTGCCTGGGGCAGAACCCGACAGAATGAAACCCGCAATTTTGAAACTATATTCGCATCATCGCTCGTGTCATCATCAAAGATCATCCTCAAATCCTCGGGTCAGAAACTGGAAGAAGAAAGACGAAACACATGTGTATAATCCATGTATGTACACTCTTGTCTTTAAGTTTGAAAAGAGTTTGGTAGGTAGGTTTTGATCAAGGATTGGTGACTTAGAGGATGGATGGGAAAGTAAAAGAGCATGAGAAAGATTTTTGGTTAGAAAAGATGAGTTCTTGCAAAAGGGAGTGTGAAGGGGGCAAAAATCAAGACTCAGTTTGCTTCTCTTTTTTGAAGTTGGGAAAGATGGATGGATGGATGTAGTTGTAGTGGAGGTTCTTTCTTTTTTTCTTCTTTGTTAGCTTTATAAATTTACCTTTTGTTTCTTTTAGAAATTTCTTTGGTTGGATGATTAGATGAAAATGGGTGTCTTTTGGACATATATATAAGAGATATATGTAGTAGAGGGTGTATCATGTATGTATATGTCAGGCATATAAAGAGTAAAACCCTCTCATTTTTTTAATTTAATCTTAAGGCCCATATCTCTTATCTCTAATTTTCTGTTGGATTTGTGATGTTGAATTCATGATGATGTTGCTTTGCACTTTGTTTTCTCCATGTTGAAGGAGATAATGTGGAGATGTGTTGTGGTTGATAATAACTTGGTATTGTGAGATGTGGGGTCCTCCTTTTTTGCCTCACTTGAATAATGTTTAAATATTCACAAATGTACCCTTTAGAATAGTACTCTCCCTGACTTGAAAAGTTTGTTCAATTTTAATTTTTTATAGTTAAAGTTAATATAAATGGACATTGATCAACCGATTGATTGATGTCAATTTAATGATTACAAAGAAATTTTAAAATTGTTATTGATAATCACCTTATGATTTGTCAATTACATTTTTTAGAATTACATTAGAATGAGTAAATAGACATTAATGTTTAGCCAAAGTTTATTTATGTTGACTATAAAAAGTTAAAATGAGACAAAACTAGGTTCGTGGCTTTGTGCTCTTTGTGTTGGTTATGATTTGTGGAGGGTGCTCAACTTCAAGTAACTTTACAGTCTTGATTTTATGGACTTCTATGGATTTAATACTGGATTTTGTTGACAAGAACTTGATTTTGAATCTTTGATGGTGAAAGTACAGCTGATGTGGATAGAATTTGAATTGAGAATGAGTAAAATAGGAATTTATAGGGGTTTGGTACATTTGTTTGGATAGTGTGCGTTCTATTATACTACATATGTTTTATTATTTCCTTATTCGTCCGTTTCACGTGACTTGAGACTGCCCAAAATAGTAATGAAATGTTAGTTTTTTTTTTTACGGGAAAACAGTCATGTGCATATCACAGGACATTTTTGAGGGTATAATTGTCATTGCGAGCATAAGGGTGCAAGACACGTGTGTTATGTGTAAATAAGGGCTGGTCCGTCGTCACCACTTTCATTAAACGACAACAACCAAACCATTTTTTTTTTATTAATGATGGAATTAACCCTCATGCAATAAATACCAAATCACCCGCTTTTCTCCTTCTAAACGGAGCAATTCCTTTCGAGTCTTCCAGCTATTAACCCATACACTTGAGAAATGACAATTATACATTTAAAAGATCATGTGATATGCACATGACTGTTTTTCCGTTGAAAATCTAACATTTTCATTAGTTTTTATATCAATTCGCAACAAAATGACAAACACGGGAATCGGGTTGCAACATTTAAAAGCATGGTAACCAAATTGGAAAAATGATAAAACATTTACCTCCGTGATGGTTTTTTTGTTTTTGTTTTTTTTTTTTTTATTTTTTTATGTTAGTACGAATGGTTTTTTAGCAATAATTATTGGCAAATTCTTGGAAATGGCGGCCGCACCACGTGCGGCGGGTTGCCCACGGGTCGGCCCGCCCGTTTCCATGCTCTACCCGTCCGGATTTTTTTTTTTTGAAAGCGACATCTGTCCTTTTTTTTTAAAAAAAACCAATAACTTTAAAATGTTATATCTTGAGATTTATAAGTCAAAAAAAAATATTTAAAAATACCGTTGTGTTCGTCTCGACGAGACGAATAAAACTACATAGGTCATGATATGGTTTGATTTTTTTTTTTTTAAACATTTTTTCACACATAAAAAGTTTGAGGTGCTTGCCAGCTGAAATGTAACACTCTGTTCTGATAAAAGTAACACTTTCATCTTCAAAAAGTAACCCTTTTTCTACTGTCAAATGTAACATCAATTTTACAAAAAAAAAAAAAAATGAGTTTGCATTTCAATTGTTACTTTCTCAATAAAAAATTGTTACATTTCATATATAATGTCACATTAAGGAATATAAACTGTTAGAATTGAGAAAAAAAATGTTACATTCATTTTTATAAAATGTAACATTAGTTTAGTTGTCAATCCTATGTTATTTTCGGAGAAAAAAAGTGTTACATTTGAAAAAATGAGTGTTACATTCCCTTATAAAAAGTGTTACATTAATTTAGTTGTCAATCTTTATGTTATCTTTATCTATTGTAGCAAAATTGTGGTACATTTTTTTTTTTTAAAAGTGTTACATTTGAATAAAAAAGTGTTACATTTTGTTATAATAAGTGTTACTTTTGTTGAAGGCAAAAAAGTATGGGTGGTACATTTGAAAAAAAAGTGTTACATTTGAAAAAAGAATGTTACATTCCTTTATAAAAAGTGTTACATTAATTTAGTCGTTAATTTTTATGTTATCTTTAATCTATTGCATCAAAATTGTGGTACATTTTTGAAAAAGAAAATGTTACATTTGAAAAACAAAAGTGTTACATTTCGTTATAAGAAGTGTTACTTTTGGTGGGAGGGAAAAAGGTTGTGGGAGCAAAAAAAAAAAAAAAAAAAAAAAACAAAAGGGCATGGTCGGCGCCGCACGGGGTGCGGCCGCCGCACCAGAGACCGGCTCATAATTATAAGTTGATAATTACATAAATGAAAATTCAAAAACTGTAATTGATATACTTTAAAAAACACTATCAATAACAAGTTTTAGAAGTTTATTAGAATAATTCAATTAACTTAAAATCTTATTGGTGTTGGTGAAGAAGATCATTTCGATTTCGAGATAGAGGTATTACAAAATAGAGGCACTGCTTGCCAAACAAATTAATAGCCGTGTAGTATTCCCCAAGAAAAGATATCTCCATATCTTTATCTTTGGAATGTAAATATTTGTAATTATCTTGATTATTTGTTACCTTAGTTTGTTACCTTAATTATAGGCTTGTAACATTATATATACTGATGACTATCAATAAGAAAGGCACGCATTGAATCTTTTATGGTATCACCCTTCCTCCGATCCTAAACCCTACAAACTTCTCTTTCAGCCGTTTTTCTTCCTCAATGGCAGAAAAAAACCCCTTTCCACCCTGCTTTGACAGTCACCAATGTCAAGAACTTCATCTCCCTCACCCTTGAAATGGAGAGCGGACACTACTCCTCTTGGGCAGAATTGTTCAAGATCCACTGTACCGCTTTCGAAGTTCTTGACCATATTTTTCCTCCCACTGTCACGCCCGCTGCTACCGGCAATGCCACTGCTGATTCGGGCATAAGCACGGTGACAGATTCTTTGTGGAAACGCCTAGACGCCATTGTCCTTCAATGGATCTACGGCACCATCTCTACAGATCTGCTACATACAATTCTAGAGCCAAACTCCACCGCTCACAAGGCTTGGGAACGCTTGGCAAATATTTTCCAAGATAACAAAAATTCTCGAGCCGTGTATTTGGAGAATCAGTTCACTGCTGTGCACCTTGACCATTTCCCTTCTGTGACCGCATACTGCCAAGAGCTTAAGCGGCTCGCTGACCAACTCTCGAATGTTGACGCCCCGGTCACTAATCAACGTCTTGTTCTCCAACTCATTGCAAGTCTTACCGAAAGCTATGACAGTGTCGCTACCATTATCCAGCAAAGCGACCCACTGCCTCAGTTCTACGAGGCCCGTTCCAAACTCATATTGGAAGAAACGAGGAAAGCCAAGCAGTCCGCCGCTGCTGCAGTTGCTGCTGGTACAGCTCTTGTTGCCACTGGTACATCCGATGATCCACCTGCCCGCTCTTCTCAGCGTTCCTCCTCTCCTCCTGATCGCAACAATTCTGGCCATCGTCGCGGACAGCAGCGCAATCAGTCTCAAGGGAAGAATAATGGCAGAAACAACAACAAAGGGAAGGGACGTGATGGCAGCAACTCTGGGACTTCATCTGGTACTTCGCAGCGCACGCAACAACCATACTCGTCAAATCCCTGGTCACATATTCCTCCATGGGCTGCCTGGGGTTCTCAGCCGTGGTCAACACCACCATGCCCGTATCCCACTTCTACTTGGGCTGCCCCCGCCACTCGTCAGCCTGGTATTCTCGGCGCACGACCTCAGCAAGCTTACAGTGCACAGGCTCCTTCTACATATGCTCCGACCGACATAGAGTCTGCCATGAACACCATGACTCTTCAATCTCCGGTCGAAAATTGGCTTATGGACACTGGCGCAACCTCTCACATGACTGGATCTCAAGGTACACTCTCCCCTTATTTTAATGTGACACATACTCCTCATACTATCACTGTTGGCAGCGGACATAAAATTCCAATCCGTGGTTATGGACATGCTTCCTTTCCTCCATTCCGTCTTAATAATGTTCTACATGCTCCTAACCTCATTCATAACTTAATTTCAGTCCGTCGTTTTACTTGTGATAATAATGTATCTGTTGAATTTGATCCCCTTGGTTTCTCTGTGAAGGACCTCAAGACAGGAACAACCCTCCAGAGATGTAACAGCTCGGGAGACCTTTATCCGCTCCTTCCCAAGAATGCTTCCTTTCAGTCTCCGTCATCTTTTGCAGTTTTATCACCTAATGTTTGGCATGCCCGTTTAGGGCACCCAGGGTCGTCTGTTTTTAATTTTCTTAGAAGTACTAGTTCAATAAATTGTAAACCACAGTCTACAAACTATGTCTGTCGTTCTTGCGTTTTTGGGAAGCATATCAAATTACCTTTTTCATTATCTAGTAATTGCACTCTATCTCCTTTTGATATCCTGCATAGTGATCTGTGGACCTCACCCATTCCTAGTTCCGCTGGTCACCGATTTTATATGATTATATTGGATGATTTTTCTGATTTTTTGTGGACTTTTCCACTTGGTCATAAATCTCAGGCATATCCCACTTTTCTTACCTTTAACAATCTCGTTCAAACTCAATTCACCACCAATGTCAAATGCTTCCAACGTGACAACGGTCGTGAATTTGACAATAATGACTTCAAAACCTTTTGTCAAAAGAATGGAATGCGTTTTTGTTTCTCTTGCCCACATACTTCCCCCCAAAATGGCAAAGCCGAACGCAAATTACGGACCATAAACAACCTCATTCGCACCATAATGGCTCACTCCTCTATGCCACCTTCCTTTTGGCATCACGCCCTCCAAATGGCCACATATATTCTCAACATTCTCCCTCATAAAACCCTCAAAAATATGTCACCCACTCAAATATTATACCGGCGTAATCCCTCCTACAGCCATCTTCGAATATTTGGTTGCTTGTGTTATCCGCTTCTTCCCTCCAACACCATTCAAAAACTTCAAGCCCGGTCCGTCCCATGTGTTTTATTGGGTTATCCTTCCAATCACCGAGGTTACAAATGTTACGATCTTTCTCGTAACAAAATCATAATATCTAGACATGTAATCTTCGATGAGTCCCAATTTCCCTTTGCCCAAATACATACTCCTACCGTGTCCTCATACACATTCCTAGATGATGGCCTCTCCCCTCTTTTGATCCATCATTTTCATACGGCAGCAACACCACTTCCAGCTCCATCTACTTCTAACTCTCCTGCCGTACCCCCCACTCCTCAACCTACGACATCCCCACCTCCGTCTCACACCCAAGCTGTGACCCCTCATCCCCCCTCCCGGACTATGACCACACGGAGCATGAAAGGTATCTCTCGCCCTAAACAAATCTTCAATCTATCTACCTCGGTCTCTCCTTCCCCTCTCCCTAACAATCCTATAGAAGCACTACATGACCCAAACTGGAAATCCGCTATGATTGATGAGTATGATGCTCTTATTAAAAATAAGACGTGGGAGTTGGTACCCCGTCCTGCTCATGTTAATATTGTCCGTTCTATGTGGATATTTCGTCATAAAATGCTTTCTAATGGTTCTTTTGAGAGGCACAAAGCCCGCCTTGTTGCAGATGGCAGGTCACAACAAGTTGGGATAGATTGCGATGACACTTTCAGCCCAGTGGTAAAACCAGCGACAATTCAGACAGTTCTCAGTTTGGCCCTCTCCAAATCTTGGCCGATACACCAGTTGGATGTCAAGAACGCTTTCCTCCATGGCCATCTCCAAGAAACTGTCTATATGCATCAGCCTCTCGGTTTCAAAGATCATACTCGACCAAACCATGTCTGCCTTTTGAAGAAGTCTCTTTACGGTTTAAAACAAGCTCCATGAGCTTGGTACCAACGGTTTGTGGACTTCGTATCTACCCTTGGTTTTGTGCACAGCCGCTCCGACAATTCTCTCTTCATTCTTCACAATGGCAGCAATATAGCATATTTGTTACTTTATGTGGACGACATCATCCTCACAACCTCTTCTCATGCTCTTCGAGACTCTCTCATGAACAAACTCGCCTCCGAGTTTGCAATGAAGGACCTTGGCCCCATCAATTATTTTCTTGGTATTTCCGTCACTCGCCAAACAGACGGTCTCTTCTTAAGCCAACGGAAATATGCAGAATCCATTATTGATCGAGCTGGCATGACTGCGTGCAAACCAGCTCATACTCCTGTAGATACTCAGTCCAAGTTAAGCTCCACTGATGGTGCCCCATTTTCTGATCCTACCTTCTTTCGTAGTCTTGCCGGAGCACTACAATACCTCACATTTACAAGGCCCGACATATCATACTCCGTGCAACAAATATGCCTCCATATGCATGCTCTAACGGAATCTCATATGCTGGCATTAAAACGCATCCTGCGTTATATCCAAGGTACTCTCAGTCACGGTCTTCATCTCTACAAATCCTCTTCTACCAATCTCGTTTCTTACACCGACGCAGACTGGGCCGGTTGTCCAGACACTCGTCGCTCCACCTCTGGCTACTGTGTGTTTCTAGGGGACAACCTCATCTCTTGGTCCTCCAAATGACAACCTACCCTCTCCCGCTCCAGTGCCGAAGCTGAATATCGAGGTGTTGCCAATGTCGTATCTGAATCTTGCTGGCTTCGCAACCTTTTGCTTGAGCTTCATTGTCCTCTTGAGAAGGCAACTCTCGTTTACTGCGACAATATTAGTGCCATGTACCTCTCTAGCAACCCGGTACAACACCAACGTACTAAACATATCGAGTTAGACATACACTTCGTCAGAGAAAAGGTTGCTCGTGGTCATGTTCGAGTATTGCACGTCCCATCTCGTTATCAAATCGCTGACATATTTACAAAAGGGCTTCCGCGCGTACTTTTTGATGAATTTCGTGCCAATCTCAGCGTACGGGAACCTCCCGCTTCGATTGCGGGGGAGTAATAGCCGTGTAGTATTCCCCAAGAAAAGATATCTCCATATCTTTATCTTTGGAATGTAAATATTTGTAATTATCTTGATTATTTGTTACCTTAGTTTGTTACCTTAATTATAGGCTTGTAACATTATATATACTGATGACTATAAATAAGAAAGGCACGCATTGAATCTTTTACAAATGTCCAAAATCCCTATAATTCCTATTTAACTCATTCGTCTCTTAAAGACAGAAAATTTATCAAAATACTACATTCGTTAAGATAATGTCCCTATTTTAGAATTGATTTAAGTGGATTCAAACTAAAATTAAGAAAAGTTAATAACTTAAAAATTATTATGGTAACTTTTAATGCGTCAATAATAATTTTTACAAATTTTATTTGGATAATTACCTTTTAGAATTTTTATTTACATAATTATCCTTTTCAAGTTCCTTTTTATTCCTTCCATCCATATTGTTATCGCATTTGACTTGTTAACTTTTCTAAGGAGAGTGCTTTACTTGTGTGTACATCGATTTTATAATGCTAAAAATTTAGTATCACTATTATCTTATTTAGAAACGCGAAATTTATTTTAAAACAGATTTAAAAAAGGGAAAAATATCAAAAACCCCCTTTAAAAAACTTTCATATCCAAAAGACCCACAATTTTATTCTTCAATCTAAAAAGTCTTAAATTTATATTATCAATACCAAAAAGCCCAAACGTTAACTATTTAACTAACGTTGTTAAGTTTGAACATTCATATTATTAAAAACTTAACTTTCTTTTTCATTTAATAACATATTAGGAATATTAAAAAATTACAACACAAAATAATTATAATAATATTTTTATTATTAAATGATAATAATAATAGTTATAGCAATAAGAAAAATCAATCATTAATATCATTATTATTTAATTACCTATTATTTAATAATAAAAATAAGAATTTTTGATATAATAGAGAAGTAATTGGAGGGTGCTTCTTTAAGTTTTTTATTTTTTTTATTATTATCATGTAAGATCATAAAAATAATAAAAAATATTTTTTTTATAACTATTATTATGATGATATTATTTTCAATATTATCACATTCATTATTGTTTTTCATTCCTATGAATTTTATTATTAACTGTATTATTAAAAATTATTAATTAACTAAAATAATAATAATAATTAAATATATATTTTTTATAACTATTATTATTTATATTATATCTAAGAATATTGTAATTAAATTATTTTGCACTGGAAAAAGATTTTGTATTAGTAATATGTCATTAATTAAAGGAAATGTTAATTTTTTTATTAATAAGTATACTCAAACCTAACCGCGTTAGTGAATTCGTTAATGTTTGGGCTTTTTTGTATCGATAATTTCAGTTTTGGACTTTTTATATTGAAGAAATATTTTTTGGGTTTTTTGGATATGAATTTTTTTGAGGTTTTTTTTGGTATTTTTCCCTAAAAATGATACTCCCTCCGACCCAATTTAAGAAGACAAATTCTTCAGTGCGGCCGTCTCACGCCATGCGACGGGCGCGTGAGACGGACGCGCTCCCTCCCTCGCGTCGCTGGCTTTAAAAAAAAAAAAAACCTCCAAATTTTTTAAAATGCTATATCTTGAGATTTTGAAGTCGAAAAAAAAAATCTAAAAATACCGGTGTGTTCGTCTCGATAAGACGAACAAAACTACATAGCTCATGATATATTTTGATTTTTTTTTTAAAAAAATCAAAATTTTAACACACAAAAAAAATCGGGCTGCTCGTCCCTGAGAAGTAACACGTTCTTATGAAGAAAGTAACAAGTTGGTCTTAAAAAAGTAACACTTTATTGTATGTTATAACAGCAGTTTTACAAACCAAAAAAATGGTTTTGCATTTCAATTGTTACTTTCTCAATAAAAAATTGTTACATTTCATATATAATGTTACATTAAGGAATATAAACTGTTACAATTGAGAAAAAAATGTTACATTTATTTTTTATAAAATGTAACATTAGTTTAGTTGTCAATCCTATGTTATTTTCGGAGAAAAAAAATGTTACATTTGAAAAAATGAGTGTTACATTCCCTTATAAAAAGTGTTACATTAATTTAGTTGTCAATCTTTATGTTATCTTTATCTATTGTAGCAAAATTGTGGTACATTTTTTTTTTTAAAAAAGTGTTACATTTGAATAAAAAAGTGTTACATTTTGTTATAATAAGTGTTACTTTTGTTGAAGGCAAAAAAGTATGGGTGGTACATTTGAAAAAAAAGTGTTACATTTGAAAAAAGAATGTTACATTCCTTTATCAAAAGTGTTACATTAATTTAGTCGTTAATTTTTATGTTATCTTTAATCTATTGCATCAAAATTGCGGTACATTTTTGAAAAAAAAAAGTGTTACATTTGAAAAACAAAAGTGTTACATTTCGTTATAAGAAGTGTTACTTTTGGTGGGTGGAAAAAAGGTTGTGGGGGCAAAAAAAAAAAAACAAAAAAAAAAGGGTATGTGGGCGGCGCCGCATGGGGTGCGGCCGCCGCACACAAGACCAGCCCATTTAAGAATAGATTCTAGGGGAAACTAGTAACTCCATGAGTTATAAAAAAGTCATGTTTTAACACTTAAACTCTAAAACTTAAACCCTAAACTTTAAACCTTAAACCCTAAAACCTAAACCTCAACCCCTATAAAAACAAGATTTTTTATAACTTATGCAAAAACTAGTTTCCCCTAAAATTTTCTCCCAATTTAAACTTCAAAAAAATTTTGGGTTCATGAATTAAGAAAAATGTGATGTGTTGTGAGTGTAGATGGTTTGGTAGGAAAGAAAAATTGGGGTAGAGAATAGTTAGTGGGTAATTATTGTGAGTATGACATGTGGGACCCACATATAAAGAAGTATAAAAACTTTTCTTTTTAAGTTTTGAGGTTTAAAATTGGACAACCAAAATGAAAATTTTTAAAGTTAAAAATGGGACGGAGGGAGTATATATTTTATTAGAGACAGATGAGGTAGTAAAATTCAATAAGATAAATTTCAATACAAAATCTATATTATAGTATATTAAAGTTGGCCAAAATCACTATGTGAATGACACCTTATTCAATTTTGGGTTAATCTTGCTTCTAAGCTTGCCACGTCATATTCATGGCATTAATACTGGGGTTCTTGCTAATTAGACACAAATAATTTATTATCTTCTTAGTTATTTATGGGTATGAGTACTTTGAGAATATGTAACAATTATCTTCATAAATAAAAAGTGTCTTTACATTGTACTCATACATAATGCATAATCCATCCGTCCCACCTCACTTGAGACCTAAGTGATAGACGCAATAATTAAGGAAAAAAAATAAAATATAAAAAATGTGTGGTAAAAAATGAAGAGAGAGAATGAGTGGGGTTAATAGTAGGTTGATTGAATGAATTGTGTGTTGGAAATGAAGAGAGAGAATGAGTGGGTGATGTAGATTGAATATAAATTATAAAAAAGATTACCATTTTGAGGAGTCTCAAGTGAAGTGAGACGGACCAAAATGGAAATAAGTCTCAAGTGAGGTGGGACGGATGGAGTATACATATCAACTATTACAAAGAGAAGTATACATCTAATCGGTCATAGTAAATAGCATAATAACACATTCATCTGGAATAAGAAAAGGTAAAATGCATTATACCTAATCAATTACTATTGAATAGGGACTATACAACTTACTTAATACATATCACTATATATGTGCTTATTCTACTAGGTGAATATTTACCAATTATAAACAACATCATAATAATTTTCTCTTATACGTGGTAGCCGGTGCAATTTAGTGTCCACATAACAATTAGTGAAATCTCAATCATCTCAAACTTTTCAGGTTCTTATTCATACATGTTATCATCGGCCTAGTGTGATTATCTTGATTGCCTATATAAGGTGTTAACATTTTGGGATTTTGTGTATTTTGAAAGACTCATATTAGTGGAGTAACAACAATTCGATGACTTCTTCGTCACTTTCTATCAAGCCTTGGTAAATTAATTTTTTATTCATCTTTACTTTTTTTTTTGTTTGGTTTGCATATTTTTTGGTTTGACATCCATTTTATTTTAATTTTAGTTTGTTTTTATAATTTGTTTTTCTTTATTTTGATTCTTTTTTTAATGCTTCATTTATTTCAAAGTAGTTTCTTTTGATTATAATTTGGAATTTGTATTTATATATTTACATTTTGCTTTTCTTATTTATTTTGTTTTGAACTTAATTTAATTTTTTGTTTTTGGCTTTTTAAGACTCTCATAGTATTTTTTAATTTATTTATTGATATTTTATATTTTAATTATGTTGGTGAATATTTATTTTGATTAGGGCTTGGACTTCATAAATATATTTATTTTATTTTCTTTTTTTGTTAATTATTTTAGCGTTAAATTTTTTTTCGCTATAAATATTCATATGTAAATAATTTTTCTTCTCTATTTTGATTATGTTTGTAAATGTTTAGTTTTTTTTCTTTCATTTGAAGGTTTTTGATTAATTTTCTTAAAATTTGTTTGTTTTGATTTATTTATTTATTTGATTTATTTATTTTTATTATGTTTCTGAATTTTTCTATCTTTTTTTTATTAAGGTTTATTTTTCATATTCTTATGTGTTTTTTTTTCTTATGTGTTTTTTTATTGATTTTATAATTTTACTTAAGAGTATGGGACAAAAGGTGGAACGAAAGTCATGCTTGGCATCATTAATTGCTTTTTATTCATATGATGTTAATTTTGGATTTAATATGGATTTTAGTTTTATATGAGTATAAATTTTCATCTATTTTTTACTTGGAAGTATCTTCATTTTTCTCCTTATGTATAATGTATAATTTGTGCATTTATTTTTGTTCAAAGTTCGTTTATCCTTATAGAACATATCACAATCCTTTTGTCACGCGATATCATATTGAACATAAGTCATGGTCCACGTCAACTTATATTGTTCAATGCTTTCTCGAGTCCGAGTAGATTGATATGAGCAAATGACATTGAACATATCAATTCATTTGAGCGTGGCCACGCATTTAATCAATCTCACTCTTCGAGTGGCCTAAGCATATATCTCTCTTGAGAGAGGGACAAATCCCATCTTGACCTATAATTCTTCCCTACAAGAATTCGATTATGCCAATCATAGCCTTTATGACTACCTGGTTAAGGGTAGCGTTTGACTATGTCAAACAAAACGTTCATCATGCGGAAGACCATGATAATCTTAGGTCTAAGGATATAAAATGATATAACTATATGAGATTTAATTATGACATAAATCTCATAACGGGTGTAAGGATCCCGTCCCTCGGGGCAAAACAAGCAAAGTTCGCAAGAGGAAGAAATGCCAAACACGGGTAACTTTCCTAACGAAAAAAGAAACGGAGTCGCCACATTTGTTAATTTTAAACCAAACAAATGAAAATGGTTAGAGAAGGTGAGTTCGGAGGTCACGTTACACTTTGGGAAGAACATATTTGCGGTTCACCCAAAGTGCCTCGGAAAAACCGAGTCTCCCTTGTTAGTTTGAAAAATGTGCATGTGTGTGTGTGTATTTAACGGAAAAGTTTCTGTTATTGGTTTTGCTTGGAAAAACTTAACTGACAGGGTCTGTTTATTAAGAAAATAGGGATCAGAGGGAAAAACAGACATTTTGCCCCTTGTTCCCAACATAGCCGTACGGATGGACAGGTAGTTTCCTGGGATCTTGCAGTTCAGTTAAGAACAGTCCAGTTTCAGAGCAGAAACATAACATTCTGTTGAAACTGGACAGAACTGTTTTGATTCTAGTTTGTTTAAAACACTTTATAAGTTTAAACACAACATTCCTATGCTAAATGATCATCACTTAGTCCCCAAAACAAGTATTTGGGTGTGATCATAAGCAATCTTTGGAGAAAATTGAGAAAAGTTGATGAACATGCCCTTTGGGCCAAAATTGACCATTTGGTGATTAAAGATTGAAACTTTATCACCAAGATGGCATTTTTATGACTTATTAACCTTTAAAGAATCAAATTAACACATAAAGATTGAATCTTTGTAACCCCAAAGGGGACTTTAGAGCTAGATCAATGTTGGATGATAAAGATGGAAGCTTTATCATCCAAATGATCATTATTGCCAACAAAAGCATCATTCTAACTAGACAAGAATGTAAATGACAATCAACAAGCCATGATCATCTAGGTTTGAACCTTTTCCACACAAGGCATGGATGGCACCTTGGATCATGTCATGGCTTGGACAAGAGAAATATACAGTAATATATGTATATTTGCTTGAATGGACAAGTCTTGCATAAATGTAAAGTTGCTTGAATGGACAAGTCTTGCAAGTAATATAAATGTGCTTGAATGGACAAGTCTTACAAGTAATGTAAAGATTAACATAAACTTAAACAAATATTAAATGGAAAATAGTGTTATAGATGAAGAGAAGGGAGGGGGAGAAGGTGGCTTTACCTATTTTGGTTTAGCCAATCTTCCTTTCTCTCTTTCACTCTTTGTTTTACTCTTCTCTCACACTACTGGAGTGATTTCGACAGAGTAACCTTTCTTATGTTGTTTCTCCCCCCTGAAATGATCAGCATGGGGTTCAATTTATAGAGGCTGAGGGTGCCCAAAGTAGCCGTACGGCTAGGGACCTCATGTGCCCAAACCATCCGTACGACTCGACTTAGCGATCTTCTGGATTTTTCAAAGTTTAATTCCAGCAGTCCTGGAATATCAGGTTTATCCTAGTGAGGTCCTGTCCCATTGGTTTATCCCTGAATGGTACCAAGAATCCCTCTAAAGTAGGTCGATTTCAGATTGGGGTACTTACAGAGCCCCTCGGCAACGTCGCTTTTGAAGAAAGCGGGGTTGTCGATAAATGCATCCCAATCTGATGGGAGGACGGCAAAGGCCGATTTGGTTCCAATGGCTGGACCTAGGGGTATAGGATTCCTACGTATCCCTTTTCGAGGGAATCAAGCTTATCGTAGTTCGAAAGAGGGGTGAGAGATTTTGAGGCTACTCAAACCTATAGACGACCGTCGAGGTCGGGTGGGGAACTCGGGCATGACACTCATTCGGTCAGAGGCGAAGGTTCGGGCTTGACACTCATTTGGTCAGAGGCAAAGGTTCAGGCGCGACACTCATCTGGTCAGAGGCAGGGTCTCGGGCATGACACTTATTTGGTCATAGGCGAAGGTTCGGGCGTGACACTCATTTGGTCAGAGTCAAGTTTCGGGCATGACACTTATTTGGTCAGAGGCGAAGGTTCGGGCGTGACACTCATTTGGTCAGAGGCAAAGACTCGGGCATGACACTCATTCGGTCAGAGGCAAGGTTCGGGCGTGACACTTATTTGGTCAGAGGCAAGGTTCGGGCGTGACACTCATTTGGTCAGAGGCAAGTTTCGGGCGTGACACTCATTTGGTCAGAGGCAAGTTTCGGGCGTGACACTCATTTGGTCAGAGGCGAAGGTTCGGGCGTGACACTCATTTGGTAAGAGGCAAGTTTCGGGCGTGACACTCATTCGGTCAGAGGCAAGTTTCGGGCGTGACACTTATTTGGTCAGAGGCAAGTTTCGGGCGTGACACTCATTCGGTCAGAGGCAAAGTCAATCATGGGCTTACGTCAAGGACTGCCCTTCTCATTCTAAGTTTTTTCTTTTCTCAAGATGGGCCATCCGGGTGACCTAGATTTTTCTTCACACGGGGCCACTCAGGGGGACCTAATTCTAATTTCAAAACGGTCGCTCGGGGGACCTAACTCTTATCTCAAGACGGTCGCTCGGGGGACCTAATTTTCATTTCACAATGGTCGCTCGGGGGACCTAACTCTTATCTCAAGACGGTCGCTCGGGGGACCTAACTCTTATCTCAAGACGGTCGCTCGGGGGACCTAATTTTATCTCACAACGGTCTCTCGGGGGACCTAATTTTCATCTCACAATGGTCGCTCGGGGGACCTAATTTTATCTCACAACGGTCGCTCGGGGGACCTAATTTTCATCTCACAATGGTCACTCGGGGGACCTAATTTTATCTCACAACGGTCGCTCGGGGGACCTAATTTTTATCTCACAATGGTCGCTCGGGGGACCTAATTTTATCTCACAACGGTCGCTCGGGGGTCTAATTTTCATCTCACAATGGTCGCTCGGGGGACCTAATTTTATCTCACAACGGTCGCTCGGGGGACCTAATTTTTTACCTCACAACGGTCGCTTGGGGGACCTAATCTACAATGGTCGCTCGGGGGACCTAATTTTATCTCACAACGGTCGCTCGGGGGACCTAATTTTCATTTCACAACGTTCGCTCGGGGGACCTAACTCTTATCTCAAGAAGGTCGCTCGGGGGACCTAACTCTTATCTCAAGACGGTCGCTCGGGGGACCTAATTTTATCTCACAACGGTCGCTCGGGGGACCTAATTTTCATCTCACAATGGTCCCTCGGGGGACCTAATTTTTATCTCACAATGGTCGCTCGGGGGACCTAATTTTATCTCACAACGGTCGCTCGGGGGACCTAATTTTCATCTCACAATGGTCGCTCGGGGGACCTAATCTACAGTGGTCGCCCGGGGGACCTAATTTTTATCTCACAACGGTCGCTCGGGGGACCTAATTTTATCTCACAACGGTCGCTCGGGGGACCTAATTTTTTACCTCACAACGGTCGCTCGGGGGACCTAATCTACAATGGTTGCTCGGGGGACCTAATTTTATCTCACAACGGTCGCTAGGGGGACCTAATTTTTATCTCACAATGGTCGCTCGGGGGACCTAAATTTTATCTCTGCTGGGCTTACGTCAGGGACGGCCAATTTTCTTGGACATTCAATTTGACTCTCAATGAGTCAAAGTCGGGTCTTGACTCTCTTTTGCTCAGCCGAAGGGATGGACATGTAGTTTCCTTGGATCTTGCAGTTCAGTCAAGAACAGTCCAGTTTCAGAGCAGAAACAGAACATTCTGTTGAAACTGGACAAAACTGTTTTGATTCTAGTTTGTTTAAAACACTTTATAAGTTTAAACACAACATTCCTATGCTAAATGATCATCACTTAGTCCCCAAAACAAGTATTTGGGTGTGATCATAAGCAATCTTTGGAGAAAATTGAGAAAAGTTGATGAACATGCCCTTTGGGCCAAAATTGACCATTTGGTGATTAAAGATTGAAACTTTATCACCAAGATGGCATTTTTATGACTTATTAACCTTTAAGGAATCAAATTAACACATAAATATTGAATCTTTGTAACCCCAAAGGGGACTTTAGAGCTAGATCAATGTTGGATGATAAAGATGGAAGCTTTATCATCCAAATGATCATTATTGCCAACAAAAGCATCATTCTAACTAGACAAGAATGTAAATGACAATCAACAAGCCATGATCATCTAGGTTTGAACCTCTTCCACACAAGGCATGGAGGGCACCTTGGATCATGTCATGGCTTGGACAAGATAAATATAGAGTAATATATGTATATTTGCTTGAATGGACAAGTCTTGCATAAATGTAAAGTTGATTGAATGGACAAGTCTTGCAAGTAATATAAAGGTGCTTGAATGGACAAGTCTTACAAGTAATGTAAAGATTAACATAAACTTAAACAAAGATTAAATGGAAAATAGAGTTATAGATGAAGAGAAGGGAGGGGGAGAAGGTGGCTTTACCTATTTTGGTTTAGCCAATCTTCCTTTCTCTCTTTCACTCTTTGTTTCACTCTTCTCTCACAGTACTGGAGTGATTTCGACAGAGTAACCTTTCTTATGTTGTTTCTCCCCCCTGAAATGATCAGTATGAGGTTCAATTTATAGAGGCTGAGGGTGCCCAAAGTAGCCGTACGGCTAGGGACCTCATGTGCCCAAACCATCCGTACGACTCGACTCAGCGAGCTTCTGGATTTTTCCAAGTTTAATTCCAGTTCAGTCCTGGAATATCAGGTTTATCCTAGTGAGGTCCTGGCCCATTGGTTTATCCCTGAATAGTACCAAGAATCCCTCTAAAGTAGGTCGATTTCAGATTGGGGTACTTACAACGGGTCATGTCCAGTACTTGTTCACCAACAAGTACCCATAAGTTTAACTGTATCGTATACACATAATCATCTCATTATTATTTATTAAACTTATACTATTTCTTTATTAGTACTTGTAAGTACCCCAATCTGAAACCGACCTATCTTAGAGGTAGCCTTAGCACCGTTTCAGGGATAAGCTAATAGGCCAGGACCTCCCTAGGATAAGCTATAAATTCCATGACTACTCTGGTATAAAATTGGAAAAATCCAGAAGCTCGCCAGGCTGAGCCGTACGGATGCTTTGGGTACTAGAGGGGCCTAGCCGTACGGCTGGTTTGGGCACTCTCAGTCCCTATAAATAGAACCCCTTGCTGATCATTTCAAGAGGGGGGGGGGGAGAAACATTAGAACTAAGGTAACTCTGTCGAATTCACCTCAGAATAGTGTGAGTAAGAGTGAACAAAGAGTGAAAGAGAGAAAGGAAGATTGGCCTAAACCAAGATAGGTAAAGCCACCTCCTCCCCCTCCCTTCTCTTCATTTAAGAACTCTATTTATCTTTGATCTTGTCATTTATTGTTGATCTTTACATTCTTGCAAGTCTTGTCCATTCAAGCAATATACATATATCTATTATTATTTATATTTCCTAGTCCAAGCCATGAGATGATCAAAGGTGCCCTCCATACTTTGTGTGGAAGAGGTTCAAACCTAGTTTGATAATGGCTTATTGATTGTTCATTTACATTCTTGTCATGGATGATGCTCTTGTTGTTCATTTTGCTCATTTTAAGCTATGATGATCATGTTGAGGATAAAGTCTCAATCTTTATCCTCATCACCTTGATCTAGCCCAATATTCCCAAGTTTGGGTAATAAAGATCCAATCTTTATGGTTTGTTCTTGTCCCTAAAGGATTAATCTTGCCTAGAAGAGCCATTTTGATGGTAAAGTTTCAATCTTTACTCATCAAATGGTCACTATGGCTCAAAAGGGCATATTGGCCACCTTTTTCATGTTTCTCCCATGATTGCCTTTGATCATGCCCAAACTCTTGTTTTGGGAGGTTCTTTGATGATCAAATGGCATAGGAATGAGTTGTTAATGTTGTTTTGTGTTGGAATAACAAACTGGAATCAGAACAGTTTGGTCCAGTTCAAGCAGAATGCTCTGTTTCTGCCTAGAACTGGACTGTTGCTTGAATAAACTGTAAAATCCCAGGAGTGGTCTCCCCATCCGTACGGCTACTTTGGCCGTATGGGGAGATTGACCATTTTGCCCTTCTGTCTTCTGTTTTCTTGTCAAACAAACTCCTTTTTCAGTTGAAAAGATAAATAAAAGTTAAAACAAAGATTTTCCGTTAAAACACACACACACACATGCACTTTTGTTAACTAACAAGGGAGACTCGGCTTTGTCCGAGGCAACTTGGGAGGACGTAAAAACTCTTCCCAAGTTGTAACCTGACCTCCGAACCTTTGAACTCAAACCTTTGTCATTTTATTGGGTTTAAAATTAACAAAATGTGGCGACTCCGTTAAATTGGTCCGGTTCCCGCGTTTGGTATTTCGCCCTTGAAACGTGCTCACGTTTTTTTTGGGGCGGGATCCTTACAGTGGCGACTCCGCTGGGGATTAGAGTGCTTTTGGACTTCTTTCTAGAAGATTCGGGGACATTCTTGTGTGGGTCAAACTCCCGTTCCCGTTAGTTGACTTCTTGCATATTTGTGTGTGTTTGATATTTCTGTTTGAACTGTTTTGAGTACATACGTTCTGGAAATACGATAAACTGGGGCTTGATGACCAGAAGTTGGAGAAACTGAGAAAAATCTTCACCCTCTTGCTTTAGCCGTACGGCTACTTTGGGTAGGGGCCAGAATGTTGCCAATTAACACTTTGGTGCAGGGCTGCAACATTCTGGGTGCCCCTCTGCTTCTACTTGTCCAGGTTCCAAATTTACAGTCTTACTTGTGCACATTACCTTCATTCTTTTGGCCAAAACTTGGTTTTAAAAGGTAATAAAACTTGGTTATGCATGATCTTTTGTCAATAAAATGGTTTCCAAAACCTCATCGTGCATAATCCTTTTTGTAAGGGTTTTTCTTGAGTCTTCTCGTTGTGCACAAATTGCTTTGTACAAAAGGGTTTCAATGTAAAATATTTCTTTTGCAAAAGTTTGATTCAAAATTCTTTGTTGTGCACAACTTGGTACATGTACAAGTTTTGGTCTTTGTTTGCTTATATTCCTTGATTTGTTGTGTATAAATTGCTCGATCCATGCTTGTTAATACTTGTTCATATCTTGCTTATGCCATGCTTATGCTATCGAAAAACGAATTGAAAATCTCTCTTTTTACTCAAAAAGGAGCATAGAATGACTTCACACCACGCGCACTTGACTGTGCACGTTCCAAATACCCTTTAAACCCGGGGTGGATGCCACGATGCAGCTCGTTGGGTGCTCTTGTTCCCTTCGATGCTCGCACGGGTCCATCCCACCTTCCCTTCCGAACCGAGTCAACCACACTTGTCCGTGACACACAAATACCGTGACTATGGTTGGTTTTTTGTCTAGTTCACGTTACCACATCCTTGATACGTGCTCAAAGCTAATTGTGGCCAAATTAATGCCCGAGTTGTGACTCCTTGATGTAATGTAAGCGTGGCCTAACCAGCCTCCAACTCGTGTGTTAGTGACGACCGCAATTAGCAAGGGCCATGTACTAAGGATAGGGTGACACCGTGTCGTCGAGCCCTAATGTACGAGTTATTTTGATCATCCTTAAGCCCATGGTCAAGGATCAAGACGCCTCATTCAAAATGAGGTCATGTGTCGGTGCAGCCTTCGGTGTAGCCTTCGGAGAAAAGTCTCGATCCCGACTGGGGCTTAACCATGATTAGGATGACCCGCGTATTGGGAACCTTACGATGCACTAGACCCTAGGTTCATTTCTTTTGATCGGTGGAAGCCGCGTGCCCTATAGGACCCTCGCCCGGGATAGTCCGTCCTTGGGAGCGTGCAATACATGTGAAAAACGAGGGGTCTATAGGCGTAGTGATGGCCTCCACTGATCCAGGGTTATAGAATAGTTGCGAAAAAAAAGAGCGATCTTTTCCAACCAATTAGGAATAAGACATGCCTTGAGAAAAATGAAATAATGAAAGTTGAGCCCCTGAATTGTGCACTAACGTTTGTTTATGTGACAAAGCCGGATAAGATAATCCAAAGAATAAATGATTTTTTTTAAATAAAAAAAGAAAAGGAAAAGGGAATTGCTAAATTCATCAAAACGCTTGGCTTGGGTTCCTTCCCCCTAAAGAAGAGTCAAACTTGTTATCCCCTTCAAGTCAGTGTCTCTAGTGTGTCGAGTTTTTGTTTTACTTCAAAGCATGACTTCCCGAAAAATCCTTCCACGGTGCCCTTACGGTTTGTTGGTCATTTGTAAGATAGGAAACAATGGAAAACACGTCCCAAGTAGTCGAGGCAGACGTCCGTTTGGATGTGCAAGCACGGCTAGAGGGTAGGGTTAAGCTCCTGGAACGAACGGTGGGTACAATGAGAGACCAAATGCGAAAGATGGAGGTCGACCGCAATGAAGCGATCAAAGTGGTCCAACAACTTCGGAAGGAGATCAAGGAGGTACTTCACAAGAAAGTCGAGGAACTATGGGAAGAGGGGGGGGGGAAAGAGACTAAAAAAGGACCTTGAGGAAAAATATGATCGCCGGTACGACCTCCTACATAGCCGAGCAGACTTGACCGATGAATTAGAAAGGCACAACTCAAGGAACACCCGAGAGTGCCTCCACGAAATTGTGAAGTCCATTGAGGAGCTCAAAAGGTCTTCCGAGAAGTCTTCCTCCCCACCAAAGACTGCCCCCAACCAGCTGGCTCAGGTCGAACAAGAGCCCCGCGATCAGCTCCGACCTGTCGCGGTATCCCATGGAAAGCCCGCGGCGGCTGTGGGAGAATTTCACCTCCAGGGCAAAGGGGCTCACTACCGCTGGTTCCATGAGTTGGGAATGCCTAGAGAGCAAGTGTTATACCACCTACTCGAGGCCGGTAAGGTTGAGCTTCTTGGCCGACATGTGATATGGACGTAGCCGGTCGGAGCCCGTCACGACCCAAAACAACATTGCAGATACCACCAAGCACCAGGTCATTCCACAAATCCATGTCTCACCCTGAGAAATCACATCCAAGCACTCATTGATGAGGGTGTCATTACCAAACGAGGGGACAAGTGGGTCTGAGCCAGGGACGAAAGGAGAAGGAATGAGAAAGAGAAGAAGTCGTTAGGAGTGGCCTAGTATTTGTGTTCTAGAGAGTCTCCTAAATCCGTAGTGGATATAGTCTTTTGTCTTTCTTTTTCTTTTAGCTTTCCCAAAAGGCCCTGCGAGGCCAAGGTATGTAAACAGCCACAATGTGGCGATGGTTGAGTCAATAGTCAAGTCTAGAGTTGTAAAAATTGAGTCTTCCATGAAATGAATTGTCTTTTACTTCTATTCTCCCTAGACTTGAGGCATTATTTGAAAAATTACACTAACTCTCGGAATCACTCCCATTAATGTTTCCAAATGATTGTTATATCCCCAATATGATGAGTTGATTCTCCCAAACATAGAAGTCAACAACGACTCATAAAGGGATGAATGGATCTAAACGTAAAAGGTGCTAAATTCCAATGATTAACCTTAAGATGAATGAATGTTGTGACCCGTTGGCATGAAGGAGACCATCAATGGCAGATCTTCCCCCATACACTACCCGATACACGACCCAAGACGCCTTTCTGAGGTAAACTCCCGATGCACATTAAAAGCATCCCAAGACAGTGAAAAGACGAGGACGTTGTTGCTCAGCCACCAAAGTTCAGCCATAAGTGTACATGCAGACTTCCCGAATTGTCAAAATCAAAGATAGGATAGGTGAAAAACGGTGAAAAAAAAAAAAAAAGGCCAATGCCCACGATGACAAGTTGGGGCATATGGGCGCCCGTTCCCCTAAAAAAAAAAAAAAAAAAAGAAATTCTTGCATTAAATAGCCCGTCCATATCAAAAAGGGTACACCCAAAAAGGCCCATCTCAAAGAGTTCACCCAAGGCAAAGTCAGCAATGACGTCCTCCGAGACAGCAAAAGATACCAACCCCGGCCAAAGTTGCCCAAGAGCCGAACTACGATGACCTGAGCTCCTCACACTTAGGGGAACGTAGGCAACCTTCGGGTCCGGTCATAACATGAAATGAATCCATACAACCTTGGTCCTCCCAAAATGACCCGGTTCTCCTTCCCCGGTCCCATCAATGACCAATTCTCCAGATAATGACTAATCCCCCCATAAACAACTTCTCCTCCCGATCTTGCCATTGATCGAATCTTAATCCCAATGGGTCGTAACAGTTATGCACGTTAAGGCTAATTACTTGAATTTTGACCTAAATACTAATCAAGATCTGTTCAAGCAAACATCTTGATTACATTAATTGAAGCTGATTTCGAATGCCTCGACAAGTCTTCTCTTCCACATCTTAGGAAAGAGCCAAACACGTGAATTTCTGTCCATAGGCTTCCTCTCTTAGAAAAGGGACTCACTCCCGTAAAAGCCTATGTGTGTTTACTCGTGTGAGCAAGTGTAATCTGCTCTTGTCCGTGTCAAAGTCAACTTTTGCTTTCATCCGTGTCAAAAGTCAACTAGGCCACTCCTAAAGAGGGAAGATAAAGGAAATATGGAAAGGAGAAAAGTGATATGGTTGGACAATTAAGGGAAAGAAGCCTGAGGAATGATTCCCGCAAAGGTGAAACACTGGGGCTGGCAAACCGTGGTCGAAAAACCCGAGGATTAGTCTCGACAAGACATCACAATGGGGCTGGCTAGACGTAATCGTGCAATGGAAAGACCGACGAAAAGTCATGCTTTGAGTAAAACAGTCTAAGCCAAATAAACCCTCATCTGTCAAAATTCCCCAGAAGCACCCAGAAAATTTGTTCGAAAAAGTCAACCATGCTTGAACAACCCGTACGGCTGGTTTTGTCCCTGTGAAAAAATTCACATCAGCAGCCTATGTCAACTGATCTCACAAGCTAAACTCATTTTCGCTTGTTCAAAGTCTGTCAAACCCCTCGTGATTGAGTCCAAACACATCTTGGGAATCCCCGACAGTCCAATAATGACCACAAAGCCCTCTCGAGGCCCAAGCCAGGCATAAATGATGAATTTACAATGATTTAAACAACCAAAGATAACAAATTTTCATACACTGTTTTCGAATAAAACAAGCCAAAAGAAAAATTGTTCAGGTTGGTGCACCCTAGTCTGAATCTGGGTAAGGATCCTCCGGAGGCGAATGAACTCTCTCCAAAGGACGACGCGGGTACATGCTAGGGTCAAAGAAGAAAATGGACTCTGCCATGCTGGAACCTTCACCCGAAGAGGATTGGCCTGGAAAGAAGGAAGGAGGAATCTGGGAGTGAAAACCCGAATGTCTTGCCGGCAGGGGATCCACGCGCTCTAAGGCCAAGTGGGCAAATGGGTCCGAAGCGATCTCGTGGGAGCCAGGATCACGGAGCGAATCACGAAAGGCCTCCAAATCAGCCCCGCCTAAGGTATGGCGATGAACAAAGGACGGCGGTAGCTCCACGCTCGACGACCAACGGAAAGGCCTCTCCCCACCACTCACCAAGTTTCTGCCCGGTGCAAACCTGGATTCTGTCCGAGGCCCCTTAGAAGAGCGCCCAACGAACCTCTTTAGCCACCTTTTGGCCCGTTTTAGGAGAGAAGGCCTCCCCAGCAAAGCTCTTGCAGCAACCTGTACATGGATAAGGAAACTGCTCAGCAAGGGAGGAGACAGAAATATGGGATGAGTGTGCACAAATGGAAAAGAATGCATACCGCGTCAACGGGAATTTCTCCAACCGGGGCTTCCCCTCCTGCAACAGACACGGCCACCATGTGAACCCGGCCGTCAGCATAAATGAAAGAATAGTCCTGCCACACTGGAGGAGCTACCCCAGAGGCCACCACCTGTGGCGATCTCAGCCTCGTGGCCACAAACCGCCCGTATGGCTCATCAGTGATCAATTCAGCGGCATCCGCTCCTATGAGAAAAGGGTCATCCCCACGGTCAGCAACGAACATGGTCTCGGGCGGATCAACGGGTGCCCTCTGCATGAGGCCTAGTCCATGCTGCCACAAAACCCTCTCACCTAAATAAAAGGCCTCGCCTCTAAACCCCACCAGCAATCTCCTCTATCTGGTCACCCTCAGGGCTTTGATCGGATCAAAGACCACCTCCCGCCCCTCATACCGAGACCAAGGGAAAAGGTTGAGCTCCGCCGGCATGGCACCCCTCAAAACCGCTTTCACATCAGCATAGCGGACAAAAACTCATCCCTTAGACCCTCTCTTCTCTCGAGCTTCCCTAGCCCAGCAGGTCATGGCCGGAAAGATGAGGTCCCGGTCAAGAGCCAGCCTCCATGGATAGTTGCCAAAGATCTCGTAGTACCAAGACTACAAAAGAAACGGCAAGGAAAGCCGTCAGCACACTGAAATGAAGAATAGGCCGAATGCAAAAAGTAAAGCAAAGGCCGAAGTGGAAGTACCTCTAGGGCAAACTGAAAGCAAGCCAAAGACTTGCTCGCTTTCCGGCTATACTTGTCGAGCTCCATGAATAGCTCGGCCAGACCAGCCTCACCCCAAGCAATGTCTCTGATGGCCTCAGGTGTAGTCAAAGACCCAAGAAGAGGGAACATACATGTAGTGTCAGCATTGGAAAAATGGTGCTACTGAGGAGGAGCCACACATAGGAGCGCCCAAGGTGCTCAGCGGTAATCCGGCCCGCCGCATACTCTAGAAAGTTGGCCCGAATGACCCTCTCGACTGATTGCACTAGGATGCCCAAACCCTTGGTAGGACCTAAAAGTCAAATGAGCGCCCTGATCTCGGCCTCGGGGATCCTATCCCTCCAAACAACCAGATGCCTGCCAAAGGAAAGCCCGGTAATCATCGCAATGTCAGTAGGGGTCACAGTCACCTCTCCCCAGCTCAGATGGAACGTGTGGGTTGTGTCCCACCAATATTCACCCAGGGCATTAAGAAGCCCCATACTCCTATTGGTGTTCACCAGCTGGCCCACAACCTCTATAAAAGGCACCAGTCCCGTGCGTTCCACCCACTCCCTCGGACCGGGAGCATCATCAACAGACTCAGGCATGGCTTCCCACAAAGAGAAGCAAGCATCCGGCGACCCTCGAGACTTGGGATCACCACCCTACAGGTAAACACAACAAAGGTATGAATAACACAGTTTACAGATACCAATGCTCATAATGATTGCACAAAAAAAAACAAATGAGAGAAAAGTTTCCGTCCCCTTTAAAATTGCATAAGTCATTTTAAGGGCCATTTTTGGAGAAAAGTTTCTGTCCCCTTTAAAATTGCATAAGTCATTTTAAGGGTCAATTTTTAGAGAAAAGTTTCCGTCTCCTTTAAAATTGCATAAGTCATTTTAAGGGCCATTTTTGGAGAAAGGTTTCCGTCCCCTTTAAAATTGCATAAGTCATTTTAAGGGCCATTTTTGGAGAAAGGTTTCCGTCCCCTTTAAAATTGCATAAGTCATTTTAAGGGTCATTTTTGGAGAAAAGTTCCCGTCCCCTTTAAAAAATGCATGAGTCATTTTCAAGGGTCATATTCTTTCCGTCCCGAAAAGGCATAGTCACTTTCGGAGAAATTGTCATTTTGGTCTCAACAATAATATGCCCATCCCATAATTTCCCCCACAAAAATACAACAACTTATCCTAGGAAATGCTAGCATGCACTTAACTGCGCCAAAATGACTAGTTGAACCTAAGGTACAAGTAGTTTATGCATGGACCAGGGGCAACATACTTTGATTTTGGGAAGTTTAGCTAGGCATGTCCAAATGAGGCAATGAGCACATACTCACGTCCCTAATGGTCCCAATGACACAAAAATGAGGTCAATTTCAAGAAATCGCATCAAGAAATGCGAAGATCTCAAATGGCATGGACAAAAAACCTAGGCCTAGGAAAGACGTGCAAGGCTCAAATGTGAGTAGGAAGAATGATTACCCCGTCGCCATGGCACAAGTGAATTGTGGGAGACTTGTAGAAACCCGCTCCCTTATCCCGGAGATTGATAGCGTAGCCTCAAAAGTTTCGAGCCATGTCTAGCCTCTTCTCCGCCCCTCTAGGATAACCCGCGCGTGCCCGTCCCGCCATGATCAATCCTTGAGGAATCCGAGTAAGAAAATTTGGAAATTGATGGAATTTTCCCTCTCAAAATCGCCTCTTTTCTCTCTATTTTTTCGTCTGAAGATTGGGGCAACCATCCGTATGGCTGCCTTTTGAAAAAAGAAGGAGACGCCCTCTTAAGCCGTACGGATGGTTTGGGCGAAGAAAAATCTCAGCCTAAAATTACCCTTGTGCCCCTCGCACCTTGAACAAGATTTTTTCCCCCAAGATTCGGAAATGCCCTCCTTGGCTCATGCAACTTGAATTAAAACCTAGAAAATTTAGGTTCCCGAAGTCATCACAGGAAGTCCTAGCGACGTAAGCCCAGCTTTGTGAAATTAAATATGGCCGTCCTCGACGTAAGCCCAGTTAAAAGTTAAAATTTGGAAATGGTATTTTGCTTAATGCTTATTATGGCCGTCCTCGACGTAAGCCCAGTTAAAATTTGGAAAGGGTCTTTTGCTTAATGCTTATTATGGCCGTCCTCGACGTAAGCCCAGTTAAAATTTGAAATGGTCTTTTTCTTAATGCTTATTATGGCCGTCCTCGACGTAAGCCCAGTTAAAATTTGGAAATTGAAATGGTCTTCTGCTTGATGCTTATTATGGCCGTCCCCGACGTAAGCCCATTATCTATGACTTAGAATAGTCGTTATAGGCTAGAGCCTTTGTCCCGCCAGTCCTTAGAGGGACGTAAGACCAGTTTTCCCGTCAATCTCCCCAAAGATGGAGTTGACCCCGGTCAAACTTAGACTTAGAATAGTCGTTATAGGCTAGAGCCTTTGTCCAGGCAGTCCTAGCGACGTAAGCCCAGCTTTGTGAAATTAAATATGGCCGTCCCCGACGTAAGCCCATTAGCTATGACTTAGAATAGTCGTTATAGGCTAGAGCCTTTGTCCCGGCAGTCCTTAGAGGGACGTAAGACCAGTTTTCCCGTCAATCTCCCCAAAGATGGAGTTGACCCCGGTCAAGCTATGACTTAGAATAGTCGTTATAGGCTAGAGACTTTGTCCCGGCAGTCCTTAGAGGGACGTAAGACCAGTTTTCCCGTCAATCTCCCCAAAGATGGAGTTGACCCCGATCAAGCTATGGCTTAGAATAGTCGTTATAGGCTAGAGCCTTTGTCCCGGCAGTCCTTAGAGGGACGTAAGACCAGTTTTCCCGTCAATCTCCCCAAAGATGGAGTTGACCCCGGTCAAGCTATGACTTAGAATAGTCGTTATAAGCTAGAGCCTTTGTCCCGGCAGTCCTTAGAGGGATGTAAGACCAGTTTTCCTGTCAATCTCCCCAAAGACGGAGTTGACCCCGGTCAAGCTTAGACTTAGAATAGTCGTTATAGGCTAGAGCCTTTGTCCCGGCAGTCCTTAGAGGGACGTAAGACCAGTTTTCCCGTCAATCTCCCCAAAGATGGAGTTGACCCCGGTCAAGCTATGACTTAGAATAGTCGTTATAGGCTAAGAGCCATTGTCCCGGCAGTCCTTAGAGGGACGTAAGACCAGTTTTCCCGTCAATCTCCCCGAAGATGGAGTTGACCCCGGTCAAGCTTGGACTTAGAATAGTCACCATAGGCCGTCCCCGACGTAAGCCCAGTAAAAATCTGTCCCGTGTAAGTCAACCCTCTCCTATAGAGTCAAGTTGACCATATCCCTAGCAAGTCAACCCTCTCGCATAGATCCAAGTTGACCATGTCTCGCCTCTGACCCCTAGAGTCATGCCTCCTTGCGGACCTAAGTAACCCCGCGTACCTCCAAACTACGTTAGGCTTGATTCCCCGCGAACGGTATACGTAGGAATCCTATACCACTAGGTCTAGCCATGCAACCAAAATCGGTTAAAGCCGTCGTCCCGTCAGATTGGGATGCTTATTTCTATCGACAACCCCGCTCCTTCGAAGCGACGTTGCCGAGGGGCTCTGTAAGTACCCCAATCTGAAACTGACCTATCTTAGAGGTAGCCTTAGCACCGTTTCAGGGATAAGCTAATAGGCCAGGACCTCCCTATGATAAGCTATAAATTCCAGGACTACTCTGGTATAAAATTGGAAAAATCCAGAAGCTCGCCAGGCTGAGCCGTACGGATGCTTTGGGTAATAGAGGGGCCTAGCCGTACGACTGGTTTGGGCACCCTCAGTCCCTATAAATATAACCCCTTGCTGATCATTTCAAGGGGGGAGAAACATTAGAACTAAGGTTACTCTGTCGAATTCACCTCAGAATAGTGTGAGTAAGAGTGAACAAAAAGTGAAAGAGAGAAAGGAAGATTGGCCTAAACCAAGATAGGTAAAGCCACCTTCTCCCCCTCCCTTCTCTTCATCTAAGAACTCTATTTATCTTTGATCTTGTCATTTATTGTTGATCTTTACATTCTTGCAAGTCTTGTCCATTCAAGCAATATACATATATCTATTATTATTTATATTTCCTAGTCCAAGCCATGAGATGATCAAAGGTGCCCTCCATACTTTGTGTGGAAGAGGTTCAAACCTAGTTTGATCATGGCTTGTTGATTGTTCATTTACATTCTTGTCATGGATGATGCTCTTGTTGTTCATTTTGCTCATTTTAAGCTATGATGATCATGTTGAGGATAAAGTCTCAATCTTTATCCTCATCACCTTGATCTAGCCCAAAATTCCCAAGTTTGGGTAATAAAGATCCAATCTTTATGGTTTGTTCTTGTCCCTAAAGGATTAATCTTGCCTATAAGAGCCATTTTGATGGAAAAGTTTCAATCTTTACTCATCAAATGGTCACTATGGCTCAAAAGGGCATATTGGCCACCTTTTTCATGTTTCTCCCATGATTGCCTTTGATCATGCCCAAACTCTTGTTTTGGGAGGTTCTTTGATGATCAAATGGCATAGGAATGAGTTGTTAATGTTGTTTTGTGTTGGAATAACAAACTGGAATCAGAACAGTTTGGTCCAGTTCAAGCAGAATGCTCTGTTTTTGCCGAGAACTGGACTGTTGCTTGAATAAACTGTAAAATCCCAGGAGTGGTCTCCCCATCCGTACGGATACTTTGGCCGTTTGGGGAGATTGACCATTTTGCCCTTCTGTCTTCTGTTTTCTTGTCAAACAAACCCCTTTTTCAGTTGAAAAGATAAATAAAAGTTAAAACAAAGATTTTTTGTTAAAACACACACACACACATGCACTTTTATTAACTAACAAGGGAGACTCGGCTTTGTCCGAGGCAACTTGGGAGGACGTAAAAACTCTTCCCAAGTTGTAACCTGACCTCTGAACCTTTGAACTCAAACCTTTGTCATTTTGTTGGGTTTAAAATTAACAAAATGTGGCGACTCCGTTAAATTGGTCCGGTTCCCGCGTTTGGTATTTCGCCCTTGAAACGTGCTCGCGTTTTTTTTTGGGGCGGGATCCTTACAGTACTAGGGACCGAGATTATTATAATAAACATGCAAAACATATAATAATCCAATGTTATTATCTCCAATGTTCTAAAAAGCGCTAGGCGGGGCCTAGGCGGCGGAGTCGGGCCTAGCGCCTATAGGCCCAGGCGGGGACTAGGCGGGGCCGAGAATTTACACACTAATTATAAATATTTTCATATTGCTACACTTACACTTTTCCTTTTATCTTTATTATTTGATATTTAACAATTATTTTTATAAAATGAAATATAATATTATTTTATTTAAAATACCTTAAATACATTATATATTTGAAACTTATATAATACAGGCACAATAGTTGTCAAAAAAAAAAAAAAAAAAACACAGGCACAATAGTGGTCAAAAAAAGAAAAAAAAGGGACAACTACTATAATGGCAAACACGTCACACGTGTTACAACAACCAAAAAAAAAAAGAAATCCATAAACCGAACACGTATGTGCACAGTTGTGCCCACAAACTTACCACATGTGACTTCTATCAGATAAGATAAGCATTTACACTCTCTCTCCTCCCTCATTTCAAATTTAGAAAAAGTCCAAACCATATTCTCTCTCTTCCTTATCGTTTACTGCGCCGTTTCCTTTGCACGTTCTATCTTCTCTTTTCTCTTTTCGTTTTTACCAATTGCAGACATCCGATGACAAAACCAGAGGACGTCGGACGGCCAAATCGCGAAAACAGAGGACGTCAAATGCCTAGACAACCCTATCCCACTGAACCCGCTTTGACTGTCGAGCCCGCCTAGTCGCCGCCGAGTCTCCACCTTGACCGCCTGATGCCTAACATGGCCGACTTGAAGGAAATCGCGGCGGAAGGGGTCCTCCTAGCGCCTAGGCGGCCGCCTAGCCCGATTTTTAGAACACTGGTTATCTCTATAACAAATGCGAGCATGACATAACGTAAGGCCTTTCTCAAGGGCCTAGGGCATAATCTCCAACAATCTTCCACTTGCACTAGGCCCAATCAACGCATATCCAATACCCATTGAGCTTAGCTTATGACCATCATAACAGCATGTGGAAGAACTTTTGTAAGTAGATTATCCTTGTTATTGTCATTTGGTATTTTACATATCTTGACATCTCCCATATCAACGATTTCGCGTAGGGATGGAAATGTCTGAGTGTGTTTGGATCATATATGAGTCCTTGGCACCTTAGTTTATGCAATAACCATTATTGTCACAATAAAGGTCCATATAATTAGTGATACTAGAAACTATTTCTAGTTTTACTAATAAACATCTTTATCCAAACAACTCCCCTAGTTACAATTCATGCAACTATATATACTCAATTTATTCGTAGAATTATTGACAGTGTTGTAAGGATCCCCGCCCCGTGACGAAAGAAACGAAGGGTTTTCGTTTTGAAGGGCGAAAAAACCAAACACGGTTATCACGCAAAACATGACGGAGTCGCCACATTTGTTAATTATTTAACCCAACAAATGAAAAGGTTAGAGATTCTATTAGTTCAGAGGTCAGGTTACGTCTTGGGAAGAGTTTCACGTCACCCAAGCCGCCTCGGACAAGTCCGAGTCTCCCTAATGTTGGTTAACAAAAGTGCATGTGTGTGTGTGTTTAACGGAAAAGATTCTGGTTTTAACTTCCATTCAAAACTTAACTGAAAAAGGGGTCTTTCTGTCAAGAAAACGAGGATCAAAGGAAAAAATGGACATTTTGCCCTCTGAGCCCAGAGTAGCCGTACGGCTAGAGCAAGCTCTTCCTGGAATTTTACAGTTTGTTCAGAAACAGTCCAGTTCCAGGCAGAAACAGAGCATTCTGCTGAAACTGGACTTAAACAGTTCTGATTCCAGTTTTATTTCAACACAACAAACTTAAACAAAATCATTCCTATGCCTAATGATCATCAATGGAACCCCAAAACAAGTATTTAGGTGTGATCAAAGCAATCATTGGAGAAAATCACACAAAGGTGATGAACATGGCCAAATGAGACAAAATGACCATTTGATGATTAAAGATGGAAACTTTATCATCAAGATGACATTTTGATACATTATTAACCTCTTAGGGACCAAATTATTGCATAAAGATTCAATCTTTATGACCCAAAATGGGATTTCAAAGCTAAATCAAAAGGGTAAGATGATAAACACTAAGGTTTTATCATCCCACATGATTATCATTGCCAAATCAAAACAAAATCAACATAAAGATTTGGACTTTCACCACAAGAGTGGATCCTTTAGCCAAATACAACCTTGGGACAACATTATTTGACATAAAGATTTGATCTTTATGACCCCAAAAGGGATTTTGAAGCTAGATCAATGTTTGGATGATAAAGATTGAAAATTTATCATCCACATGACCATCCTTGCTACCAATGAACAACATAGTCAACCAAAACATATGCCTTTTTCATTAAAATAGATCATTAAATTGTTATAAGTAAGAAATTCAACAAACCATGATCATCCTTAGGTTAGAACCACTTTCACACAAAGTGTGAAGTGCACCTTGAATCATCCATGGTTTGGACAAGACTTGCAATAAGACTTGCAATAAGATTAAGATTAAAGTGCTTGAAGGACAAGACTTGCAATGAAATTAAGTTGCTTGAATGGACAAGACTTGCAAGAATTAAGAGATGAACAACAATAATATGAACAAACAAAAGAGATAAGGTGAAGAGAAGGATGGGGGAGAAGGTGGCTTCACCTATGTTTAGTTAGGCCAATCTTCATTTCTCTTTCACTCTCAAAACACTCTCTAGAGTAATTTTAGCAGAGTAACACTAACAATAATCGTTTCTCCCCCTGGAATGATCAGCAAGGGGTTCAATTTATAGGGGCTGATAGTGCCCAAAGTAGCCGTACGGCTCATGATGGAGACCTTCTGGATTTTTCAATCTTTTAATTCCAGAACAGTCCATGTGTCCATATTTTGTCCTAGTGAGGTCTTGGCCTATCAGTTTATCCCTGAATGGTGCCTAGAATTCCTCTAAGTTGGTCAAATTAAGATTGGGGTACTTACAGAGCCCCTCGGCAACGTCGCTTTTAAAGAAAGCGGGGTTGTCGATAAACGCATCCCAATCTGATGGGAGGACGGCAAAGGCCGATTTGATTCCAATGGCTAGACCTAGAGGTATAGGATTCCTACGTATCCCTTTTGTAGGGAATTAAGCCTAACGTAGTTGGAAAGAGGGGTGAGAGATTTTAAGGCTACTCAAACCTATAGACGACCATCGAGGTCGGGTGGGGAACTCGGCATGACTCTTACTCGGTCAGAGGCAAAGACTCGGGCATGACGTTCATTCGGTCAGAGGCAAGGCAAGGGCATGACACTCATTCGGTCAGAGGTAAGGACTTGGGCGTGACACTCATTCGGTCAGAGGCAAAGGTTCGGGCGTGACACTTATTTGGTCAGAGGAAGGACTTTGGCGTGACACTCATTCGGTCAGAGGCAAGGGTTCAGGTGTGACACTTATTTGGTCAGAGGCAAGGACTTTGGCGTGCCACTCATTCGGTCAGAGGCAAGGACTCGGGTATGACACTCGTTCGGTCAAGGACTCGGGCATGACACTCGTTTGGTCAGAGGCAAGGACTCGGGCATGACACTCGTTCGGTCAGAGGCAAGGCAAGGACTCGGGCATGACACTCATTCGGTCAGAGGCAAGGACTTGGGCGTGACACTCATTCGGTCAGAGGCAAAGACTCGGGCATGACACTCGTTCGGTCAGAGGCAAGGCAAGGACTCGGGCATGACAGTCATTTGGTCAGAGGCAAAGACTCGGGCATGACACTCGTTCGGTCAGAGGCAAGGCAAGAACTTGGGCATGACACTCATTTGGTCAGAGGCAAGGCAAGGACTCGGGCATGATACTCATTCGGTCAGAGGCAAGGACTTGGGCGTGACACTCATTCGGTCAGAGGCAAATACTCGGGCATGACACTCGTTCGGTCAGAGGCAAGGCAAGGACTCGGGCATGACACTCATTCGGTCAGAGGCAAAGACTCGGGCATGACACTCGTTCGGTCAGAGACAAGGCAAGGACTCGGGCATGACACTCATTTGGTCAGAGGCAAGGCAAGGACTCGGGCATGACACTCATTCGGTCAGAGGCAAGGACTCGGGCGTGAAACTCATTCGGTCAGAGGCAAAGACTCGGGCATGACACTCATTCGGTCAGAGGTAAAGACTCGGGCATGAAACTCGTTTGGTTAGAGGCAAAGACTCAGGCATGACACTCGTTCGGTCAGAGGCAAAGACTCAGGCGTGACACTCATTCGGTCAGAGGTAAAGACTCGGGCATGACACTCATTCGGTCAGAGGCAAGGCAAGGACTCGGGCATGACACTCATTCGGTCAGAGGCAAGGACTTGGGCGTGATACTTATTCGGTCAGAGGCAAAGACTTGGGCATGACACTCGTTCGGTCAGAGGCAAAGACTCGGGCATGACACTCGTTCGGTCAGAGGCAAAGACTCGGGCATGACACTCGTTCGGTCAGAGGCAAAGACTCGGGCATGACACTCGTTTGGTCAGAGGCAAGGCAAGGACTCGGGCATGACACTCGTTCGGTCAGAGGCAAAGACTCGGGCGTGACACTCATTCGTTCAGAGGCAAAGACTTGGGCATGACACTCATTCGGTCAGAGGCAAGGGATTCGGTCAACCTGGCTCTATGGGAGAGGGTTGACTACAAGACTAGTCTTACATCATCTTCGACTGCCGGGAGAACAACGGATTTGACTCTCACTTGGTCAATCCTAAAGGTTTGACACTCTTTTGGTTAATCAGGTCAATATGGGCTTACTTCAAGGACCGCCTAAGTGTATGCTCACACTTAGGCTACTTTCACATTCAATTTGACTCTCAATGGTCAAAATCAGGGTTTGACTCTCGTTTGTTCAAAGTCGGGGCTTGACTCTCTTTTGGTCAACCAAGTCAACATGGGCTTACGTCAAGGACCGCCTAAATTTTCTAATGGGCCTAATTTTCTTGGCAAGGATAGGTTTTCCCACTGTCGAGTCAATTTTCTCATAAAGGCGAACGGGGCCTAACTTGACTTCTATTTTAGTCAAGGGGTAATTTTGACTCTCTTTTGGTCAACTCACAAATGTTTTGACTCTTATTTGGTCAAACTTGGGGCAAATGGGCTTACGTCAAAGACCGCCTAATTTTCTAGACTTCACAGGGCCTATGTCGGGGACGGCCTAAAAGGTCACTCGGGGGACTAAGGTTTTGGTCAACTCCGTCTTTGGGGAGATTGACGAGGCAAACTGGTCTTACGTCCGACTAAGGACTGTCGGGACAACAATGGATTTGACTCTTACTTGGTCAATCCTAAAGGTTTGGTCAACACTAACTACGAGATGGTTGACTAACAAGGATGGTCTTACGTCATTTGGACTGCCGGGGACAACAATGGATTTGACTTTCACTTGGTCAATCCTAAAGGTTTGGTCAACACTAACTACGAGATGGTTGACTAACAAGGATGGTCTTACGTCATTTTGGACTGCCGGGGACAAATGCTTTATCCCAAAATGACCATTCTGGGTAAAGGCTTGACTTGGGTCAACTCCATCTTTGGGGAGTTTGACTGGGAAAATTTTAACTTGACCTCTTTGGTCAAAGTTTGAACTTTGGTCAACTCAACTCTACGGGAAGGTTGACACACTTTCTTGACACCGGGGGAAGCCTCTGGGTGACCTTTTAGACACATTGTGGATGAAAAAGTCCAATCATTTTGAGAGAAGATCAAAAGCATTTTGCTTGAAACATTGTTTTTTGATAAATGAGGGCAAAAGGGCAAGCATAAAAATGCCTATTCCTAAAGGCAAATCTTTTAACGAAGCATGTTAGCCAAATTTTTTATTTTAACTTAACCATGAGGTTTGTCATGCATAAAGTCCCTTGGAGCTTTGTCCATTTCTTAGCAGTGATCGGGTATAGAGAACCCTTTTGTCATTGATATTGGGGTAGCCCCATGTCCTTCTCGCTGTTGATGTTGGAGGTAGCCCCATGTCCTCATTGGTGTCGGTGGCAGCATAGCCCCATGTCCTCTTTGTCATCGATGTCGGGGCAGCCCGTGGAAGTAGCCCCATGTCTTTGTGGCGGTAGCTCCATGTCTTTGTGGAGGTAGCCCCATGCCCTTGTGGTTGTTGGTGTGGAGGTAGCCCCAATGTCGTCCTTTGACCTTTGGCGTTGGCGTAGACCCAACATGACCTTTGAAGTGAGGTTAGGAACCCATCCCTTTTTCATGACGCACCCTTTCTTTTGCCTAGGCCGCCCTTGCGGGTTTTCAACCTAGCGGGCTACTTTTTTGCGTCTTTTATGGCACACCCTGTCTTTTGCCTAGGCCTCCCTTATGGGTTTTCAACCTAGCGGGCTACTCTTTTGGTGCCCCTTTTTTTATGAGTGATCCAGCCGAATCGATGGGACGGGGACTTAAGATGTCTTTTGGAAAAAAAAATCCAGGGGCATTTATTTAGGCGGGAGAGAGTCCCTCAATTGTACCATGAAATAGGAGGAAGCCCCTGCTTGACAGAACATAAGTGTTTAGCTCTTTCCTAAGATGTAGAGAAGAAGACTTGTCGAGACATTTGAAATTTGTCTTGGTTAAAATTATCAAAATGATTGCTTGGATGGACCATGTTCATTATTAGGTCAAGATTATAACAAGCAATTAGCCTTAACATGTATAAATGTTGTGATCAATTAGGATTAAAATTCGATCAATGGCAAGATCAAAAGGTGTTTATGGGGAATTGGTCCTTGTCTGGTAAATTGGTCATTGATGGGACCAAGGTGGAGAGGCTTGGCTACTTTGGGAAATCCATGGTTTGACCGTTCTTTCTCATGCTGTGACCGGACCCGAAGGTTGCCTACGTTCCCCTCAGTTTGAGGAGCTCAGGTCACCGTAGTTCGGCTTTGGGGGCCGTCTTTTGCTGAAATTGGCTTTCTTTCGATGTTGTCTCGGAGGACGTTGTTGCTCACTTTGCTTTGCGGTGAACTCCTTGAGATGGACCTCTTGGGGTGAACCCTCTTTTGTGTGAACGGGCCTTTCTTTCCGCCATTTCCTTTCCTCCTTTCCATACATTCATTTCCTTTCCCTCTTCTCCTTTCTTTTTTTTTTTTTTTTTTTTTTGGAGGAGGTAAACATTAGCCCCAGCTCGCTTTCTCGGGCATTGGCTCCTTTGTAGCCCCTTGGTGGCGTGCCTGTTACTTTGGGCTAACTTTGAAGATTTCGGGAAGCCCTATGCTTGGTCGCACACGTGTGAGCACTGCCAAATCTCGGTGGTCAAGCAACAACGTCCTCGCCTTTTCACTGTCTCGGGATGCCTTCGATGTGCATCAAGAATTGGTTTTGGAAAGGTGTATCGGGTTGTGTATCGGGGAAGTGTATGAGGGAAGACTTGCCATTAATGGTTTCTTTATGCCAATTGATCACAACATTTATTCACATCAAGATTAATTGTTTGCGTTTAGCATTTCTCATTCGTGTTAGGTCCATTCGCCCTTAATGAGTCGTCATTGACTAGGATGCTTAGAAGTCAATTCATCATTTTGGGGACGTAGCAATCAATTGATCATAACAAGCAAGGCAATTTCAAGAGTAAATGTATATTGCAAATAATGTCTCAAGTCTAGAGAGAAGAGAATGAAAATGACTCTTTTATTGAGATAACTTTGTTCATACATGTCCAAGTGCGGACCTTTGCAAAAATAAAAAGACACAGTCCGGGACGGACTTTTGGTGAAAGTCTAGATCCTAGAGGCTGGAAGACTCATCATATTTTTTTTTTCAGGGATGGGCTCCTAAAAAGTGCGATGGTCCGTTTTCTTCCTCAATTGTTGGAGGGTTTGTCGGCGGCACATTCCATGTCTTCCATGGGGAACTCGGGTTCCTTGTCGCAGGGAAAGACGTCGCGAGGTCTCCACTTGGCTTGGCATTGCAATCGCCGGACTCGCCTTTTGCCATCTCCTTTTGGTGGCTCCCTTTCAAGGGGCGTAACCTCACGCATGGCATTCAGCGAAGGTACGGATCTCCATTTGATGTAGCCGCCTTTGGGCCTCTGAGGCATGGGTCTCTTCTCGTGGACGGTGTCCCAATCCTGCTCACGTGGATGGAAGTCTCAGACGCCATTTCAGATGTGGGCTCCTTGGTTGATGTTTCCGGTGGACAAGACCGCAAAGGACTTTAGGATTTTAAACCTCGAGGTGAAATTATAACCATGATTTGAGAGGAACGCCTTATTAGCGGATTAGCCTTTTAGAAAAGAGTTGATCTTTTATTTTAAGAAAACTTGATCTCTGATTTTTTTTTTTTTTTTTTTTTAAATGAGGATTGACACACAAAAGACTCACACATTTTCCTTTTTTTTTTTTAGGATTGACACACACACATTTTTTTTCATTTGAGTAAAAGACTCACACATTTTCCCTTTTTTTTGAGTTTGACCGGGCCGAAGTTGCCTACGTTCCCCTTACCACGGAGGAGGGGGTCCCACGCGATGAGAGGCTCAGGTCACCGTAGTTCAGACCGGTTTAGAATTCTAAGAGGAAAGGAAGAACATGACTAACTTCTTGGGAGATAACGGGGATCCACCCAAAGACTTGAATGACTTCCTAGGGGACCGCGCCTAGGGTTCCAACGGAAGTCTTAATGGGGACCTAGGGGACAACGCCTAGGGTTCCTCAAATTTTCAACGGGAAACTTAGCGGGAATCCCGACGGGAATTAAAACGGGGAACTAGGGACTATGCCTAAGGTTCCAACGGGAATCTCAACGAGGATCACGACGGGGATCACAACGGGATCACCACGGGGATCACAACGGGAGTCTCGGAGGATAACGGGGATCCGCCTGAAGACTTAACAAAATCACTTAACGGAAGTCTTGGAGGATAACGGGAATCCGTCCAAAGACTTAACGAAATCACTTAATGGAAGTCTTGGAGGATAACGGGGATCCGTCCAAAGATTTAACAGAATCACTTAATGGAAGTCTTGGAGGATAACGGAGATCCGTCCAAAAACTTAACAAAATCACTTGATGGAAGTCTTGGAGGATAACGGGGATCCGTCCAAAGACTTTAACGAAATCACTTAATGGAAGTCTTGGAGGATAACGGGGATCCTTCCAAAGACTTTAACAAAATCACTTAATGGAAGTCTTGGAGGATAACGGGGATCTGTCCAAAGACTTAACAGAATCACTTAATGGAAGTCTTGGAGGATAATGGAGATCCGTCCAAAAACTTAACAAAATCACTCAATGGAAGCCTTGGAGGATAACGGGGATCCGTCCAAAGACTTAACAAGATGACGCTTGTTAACGCAAGAATGCGATGCGTCAAAGACAAGAAGCACAAATGGAGCAAACTCATGCAATGCGCAATTATTTATTCATCCAAGTTTACTTAAAAAGCATTTTTATTCCTAAATGGTTGGAAAAGATTTCTCTTCTTTTTCGCAACTACTCTAATTCCTAGATCAGTGGAGGCCATCACTACGCCTATAGACCCCTCGTTTTTCACCTGTCTTGCACACTCCCAAGGATGGACTGTCCCGGGCGAGGGTCCTATAGGGCAAGCGGCTTCCACCGACCGAAAGAAATGATCCTAAGGTCTAGTGCGTCGCAAAGTTCCCGATGTGCGGGTCATCCTAATCATGATTAAGCCCCAGTCGG
Organism: Campanula takesimana; assembly: GCA_026119855.1. Classification (NCBI taxonomy): domain Eukaryota; kingdom Viridiplantae; phylum Streptophyta; class Magnoliopsida; order Asterales; family Campanulaceae; genus Campanula; species Campanula takesimana. The sequence goes on from JAOWBW010000235.1 coordinate 1,461,050, forward strand.
GATCGAGACTGTTCCGAAGGCTGCACCGATATTCCGACACGACCTCATTTTGAATGAGGTCTCTCAATCCTCAACCATGAGCTTAAGAATGATTAACATGACTCGTTCATTAGGGCCTAATGACATGGTGTTACCCTATCTTTAGCACATGACCTTTGTTAATTGTGGTCGTCATTAACACACGGGTTAAAGTCGGGTTAGGCTACGCTTGCATTACATCAAGGAGTCGTAACCCGGGCATTAACTTGGCCACAATTGACTTTGGACACGTGCTTAAAGACAATGGCAACGTGAACTAGACCAAAAACCAACCAAAGTCATGGTATTTGTGTGTCACGGACATGTGTGGTTGCCTCGGCTCAGAAGGGGAGGTGGAATGGACCCGTGCGCGCTTGAAGGGAACAAGAGCGCCAATCGAGCTGCATCTGGCATCCATCCCGGGTTTAAAGGGTATTTGGAACGTGCAAGGTCAAGTGCGCGTTGTGTGAAGTCAATTATATATTCCCTTTTTGAGTCAAAATAGAGATTTTTATTTTGTTTTTCAACATGATGATCATGGCATAAGCAAGATATGAACAAGTATGAACAAGCAGGGAGTAAACAATTTGTACACAATAAGTCAAAGAATACAAAGAAAGACCAAAACTTGTATATGTACCAAGTTGTGCACAACCAAGGATTTTGAATCATACATTTTTCAAAAGAACAATTTTCTCATTGAAACCATTTGTACAAAGCAAGTTGTGCACAACGAGAAGAGTCAAGAAATTTTTACAGAAAAGGGTTATGCACAATGAGATTTTGGAAACCGTTTTTATTGACAAAAGATCATGCATAACCAAGTTTTGGTCAAAAGAATAAAGGTAATGTGCACAAGTAAGGCTATAGATTTGGAACCTGGACAAGCAGAAGCAGAAGGGCATTCAGAATGTTGCTGCCCTCCACAAAATTGTTAATTTGGAACATTCTGACCCTTTTACCAAACTAGCCGTACGGCTAGAACCATGGGGTTGGGATTTTTCTCAGTTTCTGCAACTTCTGATCATCATACTCCAGCTTATTGCATTTCCAGAACATATGTACTCAAAACAGTTCAAACAGAAACAGCAAACACATACAAATATGCACAAAGTCAACTAACGGAAACAGGAGTTTGACCCACACAAAAGTGCCTTCAAAGCTTCCAAAGAGAAGTTTGCAAGCACTTTATCTCCCCAGCGGAGTCGCCACTGTAAGGATCCCCACCCTGTGACGAAAGAAACGAAGGGTTTTTATTTCGAAGGGCGAAAAAACCAAACACGGTTATCACGCAAAACATAACGGAGTCACCACATTTGTTAATTATTTAACCCAACAAATGAAAAGGTTAGAGATTCTATTAGTTCGGAGGTCAGGTTACGTCTTGGGAAGAGTTTCACGTCACCTAAGCCGCCTCGGACAAGTCCGAGTCTCCCTAATGTTGGTTAAAAAAAGTGCATGTGTGTGTGTGTGTTTAACGGAAAAGATTTTGTTTTTAACTTCTATTCAAAACTTAACTGAAAAAGGGGTCTTTTTGTCAAGAAAACGAGGATCAAAGGACAAAATGGACATTTTGCCCTTTTAGCCCAGAGTAGCCGTACGGCTAGAGCAAGCTCTTCCTGGAATTTTACAGTTTGTTCAGAAACAGTCCAGTTCTAGGCAGAAACAGAGTATTCTGCTGAAACTGGACTTAAACAGTTCTGATTCCAGTTTTATTTCAACACAAAAAACTTAAACAAAATCATTCCTATGCCTAATGATCATCAATGGAACCCCAAAACAAGTATTTAGGTGTGATCAAAGCAATCATTGGAGAAAATCACACAAAGGTGATGAACATGGCCAAATGAGACAAAATGACCATTTGATGATTAAAGATGGAAACTTTATCATCAAGATGACATTTTGATACATTATTAACCTCTTAGGGACCAAAGGTGATGAACATGGCCAAAACAAGTATTTAGGTGTGGGTTTACTTGATGAAACATAACTCTGAGGTTAATCGTCTCCTTGTTATGTTTTTTAAATATGATTCACACCCAATTTGGAAAAAAGATCAAACAAATTAGGAGTGATAATGGACTTGAGTTCCAGTCAAGGGGTATAGTTGATTATTATATTGAGAATGGTATGTTGCGTGAGACATCTTGCACGGATGCCCCGTAACAAAACGGTGTTGTAGAATGAAAACACATGCATATCTTAGAAGTAGCAAAACAATTACGATTTGAAGTCGGGTTACCTAAGAAATTTCTGGGGGAATGCGTCTTGACTACTTCTTATGTTATAAATAGCTTACAAATCACCATAAATACACTCCACAACCCTCTATCCTAGCAGGGCTTCTGAGCCTACTGGTTTCGGATCTCTTCAATACCATCAGAAAAATATGGCGCCTTGAACTTTTGAGAACCCTATTCCCCCATTATATTATAGATTCTATCCTCTCCATTCATATCCCTAGAACTGGAAAAGATAAACTGGTTTGGAAACTGTCCAAAAATGGAACATATTTTGTCAAAACTGGATATTACATAGCTCTCTCCTTGCATAAAGACACCGAAGCCATCATCAAATCTCAGTAGACTTGAACCAATCAAAATTTTGGAACAGTCTTTGGAACTTACCCCTTGAACCAAAAATCAAATATTTCACATGGCGAGCTCTTAGCCATACCCTTCCCACCCAGAAATCCCTTATGATCAGGAAATGTACCTCCCTACCTTTTTGGAATCGAAGTAGCAATTTGGAAGAATCAGAGTATCATCTTTTCCTATCTTGTCGGCTTTCTAAGCTAGTGTGGAACCTCTCCCCACACCATCCCGATCCCAAACACTAACCCAAACTCTCCCTTTCAAACCCTTCTGGAATGGTTTTCCTCTTGGATAACTAAACCAACCTCTTCTCTAGATTTATATTTGATTTCCTCGTCTTTTGGTAAATTTGGATAAACCACAAAAATATCATTTTCAACAACGCCTACCCAAATATAGATGGAATCATTCCCTTCGCCCTACAAAACCTCCAAAAATAAAGCTTAGCTTGACAAATAGAAATCAATGAAAACCATTATTGAAGCCGATCCTGCTGAATGGTAATTTTACACCAAACACCGAATCTTATCTGAGTATTAATTCTTGCAATGTAAAGACTCTCAAGGAATACCTCAACAAACTCACTCAAAACAATGTTAAAGTCCTTATCACTGATGGATATTAGAAACAAAATGCAGGATGTGCTGGTCTAGATTGGGAGCTCTGGGACTTTGAAAGTAACAGAATAGCTGCTGGAAGTATATCCTGCAAAGCAACTCTAGCATTCAGGCAGAATATCTAGCTATCTTGAAAGGACTTGAATGGGTAGTCCATAACAATCATACTGACATCGTCATCCTTACAGACTCGACACAAGCTCGGGACTACATTCAAGATTCAACTCGCCAAGCCCACTCACTAGATTCAATCATTTCGGATATTTGTTTGCTCAGGATTGAATGTAATAGTTTTACGATTAGTAAAGTAGACAGAAATGTAGTTAAATTAGCGCATATTAATGTGACTTTTGCTAGAAATATGTATCACCACTTTATAGGCCCTGAGCCTACTTTTTTAATAAGATAAATAGGCAATCATGTTAAAAAAAAGTAATATATGTGTTTTCCCATAACTCTTCGCACACTCATTTTTAATAACTCTTATCATAGAACCGGGGAGTATTTAGGCTTGTTTGGTAGAGCGGTGCGTTTAAAATGGATTAAAAAAGAATTAGCTTTTTGCTAATTAAACGTCTCAATCAATGGAGAGTTTTTAAGTGGAGCATTTCAAAAATATTAGCTCTTTTTAGCTGCTCCAAATAGTAGCGTCTAAAGGAAGCTCCGTTTTAAAAAATCTCCGTTTTAAAAAATCTCCGTTTTTAAAATTGTGCGTAAGACAAGCCCTTTATTATAAGATTGAAAGACATATATATTTTAAATTCTTGCACGTACATCTTCCTGCCCAAAATATATCTTGGACCCACTTGAATAAACCAGTGCTCCATCATAATATCACCACACTCGTATCCTACTCAATTTATATATACATATACAGTACTACCTCTGTCCTTAAATGAGTGTCCAAATTTCATTTTAAGGGACACTGAAAATCTCAACTTTTTGAACAATTTGGTAACAACGATTCATATATAATCTTGTAATCTCCTTTCCGAACCTTTAGTTTTGCACGTATAAAGAAACCGGTGATTTTTTTTTTTCGAAAAAAAATGTTTAGGGAGAAAGTTATGTTAAAAAAAGACACTCATTTAGGAAAAAAGATTTCTTGAAAATGGACACGTGTAGACACCCCATTTTGAACATTAATTCATAATTACACTACTTCTCTGTCTCGCCTTTGATTTGGGTCGAAACTCGTTAAGTTTGACATGTCTCGTTAAGTTTCTGACTGACTCCGTTAGTTGGGGGTCAAAACGAACATTAAAAATTAAGAAAAGGGGATTTTTGTGATTCAAACACAAGATGTCTCGTACGAGACATCTCATGTCTTGCACGAGACATCCCCCTTTGACATTCGAGTTTCAGCAGTTTCCTTGTTGATCTCAACCCCGTTTCTTGGCAAACACTCATGCAATCCGGGAAAAATCTAATGAGCGATCCTAGAGTCCAAAAATACCTCCTTGGGAATCAAGTCTTCGATTCCCACCCAAACTTACCTCCTTGGCTTGATCCCTAGGTCAAGAAATCCTATAAATATAGAGGTTCTTGGACTAAAAACCTCTAGAATGGTCATTCACCTAAAAACCACTCAAAGTCTGATAAAAAGGTTCTCATAATCAGCCTCTCTCCCTTACCCATGAAATTCATAACTCCATAACACCATTCAAGTCAAATTCTTGGGATCATCAAGGCCTTTTGTCAAGTCCATCCATAGAATTCTCGAAGAACGCTTAGGTAATTCCTTTGCTTTCCTCTCTTCTCATCTCTTTCTTTGCTTTGGAGTAGTGTGATTCTATCAAAAGGATCAGCCTAGAGCCTCTCCAATTCATGGAGATGGTCTCGAAGCACATGATCCGACATTCCAAATAAATAATAAATTATTTGTTTGGTTCCTTTTGTACATGAATTCATAATTTTAAAGATGATGATGATGATTTCGTAAGCAAGACCTATCCTAGATCGGGTGGATTGGGTGCTCCTTGACCTTCCCAATCCATAAATTAACCCCCGAACTCAAGAATCTCACGGTCCGCGTTCCGTTAAACATTGTGGCGACTCACAACAATCGAGCAACAATCAAGTCCTTAAAGCCCGAAGCACTAGAATGGACGCGCGCACTCACAGTGGCGTCTCCACTGGGGATGATCATCGTAAGAGGGTTAGACTTGTGTTGAAAAAATCGTCATCATTCTTAAAATTCTGCATTCTGTACACTTTTCTGGTCCCAAACTGGGATGCCTCGTACGAGGGATCTATGTCTCGTACGAGACATCTCAGTTCTGTCCGATAGTCTGTACCTTCTGGTTTGAAAAAGGGATTTCTCGTCTGGTTCAAACATGTACACAGAGTTTTAGATGTGTCCTACCCTCTGTTTATGAGTCTTAGGACCTTCCTAACGACGAAGAAACTCCCCGTATATCATAAAGCTAACCTTTCTTTTGCAGGAGTACTTGAAAACTTGAAATATTTCTTGCTTTGCTTTTGTTATGCTTTATGTGTGAACTACGACGGCCTGAGTTCCTCTACAAGAGGGAAACGTAGGTAGCTGTGAGCGCGCGCGTCCGGTCCAGCGCTTCGGATTGTAAGGGCTTGATTGTTGCTCGATTGTTGTGAGTCGCCACCATGTTTAACAGAACATGGATCATGAGATTCTTGAGTTCGGGGGTTAAGTTATGGATTGGGAAGGTCAAGGAGCACCCAATCCACCCGATCTAGGATCGGTCTTGCTTACGAAATCATCATCATCATCATTAAAATTCTGCATTCATGTACAAAGGAAACCAAATAAATAATTTTTTATTTATTTGGAATGTCGGATCATATGCTTCGAGACCATCTCCATGAATTGGAGAGGCTCTAGGCTGATCCTTTTGATAGAATCACACTACTTCAAAGCAAAGAAGGAGATGAGAAGATAGAAAACAAAGGAATTTACCTAAGCGTTCTTCGAGTATCCTATGGATGGCCTTGACTAAAGGCCTTGATGATCTGAAGAACTTGATTTGAATGGTGTTATGGAGTTGTGAATTCCTTTTGTTAAGGTTTTTTATTGTTTAATACGGTGGGATTAGCCCACGTATATAATGTGCCCCCATATATAAGTAATACATTTACGGGGCCTGATCCCCACGTATATACACGAAATATCATATACCCTAGAATAGATTACAATTCATTATATACTCTCTCCGTCCCAAAACATTGTTTCTTATTTTTTTTTTGTTATTATGAAGAAACTTTTTGCAATAATTTTCGTTTATTTTAATTATTTTAATGAAAATATAAGACTTGTTATTGATAAAACAAGTTTTATATTTTCATTAAGATAATTAAATTAAACCAAAATTAGCAACTCAACATTTATTCATACTAACATAAAAAAAAAGGAATAATAATTTGAAACAAAGGGAGCATAACATTAACAGTTCCTAAATATCTTGACAAAGCAACTTTAGACAAAATAAGTTCACGTCATCCAAAAATTCAAAGTACCAAAGCATTTGAGAAACCCCATAGAACCATTCGTTAACTAGATACAAAAAGTAGAAATATCCAATGACGCATAGATATGACCCTAATCAAAAGTCTGGCCAATTAAGTTGTATGGCTACACAAAAAACTGAATCCAGATCCAAATTAAGTTAGGCCGCAAATATATTCAATCACAGCTAGAAACACGAACCCTGCAAAACAAACATCAACGACAAACAAACCTTTTTAATATATATGACAGAAATTGCAACTTAAATCAGAGCTGAAAGGAGAAATAAAATAACAAAAATCCTACAATTTTTCTGGGTAGATAAACAATAAAATACACAGAAACATGACTTAGACAACAACTGAAAATATTGAAACTACAAGTACATCACCACACATGCCTACTAATGAAAGGATGCAAGTTAATTTCCTTTGGCAAGAAATACTTGCAGAAAGCAAGAAACAATTTCAAGGTATACCCCTAAAACAATTTTGTCATGCCATAGTTTAAGTCGAATTCTAATCACCTATTGGAGAAGCTAACCTCATATATGGAGTACTTTTTTCTGGGCAATTGAAACGTGGCAGTGACTACAGTCAAATCAATTTATGCAAGTGAAATTTGTTTTCCCGTTAGCCATGAGACAACACTCTCAACATAAATGGACACATTATAATGCATACAAATGTTAAGACTGAAAAATCAGCTTGCACCCAGTTTTTCTTTATCTTTTAGACAAACAAATAATTATATTAAAGTAAATAATGAGGAGGACCATACCTGAAACTATAGGCAGGTGCTCGTTCAGACTCCTCAAGCGTAGTTAATTGCTCGGTGGTGAAGCGACTTGGCTGGGAAAAAAACCACCACACTCAATAAAAAAAATTGCACATGTTCATTTCCAATAGAGATAGGAGGATTCTAACGTACCGCTGATAATTCCAGTCCTGTTCATCCATTGGTTGAAACGTGATACCCGTTTCTTTCAGTTGTTGGAAAAGATTACACTGAAAATTGACAAAGCGCCTTGAAAAATTTGCTTCTTTTTCTTCTTCACGCCTTGAAAAATATGCTTTCAGGGCCTCTTCGCGCCTTAAATAATTTGCTTCTTGGGCCTCTTGACTCCTTGAAAATTCTTCTCTTTGTGATTCAAGCATCTCCTGAAATTCCGCTCTTTGTGTTTCAGATGTTAAGACTTTGCCAAAAATCATAGATTTTGTAAGACCTTGTCCCATACAACGCATGCGCCCGTGGCCATCCTTTCCAAAAATATTTGTAAATATCCGTTCGCGCTTACTTGGGGAGCTTTGCTCCTCCTCGGGTAATTCTTCAATAGCATCATTAAGTGTAAGCTGCAAGAAGCATCAGGAGGGGAGGAGTATTAATATTCAACAATCTCAAAGCAATAAACAAATCAGTTTTCACATCAGATCAAGAGAAGATATGTAATTAAATGAAATAACTTACTATCATCCGAGATGTTTGCTGGTCTATGGGCTGACCATCTTTGTCAGTACGGGTAGCTATAAACATACTCACTCGATCAATGGGTTTCTTCTCCTCAACTCTCTGTCATTCATAAGAGAACAATTTTATATTGACAAATATATATATATATATATATATATATATATATATATATATATATATATATATATATATATATGGAAGAACTTTACTGGAAAAGTGAAAATGTGATTAATATATGACAAACCTCCTTCCTGATTTGACAGTGTGGCTTTTTTCCAGTCCTATTAAGACACTCTTGCTTTGATCGATTAATCTTGTTTATTTCTGCTACTTCCTGGGAAACAAAATAACATGTAATATCCAGCCCATCTAGGTATGTGAAATAATTAAAGTATCTATAGATTTATTTGATATATACTTTAGACTTATCTGAACCCCACTCAAGAATAAGATCAGCCCACTGTTCTGCAACTACAGACTCTGGAACATTAGCCAAACGCTCCTCATCTGTTTTTAATCTTTTGTATATATCTTTTACATTAAATTTCCAGTCTCTCCACTGTTTAGCGAGAGCTGTTCTGCAAAATCTATTGTACTCTGGAGGAGCATTGGTATTATCCTGTATACAATTCAACACGAAGAAAGAACAATTGCATCAAAAACCAATGAAAAGTAATTTTGTAACTACTTACAGGAATATCATAATCATTACAAAAAATATAACATTACAAAATGAGAAGGAAGACAACTTACTTGAACATCTTTCCAGATGTGATCCAGTACCGTCTCTGACGTCTCACTCCACTCCTTATTCAATGGAAAATTTACTCCATTTTTCACAAAGTGACCAAATTGGCTTGCTAGTTTCGCATTCTCACCACCACAAGCTTGCCCATATTCATTGAATATGATATTAAGCTTTTTCTTGCCCCATTTTTTTGTTTGCTTTGCTAAGCCTCTACCTTTCCTTGTGCCTTCAGCTCTTGGATCATTTCGAATTCTTCTTGGAGCCATAATTAGCTAGCTGTAAATAGACATGTTTATTAGTAGTAGGAAGAAAACAAAATCTAAACAAATAATACTCAAGTTACAATATCCATCAAGCATAATAATAATAATAAGAAAACTGATCCAACATTAAAAACAAGTTATAACATAGTGTAGTAACAGCAGCAACAAAACAAGATCTAAACAAACGACACTCAAACTAATCATCATCGCTATTAGCCATATCAACATCATCATCGTCGCTAACAGTAGTCTCAATCTCTGTCCCATCTACTCCTTCCCGCACCCACGATACTTCTTCGTTAGTAACACTCTCATCTAGATCTTGAGGGAGAAATGGTACCAATTGTGGTATAGATTCTGAAGTTCGTCTATCATCATGTAAGTACATGTCAAAACTATCTCTCGCTGTAATTCTCATCACAACTTTCCAATCAGTTTGTACTGGATCGTTAACATACCAAACCTGCTCCGCTTGAGATGCTAATATGAATGGTTCATCACTCACTCTATTATCCTTGTATAACTTGTGATTGAAATTAACGAGTGTAAATTTTTGCTCATCCTCCATCTTGCCTGTGCGATTATCAACCCAATTGCATTTAAACAAGAAAAATCTCATGGAGTTGCTGTAACGAATTTCAAGTATATCAATCAACTCCCCGTAGAAGTTAACATCCCCTACAATGGGATTATTGTCCTTTCGACTTGAGAAACTTGTCACACTTGCATTAAGCATAACTCCACTATTTTGGGTTTTTCTGTGTCTGTAGACACCCCGCCTTGGACCGCTCACCCCGATTGCACATTGATCTTGTGTTTATCCCAATTTTAAGTGTTTCTCGTTAGTTTCTGTCACTTCCGTTAAGTTCCTAACTGACTTCGTTAAGTCTAGGGACTAAACTGAATGACAGGGCTGACTTTCTAGTCCATTCTGTCAAAATTGCCTTCTCTGAGTCGCGCGCCTCCGACAGGAGGAGCCAGGCGCGCGCACCTCCCGCCCCCAAAGCAGGAAGCGCGCGCCTCTGGGCGTCAGTTACAAATTTTTGGCCAGGATTCTCTCCCTTGCTCAATTTACAGGATTTTGCCCGGGAAGGATTTCTTGGTGACTGAGTTTTGGCACCAAAAACACCCCTCTTTCACCTATAAAAACCTCTCTTTACCTCCATTTTCAAGGATCGAAAACTTAGACCGAAGATTGAACTTACAAAAACTATACAAAAATAACTTTCTAAAGGTTCTCCAAGGATCTCATCAAGCAACATTTGAAGTTCTTCAAATTGTAGGTAAAAGTCCATCTTTTCCTTTCTTTTCTACTTCATCTCCTCTCTCTCTTTTACTTTAATCAAATGTGCAATCACCCAAATCATTTTGGGACATGACTCTAATGATCACCTCATCTCATTGAGGTTGGTTAAGGGGTTATCTCCTACATTCCAAATCATATTTTAAACCCCCCTTTTTATGACTTAAAGAAGAAGAAGAAGAACATTTTCATTCATGTAGATTTTGATCAAGCAAGACCAACTTAAGTTGGGCGAGATGGGTGTTTCGGTACTTCCCATCTCGTAATCTAACCCCCGAATCTCAAAACAAAGAATCTCTGTTTTCGTAATCAAACTTAGGCTATAATCAATAGGTTTTTCTTATGTTCCTCAAAACATAGGTGGCGACTCTAAAACAAGTTAGACATCCTAGGGTAACTCACGCGCTCGAGCCTAAAGCCGTGGTTCCCCCCGGGGTATCTACAGTGGTGACTCCGCTGGGGAGTTTTGAGGGTTAAACTTGCATTCTGATCGAAATCTACATCTTTTCTGGGCATTCTGATTCCTGATGGGGGAGGCGCGCGCGTCTGGCCTTTTAAGCCTAAGGCGCGCACATCCCGCATCAAGAACCAGAATCGCCCACTTCTTCATGTTTTTCATCTTCTTCTTCTGCTATTCTGCACTAATCACTTCTGCAGAGGTTACAATATGAACATAGGACCAGGGCAATCCTCTGAGTCCAAAGTCTGACATTCTGACAGGTGTGACCAGAAGCGCGCGCCTCCCATAAGCATTGCGCCATGCGCGTGCGTCCCACATCAACATTCAGAGGCGCACGCTTCTGGGTTGGTTTCCAGAACAGAAACAGGTTTCAGTGACTAAGCAGAACAGTGGGGTGTGGGCACAGTTGCCTGAATCAGAACAGAATTGAACCCTCGGACTGCTTTAATTTTGTGTTTTATTTACCGGTCACACGGGTGATTCGGGAGTTGTAATTTATGTGCTTATGTGTTTGTTTTCTTTCTTTTCAAAAAAAAAAAAAAATAATTTTTTTTTTGTCACTTGTTAGACCTCACACTACATGCACATATTCCTATGAACTGCTCACTATCGAGTCGCACAAGTCCAACCCCAAACCCGTCGAGGCCCGTCCTAGAAAGTTTCAAGCTCCACCAGACCTTGGCTCTTTCGAAGCGGTAAACCTCAGCCCGTGGCGTAGTTCAAGACTACATGCCGGGGGTGACCTTTGAGCCTCATATTCAAGCCGAGCACAAACCACACAATTCTAGTTAGGGTCTAACACTCCGTGACTCAAGTCGGTTTCCATGTACCGAGATTTCCCTAAACTAATGTCTTCAAATCATACATGCCAACTTGTTGAAATGGACGCAATAAAAATCCATCCCCAAAAGTGGTTATTTTGGACGAAAATAAAAATCCGTCCCCGCATGTATGCTTTACTACATTAATTTAGTTTAATCCCGATACATGTAGGATTCACAAGCGCGATGGAATCCGATGAGTATATGGGACCGCGAGATGGTCTATATACTAGTGTGACGATTCCATTATTTTCTTAAGAAACCCCAAAAGGGATTTATTCCTTCCGACTTATAAAAAAAAAAAAAAAAAAAAGAGTCTTTTCTTATGTGGTTCGAGTCGTGTGCCCAACTGTGTGTTCTAAGCCTCTTCATGGACCGCAAGTGTTACTCAAGACTGACAAGGGCCTCTTCTGCAATATAGGTTCAATTGGTACTTACAGAGTCTACCGGGATTCAGCAAATCGGTTAGTCCGTGAAGAGATCACTCCAACAGCTCCAACATCAACCATGACCGGCAGTAGCAACACCATGTCTCTCGAACAGCTCTCAACTATGGTCCAACTCCTCCAAGAGCAAGTCTCCACCCTTAACAAGGAGGCACAAAGCAAAGACGACATTTGGCAATCCCACCTCGACAGCCAAAGGGAGGCCCACGAGGCCGAGATGGAGCTAATGAAAGAAAAGCTCACTAACCTTGCCAAGGGGAAGAACAAGAACAATGATGATGAATCCGAGTGGACCGAGGGTTTGTTCAAAAGTCCGTATGTCAACACCCGCACCAAGAAAATGGGGGAACCAAGTTCCGAGAACAATGAGCCCAAAATGGTGGATTCTATCATGGCCTACATCGACCAAAAATTCAATGGGCTCAACATGGGGAAAGGCTCCGACACAAGCCTTTATCAATCATCCATCCTCATGAGTACTATGGCCGCTCTTCCCGATAAGTTCAAGATGCCCGACATAAGCAAATTCAAGGGAAACTCTTGTCCCATGGCTCACATTGAGACTTATATTTGGGCAATGGTTCCGAAGAAGGTCTCTCCCAAGGTGATGGCTCAATGCTTCCCTCTCACTCTCGAGGGGGCGGCAAAAGATTGGTATGCTACTCTCCCTTTCACTGTCCGTCTTGATTGGGACTCCGCCATGCTTGCCTTCAAGAACCAATACCAAGGCAACACCACTCACCGGCCCACAAGGAAAGAGCTAGAGAACACTACTCAACGAGACAATGAGTCCTTCATCGACTTCACAAGGGGATGGAATGATAAACTCTCTGAAATTGTTGAGAGGCCAAACACAAAAGAGAAAATGGACATCTTTCTCAAGTGTCTCAAGATTGATCTCCGCACCCACCTAAGTGGGGCTTGCTACTCCGACTTCTCCCAAATGTATGAGGCGGGGGTACGCATGGATGACTTGCTCAAGGAGATTAAGAAGGCCACTCCTACTTACCGCTACAAGGCCGCTTCCAACTCCATAAAAGAGGCCTCGGTCAACGCCGTCACTATTGACAAGGGGAATTACAAAAAGGTTCCTCCACCTCAAGGGAAGAAGTCCCGAAGTGACCGTGTCTACACGCCTCTCCAAGGCATGACTCAAACCGAAGTGTTCGAGGTCCTCAAGGCAAAGGGTCAAGTTACACCCGTGCAAGGGTACCAACCCAAGACGATCCACCCCAATCATGCTCACCACAAATATTGTGGCTACCACCAATATAGTGGCCACACCACCGAGGATTGCTTCGTTCTCCGCAATGTCATTCAAGATCTCATAGATAAGAAATAATTTGTAGTGACTAATGATGAGCATGTCAATGTAATAGAGATAGGAGAACTCGAGGGGACCACCCATTCAATCCCAATTGTGAATGAGGGCCCCAATGTTATGAATAAACTTGACAATTCTTGTTATGTAGTGACTTACGATGAGGTAATGAGGGAAGTACTAGAGAATAGGAAAAAGAAGCAAGATGGGAACGTCAACATGCTAACTCGATCCGGTCGAGTCATAGCAAGCAACCCTTCCACTTCCGCACCGAGCTCCTCTTCTCAAAGGCCGCAAGCTCGCAACACTCCCGAAGATCCTCTACTTGTCCAACTCAAGAAAACTCAAGCCAACATCTCTATTTGGGACCTCATTGCATCCTCAAAGAAACACCGAGATCTTGTCATCCGCAATCTCGATGATACATCAGTTTCTCACGATACTACTCCCGAAGACCTCACGGCAATGATTGGTCACATTCATTTTGGCAACGTCATCACCTTTGCCGATATGGACCTTCCACCATTTGGTTCCGACCACAACGAAGCTATTTACCTCAAGGTACGAGCAAGGGGGAGGCCCGTCTCAAGAGTCTTAGTGGACGGTGGTTCCGCACTCAATCTCATGCCTGGCAGAATCATGAGCATACTGGGGCTTAAGGATTCCGATTTGAAGCCTTCTACTCAAGTAATCCGAGGTTATGACAGCACCGCCCGTACAGTCATGGGTATGATCGAAATAGACATCGAGTTTGGAAGCATGGTCATGTCCGTTCCATTCCAAGTGCTTGATATCCCGGCTTCGTTCAACTTACTTTTGGGACGACCATGGATTCACTGTGCTAATGCCGTACCATTAACTCTCCACCAATGTGTCAAGATCCGAAATGGTGATGAAATAGTGACCGTCATGGCTGAAAACGTCACTATCCACAAAAAAGGTGAGCCCGTCCACCAAGTTCAGCATGGTTTACCAGACTCCACTCTCTCCGGCGTCTTAATCAACGCCATTGACAAAGAAGGGGGAAACGGATCATGGACCCCCAGCAATCACAAAGTCCTCCGCATGATGAGGAATATGGACTACTTCCCTGGTTTAGGCTTAGGGAGATATCAACAAGGAATCCTACATCCCGTGCAAGTCCCATTTGTCAAGAACACATCCGGTTTGGGGTACGAGCCTTCCAAGGAAGACTTGAAACAAGAGCAAACAATCAAGAACGAAAAGGCCCGAGCTCGTAAAGAAGACCGTCGTTACGAAGTCCCTAATCTAAGGCCTTACCGCAAGATGTTGAATGGTTATTTTGTCCACCAAGGGGAAGACGTTCCATACATGATCTTTCCCGAGCCATGGGTTAACAATAAGGGTGTCAAAAAGCCCGGCCTCGAAATCTTCTCCGATTGTGAGATCCAGAAATCCGAAAGGGAACCAACTACCATGTCGCCCCGTGAATGGTGGGGAAGGAAGATGACTATAGAATCCGAGACAGAAATCACCGTGGGGGAAGAACTGACAGATTTAGCCTCCATGTTCGAAGAGCTTGCCATGATGAATGAATGCCAAGTTAACGCCATCCATGACACCGTCATCATAAACAAGACTCTCAGTGAGATCCTGCCAAGCTCCGAGCCGATCAACAATTGGTATTCAACGAAAGGGCCCGTGGTATCCGAGGAATTCTTAGTCCAAGAAATGGGTTGCATACCCCGCACAGCAACAAAGGAAGAGCAGCTCACACTTACTTTCGAGTCCGAGAGTGTCTCTAATACCCTCACCCAAGGGGATTTGGAGGCCATAGCCGAGCGTGTGTTTCCTTTCTTTGCTAATGAAAAATTTGATATTTCTGTGTACCCTGAGATTGCAAACATCATAAATGATGAATTAACTAATAATGAACTTAATGAACAAGTTAATAACGATTCAAATTATGATGAAATAGACCACGAAAACATAACATACTTAAATGAACTTGCTCAACAAGTCCGTAGTCGTGGTGAGAATGGTCCAAAGGCTGACGAAGAATTGCATGTTGTTAATCTGGGTACCGAAGAAGAGCCAAAGAAACTAAGATTGGAAGCTTCTTCAAGGGGGACGACAGAGACGGATTGACTGCACTACTACGGGAGTTCGTGGATGTGTTCGCATGGTCATACAAAGACATGCCGGGTTTGGATAGAAAGGTAGCAGAGCACAGGATTCCGATCAGAGAAGATGCCAGGCCAGTAAAGCAGAAGCTCAGAAAGATCAAGCCAGAATGGTCTTTGCAGGTTAAAGAAGAGATTGAGAAGCTCCTTAGTGTGGGTTTCATCAAGGTTATCGAGTATCCGACATGGTTAGCCAACATTGTGACAGTCAGGAAGGCAAACGGCAAGGTTCGAGTTTGTGTAGACTTCCGGGATTTAAACAAAGCTTCCCCAAAGGATGATTTTCCACTCCCTAATATCGACATGCTGGTCGACTCCACTGCTGCCTATGAGGTTCGCTCATTCGTGGATGGGTTCGCTGGGTACAATCAGATTCTCATGGCCGAAGAAGATCAACATAAGACAGCCTTCACAACACCGTGGGGTACCTTTTGCTACACAGTCATGCCATTTGGGTTAAGAAATGCTGGGGCTTCCTACCAAAGAGACGTGACAGACTTGTTCCACGATATGATTCACAAAGAAATCGAGGTCTATGTGGACGACATGATCATTCACTCCAAAGGGACCGATGGTCAACATTTAATCGATCTCCGCAAGTTCTTCAAAAGGCTTCGTCAACACAAGATGAGGCTCAACCCTACAAAGTGCACGTTCGGGGTTATCCGAGGCAAAGTTCTTGGTTATATGGTCACTGAAAGGGGAATTGAAGTAGACCCCTCCAAAATCAAGGCAATCATTGACATGCCTCCTCCAAAGACGCAGAAAGAGATTAAAGGTTTCATGGGCAGACTACAATACATCAGTCAGTTTGTGCACCAACTCACTTCCATGTGCGAGCCAATCTTCAAGCTACTCAAGAAGAATGTGGCTCTAGAATGGACCGACGCGTGCCAAGAAGCCTTCGACCAAGTGAAGCATTACTTGACGTGCCCTCCTGTTCTAGTTCCGCCGCACAAGGAGAAACCTCTGTTGCTCTATCTCACTGTCAATGATGAAGCCCTAGGGGATATGTTAGCACAAGAGCGACGAGAGTCCACAAAGGAGAACGCCATTTATTTTGTCAGTCGCCGATTCCAAGGAGGCGAAAAGAATTACTCTGTCTTAGAGAAGTCATGCGCAGCATTGGTTTGGGTCACTCAAAAGCTCAAACACTATATGGAAGCTTTTCCGATCAAGCTAGTAGCAAAGGTGGACCCGCTCCGCTACATCTTCGAGAAGCCTTTCATGTCAACAAGAATAGCTAAATGGTACTTCATGCTCGCCGGCTATGATATCACTTACGTCACACTAAAATCCGTCAGGGGGAAAGTGTTCAGTGACCAGCTTGCCGAATTCCTGTGTGACGAAGTGAAGGGGGAAGATGTACAGTTCCCCGACGAGCATTTAATTTGTACTGCAACCGAGGAAATTAAGTGGCAACTTTTTTTCGATGGCGCCGCTAATAAACACGGTTTTGGCATAGGGGTATTGCTTGTCGATCCAAAAGACATCTACACTCCCATTGCCATCTGCCTGGAATTCGAAGCTACCAACAACATTGCTGAGTACGAAGCATGTATAGCGGGGCTCGAAGCATCTCTCGACAGAAACATCACAGAACTAGAAGTATTCGGCGACTCTTTACTCCTTATCAATCAGCAATCGGGTAAATGGCGAACCCAAGACCCGACTCTCCAACAGTATGGTCAGCACCTTGAAGAACTGGTTGAACAATTCCAAGAGATCACTTTCAACTACCTACCAAGGGATAAGAATCGCTTCGCCGATGCACTGGCCACTATAGCTTCATTAGTCGAAATGCCCAAAGGGAAAATGGTGAAGCCCTTCAAAATTGCTCGAAGGAACAGTCCGGCATATTGCATGAGTATCGAGATCAACGAGATGCAAACAAACTCTCCGTGGTATTCGGATATCATGAACTTCCTCAAAGAAGGCACTTATCCCGAGAATAGCAATAAGAAGTCTCAAGCAGCTCTGCAAAGGATAGCCTCTCGGTACGTACTGATTGGGGACCGAGTCTATTAAAGGCACCACGACGGGATCAATCTCTTATGCGCCAATGAGGCCGAAGCTCAAGAGATAATGTGTGAAGTGCACGAAGGAGAATGTGGACCCCACATGAATGGGTTTATGCTATTCAAGAAGATACTTCGCATTGGTTACTATTGGAGCACTATGGAACGAGGCTGTATCGAGAAAGTCAAAAGGTGTGCCAAGTGCCAATTCCACGCTAATCTGCAACATGCTCCACCCTCACAACTTTACAACATGGTCACACCTTGGCCTTTCTCTTGTTGGGGGATAGACATCATCGGTAAAGTTCATCCTGCTGGAAGCAATGGGCAGTCATTCGTCCTAGTGGCAGTCGACTACTTCACAAAGTGGGTCGAAGCACAAGCTTATCGAACCCTCAACGCCAAGAAAGTGGCCGAATTTGTAAAGATTAATATCATGTGCCGATACGGCGTGCCTCATGAAATCATTTCCGACAACGGCTCTCACTTTGAGAAAGAAATGGATGCACTTTTGGTAGAATACAAGATCACCAAGCACAAGTCATCTCCTTACCATCCCCAAGCAAAAGGCGCGGTCGAAGCAGCAAATAAAACCATCGAGACCATCGTCAAGAAAATGGCCTGAACAGGAAGGGATTGGCCCGAGAAGCTACCATTAGCATTGTGGGGCTACCGCACATCAATACGGTCCGCAACAGGAGAAACTCCTTATGCATTAGTCTATGGTTCTGAAGCCGTACTCCCTATCGAACTTGAAGTCCCATCTCTACGGGTCCTCCTCGAGAATCAAGTCAACGAGGTCAACTGGATGCAAAGTCGATACGAACAGCTAGCCTTACTCGACGAGAAAAGGTTAAGAGTACTCGAACGCACGAGGGCGTATCAGCAAAGGATGGCAAGAGCTTTCAACAAAAAGGTGAAGCCTCGAAACATTAATGTGGGAGATTTGGTCTTAATACAACATCCTCCTAATGCCATGAATCCCCTGGGGAAATGGGGACCCCGATGGATCGGTCCGTACGTGGTCAAAAAGATACTAAGCGGTGGTGCAGTCCGGCTCGTGGATTTAGATGGTGACCAGCTGCCAAAGGAGGTCAACCTCGACAAGCTCAAGAGGTTCTACGCTTAATAAACAAAGACCATAAAAAAAAAATAAAAAAAATCGCTAGCTAGGTTGAAAACCCGCAAGGGCGGCCTAGGCAAAAATTAGAGCACGTGCAAAAAAGAATCCCGCTAGATTGAAAACCCGAAAGGGCGGTCTAGGCAAAAAACAGGGTGCACACAAAAAAAAAAAAAAAAAAAAAAATTGGTCTTTTTTTGTTTGAACTACGAAGACCTGAGCCTCCCAACTGGAGGAACGTAGGCAACCTTCGGGTGCGGTCTAAAACATATCAAAAATACCCAATTCACTTCAAATTACAAAATGCAATTTTTATTCATTCAATGAACTATTCAAACCATTACAACGGATTTATTGAGCAACAAAAGACATCAAAATATTAAATCCTAAAACAAAGTGGTCTAATTGCAATCTCTTAGGGTACTAAGAAAAATCCAATTTTCTCTTAGCTTTCAAAGGACCACCCGATCGTCTCTCAATCCTTTTCTTCTTGGGTAACGAAGGAGCGCTAATACGCACCGAAACCTTCTGTGTTGCAACACGTCTCCTAGCATAAAAGTCATCCAAAGGAGTACCGAAAGGGTCAGCGAGAATGTTACTCGAATCAGCAGCAGCCTCCCTATATCTCAAAGTGCTGCTAGGCTCAAAACCCTTTCCCAACAACTCGGCACGAAGCACATCAACCCAAGTGATGCCACGGTAAAGGGTGCCAAATAAATAATCCAAGTAGCTCTCGGGAAGGAAGACACTCCCCCGATGCAGAGGAGCAAAATCCCAACGGTTGCGGTCATCTCCCCAAGCCGACTGAAGTTCACTCGAGAAGTCAGGACCCATGTAAGCAACTGGACGAAGCATTCTGCCCCTCGGAAAAGGAATTGTCTGTTGGCGACCGAACTGCCGCAGAACCCGCTCTGGCTGGTAAAATGAAGAATCTCTCAAACCGGGTACAACCACGTGCTGAAAACCAAGAGTCCACTCCACAAAAGGACGAAGACCCCAAGAAGAAAGACACCACTCAATATCAACGGTCACCCGAGAGGCAAAGAATTTCTTCCAATCATCTTCAGATAAATCCCGGATCAACAACTTCCTCCTATGAACAGCAAAAGGAGACAAATCACCATCCGGAGAATAAATCCTGAAGTGTTCTCGGAGCCATATGGTCAAGAGCAAAGGGCTTCCCCGACACATCTTGCCCGTCCTATGTAACTCATCAAGGCCATGCAACGTCTCCCCTACAATAAGAGGGATTACACTAAATTGCTGCTCCTGAGCTTGCAAAATAATCTCAGCCAACTGCACGTCTGCAGTCCCGAAGGGTGTAACAAACAGTACTTCGCTGAAGAGACAAATGGCCATGGCATTCCTTTTGAAATATTGAACCACCGGGTCCTCCGAGTGTAAACTGAAGAACATCGGCAACTCAGTTATATCAATCACGGTACCGTGCAACATCTTCCTCACGTCCTCAACAGGGAGATTCAGTAACTCAACCCAAGAGTCGATGGCACCACGGTGATATTTAGGGACGGCAATCCGATCGGCCAAAGGCATGCCAAGTATGGCCCCGAAATCGTCGACAGTCGGCACCATTTCATTAGCTGAAAGGTTGAAAGTATGGCTGTCGCAATCCTAGAAAGCCGCGGCAGCTCTCAACAAATCCCAATCCGGCTTCAACGTCCGCAAGGTGAAAAGAATTCGGAACCCGAAGTCTTTAATAAAGGCCTTCTTGAGATGGGTCTTGAAAGAATACACAAAAGTTCCCAAGTCCTTTTCATACTCACTAACAACCTTGGCATCAAGGGCAGAAGAATTGGAAGCCATGGAAAATGTGGATCACAAGCAAAGTTAAGCAATAATATGATGTTAAAAAATGGCAGAAAGGAGCTGTGAGAATCAAGTGGTCGAACAGAAGATGATATTATAGCTGTTGGGGCTTCTTTTGGCCAGCAAATGTCAAGCCCGGAATTTCGCCTCCCAGACGCGCGCGCCACCCGACAGCAGTCTCAAATCGCGCGCGCCACAATCCCACAAAGGAAGGCGCGCGCCTCCCAGGTCTAGATCACCTCAGAAAAGGACCTTGTCAGAGATCTCCGGCCTAAACCAAGGCACAGTCCCTGTCCTCGGACACCCAGTTGGGCACACATTCTTCTGGTCCGCCCTTAAGGCATGTCAAAAAATTGAAAGTAGGATAAAAACTCCCACTCAAAAGTAGGCCGTCCTCCCACGGATTCGGAACTCCCTAAGTTCTGTCACGGGTGCCACACCCCCCTCAAGAGTCAATCTCAACATTTCATCCACAGCAGGAACATTTTTCTGGTCGCGGTCAACTGTGCCCGCAACCCACAATTCAAAAAGTCAAGTGGGACTCCAAGTTGCACGAGACTTCAAAGCAATATTTCATCAAGCGAACTCACTAACGGATTCGTCAACAAGGGTTCACCAATGGACTCATCCAAGGGATTCACTAACGAATTCATCAAGCGGATTCACTAACGGATTCGTCAACAAGGGTTCACCAACGGACTCATCCAAGGGATTCACTAACGGATTCATCAAACGGATTCACTAACGGATTCGTCAACAAGGGTTTAGCAACGGACTCACCCAAGGGATTCACTAAAGGATTCATCAAACGGATTCACTAACGGATTCGTCAACAAGGGTTCACCAACGGACTCATCCAAGGGATTCACTAACGGATTCATCAAACGGATTCACTAACGGATTCGTCAACAAGGGTTCACCAACGGACTCATCCAAGGGATTCACTAACGGATTCATCAAACGGATTCACTAACGGATTCGTCAACAAGGGTTCACCAACGGACTCATCCAAGGGATTCACTAACGGATTCACCAAGCGGATTCACTAACGGATTCGTCAACAAGGGTTCACCAACGGACTCATCCAAGGGATTCACTAACGGATTCACCAAGCGGATTCACTAACGGATTCGTCAACAAGGGTTCACCAACGGACTCATCCAAGGGATTCAATAACGGATTCATCAAGAGGATTCACTAACGGATTCGTCAAAAGGTTCACTAACGGACTCATTCAAAACATTCAGCCGGCAGGTTCACCTAACGGATCATGCCACCCTCTCTATCAACAAAAGCCGCCGCACCACTATCTCTCGCAATTTCAAATTCCTACTTTCATCGAGTCTTTGCCTTTTCTTGGTGATGTCCTCGGCGGGTGTTTTTAACTTTCGTTGACGCGTTTTGCTTTGCAATCCACATCGCCGAGGGGCTCTGTAGACACCCCGCCTTGGACCGCTCACCCCGATTGCACATTTGATCTTGTGTTTCTCCCTATTTTAAGTGTTTCTCGTTAGTTTCTGTCACTTCCGTTAAGTTCCTGACTGACTTCGTTAAGTCTAGGGACTAAACTGAATGACAGGGCTGACTTTCTAGTCCATTCTGTCAAAATTGCCTTCTCTGAGTCGCGCGCCTCCGACAGGAGGAGCCAGGCGCGCGCGCCTCCCGCCCCCAAAGCAGGAAGCGCGCGCCTCTGGGCGTCAGTTACAGATTTTTGGCCAGGATTCTCTCCCTTGCTCAATTTACAGGATTTTGCCCGGGAAGGATTTCTTGGTGACTGAGTTTTGGCACCAAAAACACCCCTCTTTCACCTATAAAAACCTCTCTTTACCTCCATTTTCAAGGATCGAAAACTTGGACCGAAGATTGAACTTACAAAAACTATACAAAAATAACTTTCTAAAGGTTCTCCAAGGATCTCATCAAGCAACATTTGAAGTTCTTCAAATTGTAGGTAAAAGTCCATCTTTTCCTTTCTTTTCTACTTCATCTCCTCTCTCTCTTTTACTTTAATCAAATGTGCAATCACCCAAATCATTTTGGGACATGACTCTAATGATCACCTCATCTCATTGAGGTTGGTTAAGGGGTTATCTCCTACATTCCAAATCATATTTTAAACCCCCCTTTTTATGACTTAAAGAAGAAGAAGAAGAACATTTTCATTCATGTAGATTTTGATCAAGCAAGACCAACTTAAGTTGGGCGAGATGGGTGTTTCGGTACTTCCCATCTCGTAATCTAACCCCCGAACCTCAAAACAAAGAATCTCTGTTTTCGTAATCAAACTTAGGCTATAATCAATAGGTTTTTCTTATGTTCCTCAAAACATAGGTGGCGACTCTAAAACAAGTTAGACATCCTAGGGTAACTCATGCGCTCGAGCCTAAAGCCGTGGTTCCCCCCGGGGTATCTACAGTGTCTATCAACATCCTTCACGCGATACCGAAAACCATTTATTATATATGACTTAAACCTCCTTGCATCCATGTGAGGGCCCAATGCAATACTCCTAAGTCTTTCAGACACTCTATCTCTCTTGCTGCAAATCTTTATAGACAGAAAAAATAAGAAAGAATTTATATGAGATGTGTAATCAAGACACT
This sequence comes from Campanula takesimana, assembly GCA_026119855.1. NCBI lineage: Eukaryota > Viridiplantae > Streptophyta > Magnoliopsida > Asterales > Campanulaceae > Campanula > Campanula takesimana. Next base: position 1,484,307 of record JAOWBW010000235.1, read on the forward strand.
ATAAAAGTATCTTATAAAACTAACTACATACTTACATAATCTTTAAACCAAATATGAAACTTTTCATTATGTTCTTTCTCCAACAGATGCCGCTGATTACGAGGTAGTGTTTCCTTTAAATGTGTGCGGTGCATTCTGAAGATATTAAAAATATGAAGTTATACAATAATTAAAATTACAACAATAAGATAGATACGTGTAAGGTTAGAATTTATTTACTCTAAGTATTGTTCAACATCTTCAATATTGAAAAGGATATATCTATGTGCTTGTACTCGTGTGATGTAGTCAAGGGTAATATCCTCCTCTCTTCCCACAAAGCGGCCCGACTCCACACCATTATCATCATTTCTTCTTGGACGATTGGACTTGGTCTCCACGTCACTCAAATATTGTGTACAAAAAGTCATGCATTCTTCAGCGACAATTGCCTTTGCTATAGAGGCCTCAGGGTGTGCACGATTTCGAACATATAGTTTCAATGTAAGTAAAAACCTATAAAAACCATTCAAATATTTTATTAAATGCATAAAATGATATCAAGAAACATAACTTTTTCCTCAAATAGTTCTTAAGGAAGTACCTCTCTATCGGATACATCCAACGAAACTATATAGGGCCTGCTAGCAAGGCCTCTTTAGCTAAATGTGCAGGCAAGTGCTCCATAACATCAAAGAATGCCGGTGGAAATATTTTTTCGAGAGAGCATAAAGTAACAGCCATCCGGTCTTGTAATTTTTCAAGATCTGAAAGTGTGTTAACCTTTGAGGACAATTGCCTAAAAAATTTTGCCAACTCAATGATAGATTTCACAACTTTAGTGGGCAAGGCATTCCAAACAGCTATTGGAAGTAGTTGTTGGAGCAAGATATGAGAATCATGGCTTTTAAGACCCCAAATAGTTCTTTCCTCTTGATGTACACAACGGGAGATGTTTGACGAGTATCCATCAGGGACTTTGACTCCCTTTAATACTTCCAAGAACGTGTCTTTATGCTTCTTACTCATTGTGAACTGAGCCAGAGGCAAAAACTCTTTACGCGAAGGTTGTAGTTGCGGATGCAATGGTTTTCGAATGTTCATCTCTTTAAGATCTCTTCTAGATTTCACATTGTCTTTTGTTCTCTTTGTGGTACCTAGCAGTGTATATAGAAAATTATCACACACATTTTTCTCAATGTGCATAACATCAATATTGTGGCGAACAAGGTTATTTGCCCAATATGGCAACTCAAAGAAGATACTCTTTTTTTTTCCAGTTGTGACATAACTTAGGAACCTATCTCTTCTCCAACTTTGCTTGTTGCTTTTCCACCTCTTCTCTTCTTCTCTTCTTTAGAACATCTTCAACTTTATACTCGGTTTCTATATTTTCAACTTGTTTAAGCAATTTCGATCCAGATATTAAATTAGGCTTTGCTCTCACTTCGTGAGTTCCATCAAAAGAGCTCTTATCCTTATGAAAAGCATGGCTCCTAGGCAAGAAGCGTCGATGACCGATATAACAAAACTTTCTGCCATGTTCTAACCACCGTGCTTGAGGTCTCACATTGCAACAAGGACAAGCATATTCACCTTTAGTGCTCCATCCAGATAACATTGCATATGCAGGGAAATCATTTATTGTCCATAATAATGAAGCACGTAAAGTGAATAGCTCATTCTTTGATGCATCATACGTTGAAATACCAATTTCCCACAATTCTTTTAACTCGTCTATTAAAGGCTGAAGATACACATCGATCTTATTTCCTGGCCCTTTTGGACCTTGGATAAGCACTGACAAGAAGAAATGAGGTTGTTTCATGCACAACCAAGGGGGAAGATTGTATGGCATTAGTACAACAGGCCATGTACTGTGAGCTATTGTCATTGTTCTGAATGGATTAAAACCATCTGTGAGAGCCCGCGCCCGAGAGGATCGGATCACCGCGAAATGACCGCCTGTGAAAGCGGTTCGCACCCGTCTCATGCTGATGCGCTTTTGGAAATGCGCTCGGTTCTCACACAATGGTTTTCTCTTGATGCTGTTTTTTATTGCAAGAATCGCCACCTCATTTTATTTTAGGGAAAATGAAGATAAAACCTTTTTCAGAGAAAGTGGGTTCGGGGGGCTAAGTTACGAGAAGAGAAGGGGTTAGGCACTCTTCTCGCCCATGATGGTCTCTATATGCATGCCACGTAAGTTCTTTTTATGCCTTTTGCCTTGGTTTTATGCCCTAACAAAATGGTGATTTAATAAATGGGGAGTCTTCCTATTCTAGGAAGGTTTGTTTTAATTCACAAATGAGAGTCGGTTTGAGTGGACTCACACTTGATTTTGAAAATGGTTTTAATCATTTATGTTCATCAAATTAAACACATAAAGGGGTGGGGGATTAATATTTACATTTTGTACAAAAAAGGGAAACAATTCCCAAATGAATAAATGTCCAAAACTCCGTCCCCCAAGCATTTTCAGGGACTGCTGCTCACTCTTCATTGTGTACCTGTTCTTGTACTCATCCAATCTGGAAAGTAAAGGTCAAGAAAACTTCCTAACACATTAAAAATCTACCCTTATTTTTCCCTTGATTTTAGGGGCATGTTATGGTGTCCAAACAAAGCATACAAGGCAATTCTTTTCACAGCCCAGTCTGACAGAATTTCATACATCCCTAAAGTATCCACTTTTTTCATCATGAAAACAAAGGAATCAGGGAAAAAACAAAACATTAAAGTTGTTCCTAACATGTTAAAGTTATTGTATGGAGAGTTTCAAGTCCAGAAAACAAGTTTAGGTCACCCAAATAACTTCTGACATTTTCATGTACAAACAAGAACATGCTGATTCTGGGAACAGAGAGCTTAAACAAAAAATAGAAAGAGCCTCTTCCACTGGGGATAAAAATATGATATTTACATGTTATTCTTCCTTATTATGTGTAGAACAAGTTCTATTTTGTGGTCTAAGACCAAAACCCACGTTTTCTAGGAGTAAAAATAGCAAAGAGGCAGTAAGGTACCATATGGACAGATTATTGGCATCTCACTCATGTCATGAAAACACCTATCAAAACTAACTCAAATGAAAAGCTATGAACATTAAACTTTGTACATGCATATATATACATGTTAACAACATGAAACAACAACCATCCAAGCATTTAGATATGGTTTCATGATGTTCTATGCTAAGATAAAACAAAGCATGGCAGATTCAAGGTTTATAAGATAAAACAAGTTTGTTCTTTGGAAAACTTCTTGAATCCACCACAAACAAAGATATGACACTCATACATACATGATATATATACAGAAGATAAAAAGATTAGCATAATCAAGAGCTCAAAACATCATTATATGTCATCATTTAATAAGAAGAACAACAAGAGTAACAATATTGTATTATTGAATATAAAATGGAGGTTTAGCCTAACAAGGTAGCTAAACCCCTCAAGAAATTACATAAACATTACATCTTACCCTTTTAGATGATTACAAGGGGGAAATGATGCCTAGGTTGTGCTCTCTTTGCTTCCAAGGGAAGATTTTTTTGGGTTGTTTTCTCAAGGTTTTGGCCTTGTGTTGAAAGATTTTGAGTTTGTGTTTAGTGTTTGTGTGGTGGTTTTATGGTGGTGTGGTGGTGGTGATATGGTGGTGTCGTGGTGGTGTTCTTGTTGAGAGAGAATGAGAGTGGAGGATGGTAGGGGTTTTTTTCTTTTCGTTTTTGTGTCTCTTTTTTTTGAAATGGATGAGAGTGGTGTATATAGGAGGAGGGAGGTGGTAAATTGGTTGTAACTTGGAGGGGGGAGGTTGTAAATTGGTGGATTCATCATCTATCCTTCTTGACTAAGGCTTAAAGTCATCTTCCTTATCTCTGTTCCGGCTTTCCGCTCCGCAACTGCTCCGTTGTGCGCGTCTCCGGTTTCCCGGTTGTCCGCGAGTCCAACATGAAAGTTGCTCGGAATATTTTTCTGGTCAGGCCGGTATATCTGAAATATGTTTATGAGCAAGGAATGACAATAATATATTTTTTCCTCTTCTTGACCAATTGATAAGATATTTTGAGATATTTCCAATTTGGATAACCATCTTTCCGGCTCCGGCTTTTCGCTCCGTAACTGCTCCGTTGTGCGCGCCTCCGGTGTCCCGGTTGTCCGCGAGTCCAACATGAAAGTTGCTCGGAATATTTTTCTGGTCAGGCCGGTATATCTGAAATATTTTTATGAGCAAGGAACGACAATAATATATTTTTTGCTCTTCTTGACCAGTTGATAAGATATTTTGAGATATTTTCCAATTTGGATAATCATCTTTCCGGCTCCGGCTTTCCGCTCCGTCGTGCGCGCTCCGGTGTCCCGGTTGTCCGCGGGCCCAACATGAAAGTTGCTTGGAATAATTTTGTGGTCACGCCGGTATATCTGAAATATGTCAATTAGCAAGGAAAGGTAATAATATATTTTTAATGTACAGAATGGATAACAGCGAGCAGTTCGGGGGGTTGCGGGTCCCGTTTCCGGTCCCGCACCTCAAAAAACGAAATTTTTGCCTGTTTGCTCGTTTTTTCGCTCGATCATGAATTTGAAGTCCGTTTATCCATTCGATGCACCGATAAGGCTCACGACAGTCCCGCACAGCCAAATCGAGGGTTTTAGGTCAATTTTCGGGTTTAGACCGATTCAAGGTGGGTTTTTAGGGGTGCGAGATCAGGGTATCTACAGAGCCCCTAGTCGAATCTCCTGGTTAAAGGGGATTCTACGATTCACTAAGAGACACTCGATCTCGTCTAGGGTGTAACGGCTGAGTCCAAGGTAGGACTTCCTACGTATCTCTTTCGAGAATCAAGCCTCCGTAGTTCTAACTCAAACTATCAATCAAACACAGACAATGGTCGGTTCCGGTTTCCCGGTTTACCTACGTATCTCTCTCGAGAATCAGACCAAACGTAGTTCAGGTTTATTAAAATTTAAAGCAGGGGGTAGCATTGAGATGCGATATCTCTTTGCTGGGGATGGGGGTTGGTATTGAGACATGGTTATGAGAATGGGCGACTGAGCTCACCAAGGTAAGCTGCCTACGTATCCCTTGCGGGAATCAAATCGCGGTGTAGTTCTGGGGAGGTACAACACGGGCCCCCAAGATGACCAAGGTGGAATAACATAACTTCAACTGGGGAACGTACGACGTTGCGCAGTTCGGGGGAGGTATTCTCGGGCGCCCGAGAAGACCAGGGTGGAACAACATAGCATTGCTGGGGAGTTGCATTGAGAAGCGAAGTCTCTTTGCTGGGGGGTTGGTATATGACCAACAAATTGCGAGAATTGGCGACTGAGTCCAACGTTGTGAACTGCCTATGTATCCCGCCGTGGGAATCAAGTCGAGTCGTAGTTCTGATTAGAACCGACTCGAACAATTAAGAGAAGGTTTAAGACCAACACGACTCAAGGGTTGACGCAAGGTACAATCCGAGTAAAGGGTGCATTGAGATTTGATCTCTCTTTACAAAGGGATGGAAATCATGAAGGGAGAACGTACGACGTTGCACAGTTCGGGGAGGTAATCTCGGGCGCCGGAGAAGACCAAGCTGGAACAACATATCTTTTCAAAAGGGGGACCTACGACGTTGCGCAGTTCGGGGGAAGTAATCCCGATCTTTCGAGAAAACTGAGGGCAATAAACAACTGAAGCCATTTGTGTACACAAACTAAAATCAAGGATACGCTGCATTCTGCACCGTCCAGATTCTTCTGCCTTTGTTTTTGCTGTGTGATGAGATTTTTGTACTTTTTTAAGCGAGAGACCACCGCTTTGTGTGATCCACTGGTGCTGTTTTAACCCCGACTGATTCTTTTTTGTTATTGGGAGGGATAACAGGATCGGCTTCGTCCATTGATCTGCAAGTTAGCTTTGCATGCAGTGGCATATGTGATTCACACAGATAAAAATTGGATTATTCTGACCGAACACAATCTTTCTTTTATTCTGAAATTCCGGATACTCTTTTTTTTTTTTTTTTTTTTAAATGACACCGACTCGCGATTAATGACCAACACTGAATCAAGCCCGGATTTCAGAGGGCGGATGCGGTTATATTCATGATAAAGGGGACAAGGTTCAATGCCTAGGGATGAGGACAAGGAAAATGTCAGCTTTTCTAAGAGCCGCCGTACGGACGACTGACACCTTCTGCTGGGTTTTTGACTTTTCGAACCTTGCTTTTGGCTAGGGGGACGGGGAGACAACCCCTTTTGGAATACTGATGATTTAGGCCGAGTTTTTGGGAGGTTATAAAAGGGGAGGGGGAGCTCTTCTTATTTCTCACACCAACCAACTTCTCCTTCTTTCCTGCTTTGCATCCTTTAGCTCATTTCCCTTCTAAAATGGCTAATCTTGGCCAAACCCTGGTTAACATCGAAGAATACCGGGTAGGACTCGACTGCTGGGTGAATTCATACCCAAATAATGTACGAGCGGTGCTAGAAGAAAACTATCATTTCAAGTTGCTCTTTACTCTGAGAAAGCTTCCCATTCAGTGGGAGATGATCCGCGGTGCTTCTGTTTTCTGGTCAACCCGGACCCACTTGTTCAATTTCAATCAAGACGAACTGTGTCCCACCTTTGAGGAATTCTGCGCCATTGCAGGCAATACCATTTACGGTGAGGCCATGGTTCCCACTTCCCACAGGACACCTGCTCGGTGGCTCATTGAAACCTTCGGCTTTGATATTGACTTCTCAAGGGTTCTCCTTCATGGGACCCACCTTGACATTACTTGCTTCCCCGAACTCTTTGGCGAGGCTGACCCTCATAACCCGGTGTACTCCGACCGTAGGGACTTTGCCTTGGTTATGTGTCTATTTGCAGAGATGTTTTTCGTTTCTTACGATGGCTTCATCGACTCAAGGATGGTGGACATCGTTGATTCTTGCAAGCGTGGTACCGGCAACGTGATGACTGTCCTCTTGGCTGAGACTTTGCATGGGCTGGACGGCTACTATCCCAGAGGTGATGCTTTCACGTCGGGCAGCCCCATTCTATTGCAGATCTGGCTTCAGGAGCATCTCAAGATCATTCGGCCGGTGTCGAATCCAGACTATACCCCTTCTATGCTTCCAAGGCGAGGTTTATACAGGCAAAACTGCACTACCGTTAAGGAGTGGGTTGGACACTTTTGGCGGATCACATCGGCAGACATCACGTGGGTGCCTCCGTATTGGGGTTTGAGCAGGTATCTCATTACGAGTGCGGGTCATTCCTTCATCTGGCTGGCTGGGCTTCGCTCCACCACTTTCTACTTGGGCCAACGGGTGGCTCGCCAGTTAGGACAAGTCCAAGGGATCCCCTTTTCTGACCTTCCCATAATAGATAATTTGCCGGTGAGTACCAACATATGCAACTTGATCAAAGAGGTTTGGTATCAGAATGGTGAACACATCGGTCGAGGCAGGCGCCGGGGTGAAGGGGACACATTTTATGAACCCACTTTGGAATATCTTGAGTGGTTGGGCCCTCAAATTGCTGAAGAAACCGCTACCACTGCAGCTTTGGTACTGGAGCTCGTAGGTCCAGAAATTCTGTCTGAGGATTACTATTCCCAGATAACAGGGCCGACAGTTTTCCAGAATCAGATTGGCGGGAGTCAACCACGCAGCGGTCATCGATCCGGACGCCGCAGAAATGATCGGGGCTCAACTTCAAGGAACACCCAGCCTGACGCAACGAACTCTGAGAATCAAAGGGGAGAAAGCTCGACGGGTCCTTATCCGAACGTGTTCGATCGTCTCAGTCCCTGAATAAAGTTTCAGTTATTTTCGCTTTAATCCTTGGTTGCCACGCCAAGATGATGTGTTTTTTATTTCAAAGTTTGTTGTGTTTGTTTTGCCTTTTGAATGTAATGTTTGCAAGTTCAACGTGGGGAATAAAAATCTTTCTTTACTTTTAATGACCGGACCCGAAGGTTGCCTACGTTCCTCTTTAGAGGCTCAGGTCAACGTAGTTCGACACAGTTACATGAAATTTGCGCGCCTCCTGTTTTTCACCTAGAACTGCCCTTTCGGGTTTTCACCTCTAGTGGGGCTGTCTTTTGCGTTTTTTTTTTTTTTACAGACTCGATAGGAAACACAAATCTCTGCGTCTTCTACGCATAATACTTCTTCAATTTGCTGAGGTTGCAGGGCTGAACAAGGTCTTCTCCAAATTCAGTTTGCAGGAACACGGCTCCACCAGACTGTATCTTCTTGACAATGTAGGGGCCCAACCACGGAGACTTCCATTTCCCTTGGGGGTCGACATAACTTGGTGGCTTTTCTCGCAGCACAAGATCTTCCATTTTGATATTGCGGTCTTTCACTTTCTTGTTAAATGCTCTGGTAATTCTGCGCTGGTACGCACGATTGTGCTCAAGGGCCAACAACCGCTTTTCATCGAGCAATGCTAACTCTTCATGGAGACTTTGTAACCAATCAACTTCAGACACTTGATTCTCAAGTAGCACTCTCATAGAGGGGATTTCAAGCTCAATCGGGAGAACTGCTTCCATGCCATATGCAAGTGAATAAGGAGTAGCCCCAGTCGGTGTCCGAACAGATGTGCGGTATCCCCACAAGGCTAAAGGCAGCTTCTCGGACCAATCTTTTCCAGTGATAGCCATCTTTCTAATGATGTTCTCTAGGGTTTTGTTCGCCGCTTCTACCGCTCCATTGGCTTGGGGTCGATAGGGAGATGACTTGTGTCTGACCACCCGGAATTCGTCAAGCAATCGGTTGACTTCCCCTTCAAAGTGAGTTCCATTATCTGAGATCATCTATAAGGGACCCCATATCTGTAGAAAATGTTGGTACGAATGAACTCGGCTACCTTCTTGGCATTCAAAACTTTGTAAGCAGCGGTCTCAACCCACTTGGTGAAGTAATCGATAGCTACGAGCACATATTCTTGCCCACCCGAACCTTTCGGTTTGACCTGACCAATAACATCTATCCCCCATGTGGAGAAAGGCCAAGGAGCAGTTGATTGATAAAGAACGTGTGGCGGCAGATGTTGTAGACTAGCGTACCGCTGACACTGATCACAGGTTCGCACTTTCATCATACAATCCTTTTCCATCGTGGTCCAGTAGTACCCTTGCCTCACTATCTTCTTAGCGAGCATGTGCCCATTCATGTGGGGTCCACACAGTCCCCCATGGATTTCATCCATGATTCTATTCGCCTCAGTCTTATCTACACAGAGCAAATTTGGTCCGTGATGATACCTTTTGTACAACTGATCTCCGGAAATCACAAATTGGGAGGCCCATCTGCGCATTGCAATCCTTGCCCTTTTGTCCCTTTCTGGAGGGTAGGTCCCATTCCTGAGCACATTCCATACGTCTGTATACCACGGCTCTTCATTCTCTTCGCTTTCTAGCTCAATATCCAGGCAGTAGGCTGGGATTGATCTCTTACTAACCACAAATGGCTTTACCATAACATCTGCAGGGAATTCCATGATGGAGGCTAGGGTAGCCAATGCATCTGCGAATCTGTTTCGGTCCCTTGGGAGATAATGGAATGAGATATCTGAGAAGCGTTCTGTAAGCGCTACCGGTCGAATATGATACTGCTGTAGTCTTGGATCCAGGATTTTCCATTTTCCCTCGACCTGATTGATGATCAAGGCGGAGTCCCCGAACACTTCAATTTCTTTGACCCCTCGATTTAATGCTTCTCCCAGGCCGGCGATGCAAGCCTCATACTCTGCTGTGTTATTCGAACAGTCGAAGTCTAACCAGATAGCAATGGGCGTGTGCGCATCACTTGGATCAATGAGCAAGATTCCAATTCCGAAACCTTTCTTGTTGGCAGCCTCATCAAAGAAGAGTTGCCACTTATTCTCCGAACAATCAACAGTGTAGATCCCTTCATCGGGAAACTGAGCTTCTGGTCCGGGCTCAAGATCAAGAGCCAAATCTGCAAGCTGGTCTGCTATCACCCTTCCTTTAATGGACTTAGGCGTTGTGTAAGTCATATCAAACTCGCTTAATAGAAAAGCCCACTTGGCCACTCGATTGGACATGGTTGGCCTTTCGAGGATGTACTTCACTGGATCCATTCGGGATATAATCTGGACAGCGAAGGATTGCAGATAAATTTTTAATCGCTGCGAGACCCAAGCCAAACGGTACATGCCTTTTCCAACGCTGAGTAGTTCAATTCACTCCCTTGTAGCTTTCTGCTAACAAAATAGATGGCACTTTCCACCCAGGAGTCCTCTTCTTTCTTGTGCAAGCATTGCTCCTACTGCAGTATTAGTAACTGTTAGCTACAGTCGTAAGGGTTTGTACGAATGAGGTGGCGCCAAGACCGGTAGGCTTGTCAAGTATTCTTTGACCTTTTCAAAAGCAATCTGGCATTCTTCATCCCATGATCGATCGGTGTCCTTTTTAGGAGCTTAAAGAGAGGTTCACACATCATGGTTAACTGCCGTATGAATCTGCTAATGTATTGATTCCTTCCCAAGAAACCTTTCACCTCTTTTTGAGTTCGAGGTTGAGGAATTTCTGTGATGGCCTTTATTTTGTCGGGGTCGACTTCAATCCCTTTTCAGTTACCAAGAAACCTAAGACTTTGCCTCGGACAGTACCGAATGTGCATTTAGCAGGATTCAATTTCATGTGGTACTTCCACAACCTTTCGAAGAACTTTCTGAGGTCAATCAGATGCTTAGCGCCTTCTTCAACTGAGTGCACAATCATGTCATCCACGTAGATTTCAAGCTCTTTGTGGATCATGCCATGAAAAAGGGTCGTAGCACCTCATTGATAAGTGGTTCCGGCATTTTTAAGACCGAAAGGCATCACAGTATAGCAGAACGTCCCCCACGGGGTGATGAAGGAAGTTTTCTCTTGATCTTCTACTGCCATCTTAATTTGGTTATAACCCGCCATTCCATCAACGAACGACTTCACTTTGCGCATTGCAACCGAGTCCACCAAAATGTCAATTTTGGTAACGGGAAATCATCCTTCGGGCAAGCCTTGTTGAGGTCTCTAAAATCAACACATATCCGGACTTTGCCGTTCCCTTTTCAACTGTGACCATATTGGACAACCATTGGGGATACTCCACAACTCGGATGAAGCCTACTTGTAGCAGCCTCTCGATCTCCTCTTTAACCTGAAGGGCCCACTGCGGCTTGATTTTGCGTAGTTTCTGCTTGACCGGTTTGGCGTCAGGAAAGGTAGGAATTCGGTGTTCCACGATCGTCGGATCTAACCCTGGCATGTCTTCATACGACCAGGCAAACACATCAACAAATTCTTTGAGTAAACTGATCAGCTGTTCCCTGTCATCCCTTGCATGAAGCTCCCGATCTTCATTTCTTTGACTTCTTCATTCAGCCCCAGATTGATGGTAGACAGATTGTCCCCACAGGCTTCTAATTTTCGTTCCCCACGCTGTTTTGCTAACCTGTTTAACTCGATTAAATAGTCTTTTTCATCTTGACTTATGTTTTTTAAAGATTCATGATTAACTTTAGTTGTTGTTAAATTTTCATTTGTTAAATCATTTTTTAAAATATTGGCAACCGAGGAGTAAGCGGAAATAGAGGAAACTTCATTCACAAAAGAGGGGAGTACAAGCTCGGCGACCGCGTCGAGGTCCTCGACAGTGAGGTCCTCTTCGGGAGTCCCGGAAACAACATTAGATAGCACAAAGGGTTCAAAAGCGGGGCCATCAGGGCGAACATAACCAAGCTGCTCCACCAGAGTGTCAGTAGTAGCGAGCGGGCCAGTGGTTCTGGACCAGTTATTAAGTGGTGCCACTGCCGGCTTGAGGTGCTTCACCGGGTCATAAGCTTCACCATTACCATTTTCGATCATAACCACATATCCGTCTTCAAGACCAATTCCTTCAAACAACCCGAAGACATCATCTTCTTCATCAATATTCCACGGAGTAATCGGGTCCAGTTGCTTATAGGAACTGCCCACATCAAAGTTTTCATCGACCATCTTGATATTCTCAAATACTTCCCATCCAGCATGAGGCTTTTCATTAATGCCAATAACTGGCTCAAAAGGCATAACATACGCGACATCTTCAACTTTGCAAACAAAATATCCCTTCCAGGACTTTTCATAAGGACGGAGTGGGGGAGCTTATAGGTCCTTCCACTTTTGATAGCAGTCTGTCTCTCCCTTTTCTGACGTACAGCTTCGGCGATTTCGGCAGGAGTCGGTTTGTAGCCAAGCCCAAAAGGAAGGAAGAAAAATGGAACATCATCCTTGATAGGTTCAATACACCCTTGTTGCTCTTTTCCAAGCCCCATCATAAGCAGGAACTTCATCTTCTTGACCATATTCAAGGCCATTGCGTCTCCATACCTGGTCCGCTTTCTACCAATTAGATAGGTCTCCTTGACATATTCAATAGCATGGATCCGAGCTTGTGGGATCACTTCAAAACCACTCAAAAGATGCCAGTATCTTTGTGCTCAATTCCCAAAATCGGGAGGTCATGAACTTGCGTATCATCTTGGGCATGAACTACCACTACATGATTGTCGTGGATGAACTTGATGCACTGATGGTAGGAGGAAGCTACCCCTCTTACTCTATGGATCCAAGGGCGTCCCAAGAGTAGACTGAATGAGGACTTGATATCAATCACTTGAAATTCAATCGACATGACAAGAGGGCCAATGGTGAGAGTGGGAAGGACAATACCCAGAACACAGCGACTGGTGCTATCGTAAGCACGAACCACTTGAGAAGATAGGGCCAAATCAGTTATCTTGATTCCCAAATCTGCGAGAACATGCACGGGGCATACATTTACTGAGGAGCCATTATCGATCAAAACACGAGCTAAGTGCTCACCTCCGACCCCAACTGTGATGTGCAGAGCCTCGACATGATTAAGACCAATTTTTGGTGCATCGAGATCGGTAAAAGTGATGATATTCCCAAAATGAATGTTGCCGATCATGTGGACAAGGTCATTGGGAGAAGTCTCGATCGGGATGACAGCTTGAGCAAGAGCTTTAACCAACACGTCTCGGTGCTCCTGTGAAGACGAGAGCAAACCCCAAATGGATATATTAGCCTGGGTTTTCTTTAACTGGGTCAAGACCGGGTTCTCGGCGACCTTCTCTTTCTGAGCGGGGACTTCTTCTTTATCCTTTCCCAATTCACTTGCCTCGGGATTTGGAGGCTGATAGGCTCTTCCCGAGCGAGTGAGGTGATTCACATTTCCGCCAACCCAAGTGGCCTTTTTAACATGGGCCTTTTGCTCCTTAACAGCTTTAGCACTAGAAAAAATCAAATCCCAAGAGATCATATGGCATTCAAAATCTTCGGAGATAACAGGAGTTACAGTGTAATTCAAAGCTTTCTTCGGAACGATGAAACTAGTCCTTGAGTAGTTTCCTTCAAACTCGATCACATGGATCCCTGGCAAGGGATTAGTCACCACATTTGGTTGGGGCGGCTTCTGAATGAGTCCATCGTCTATCATGTCTTGCAGATTGTGTCTCAAACTCCAACATTCATTTGTCGCATGACCAGGTGATACGTGGTATGCACAATATTTACTTGCATCCCAATTCTTAGGAGGCGGATTAGGCGGGCGGTATCCTTCTATCGACTTTAGTACTCCTTGGGCGACCAATCCTTGAAAGATAGTAGACAATGGAGCGCTGAATTTATCAAAATGGCGATCTCTCCGATTTCCACCATTCCTTCGCTGATCGGTGACAGAGTTCACAGACCCGTCTTGATTATAACACGGAGGTGCCCTATTGTAGCTGCTCCGGCTTGGTCCCACATTGATGTTCCAAAAGGAGCAGGGGTCATGGCAACATTGTTCACAACTGGTGCCGGGGCTTTAGCAGCGGATCGGAATCTGTAAGAGCTAGGAGAAGAATCTAGCTTGATCACCCCAGTTCGGACATCTTCGTCAATACGAGAACCCACATCAAGAATAGAAGCAAAATCTGGAAACGGGAGATATTTCATCTTATCTGCATACACCGGCTGAATATTCTTAAGGAAAATACGAGTTTGCTCGGCACTGTCAGGCCTCTCCAGAGTTTGAGAACTTTCTTCCTCCACCTACTTGCAAATTCAGAAATGGATTCCTTCTTATGCTAAGCACACGAATCGAGGTCACGACGGCTCTTCTCCCAGTTGGAGTTATCTTTGTATCGCTTCTGGAATTCATCCACGAGCTTCCCCCAATTATCAACCAGATTGGCATCCACAGTCATAAACCACTGCTTAGCGGCTACCAAAGTCAGATGGAAGTTGGAGGCCATCGCACCAACATTAGCCCCACGAGACTGCATTGCATGAGCGTAAGATTTCAGGTGTGGCCATTGGGCAACCTGTACCATCAAATTTCTCCACATCGGGCATTTGAATTTAGGAGGCATAACAGCAAATGGAGATAATTTCAAGGAATCTGCAGAAAACTCCCCTTTATTCATACCTTTCTCAACATTTCTTTCATTTCGCTCATTTCAATCTCAGTTTTAGTAAGGGGTACATATGGGACACCCTGTGTAGAACGCTTCCATTTGGCGGACTAGGTTAGGATCTTGCCCCTGGGAAGTTCCTTGATTAATCTGAGAGGCACCGCTAGCAAACGCACCATAAGCGTTGGGCTGCTGATTCGGATACAGAGTCTGCATATACTGAGAAAAGGCATTATGATCAGGCGGATACTGAGACGGATCCACAGCAAAATTTGCTGGATTCGGGATGAAGGGCTGGTGAGTGCCACTGAAGTCTGGATGAGCCACATTACCCTGAGGAGGGATGTTCTGGTGATGACTCTGGCCGATGGTGTTGCTACCAATAGGATTCAAGTTGATGGTAGGAATGCCACTTCCATTGGGACCTGTATTTCCATTGGGATTAGGATTGGGAACCCATTTCCGGTCTGATTAACGTTCGGATCGCCATTGGGATTTCCGTTGGGGTTGCCATGGGAGCCCCATTACTATTCTGATTCTGCATCTGCACAAGTGTAGCCAGTAGCTCATCTTGCTGAATCCTCATCTGACCCAACACATTCTGCTCCAACCATGCTTGAAGACCTGGTGGCGGCACATAGGCTTCCTCATTTCCTTCCTGGGCCATTGCAATAGCTTCTTCGGTTACAGGCACTGTCTCGGCAACTCGGATCAACCTCCCCTTACTGTTTCTAGCTCCCCTTTCCAAGTAGATGCCAGGTTTAGAGTATCTGAAAGGATAGTGTTTAGGGTGATTAGAGAGTGAAAAGGATCGAGATTTTCCGAGTTTGATTCAAAAGGAGTTCAAAAATCAAAATCAATCCTAGAATGCCGGATAAGCACTTGCTTTATTTTGACATGTTTTTGCATGAATCTTGGAATAGTGGATACCATCTCCAAGTATAGGACCAACGTTTTTCACCTGTACTGTACTATTGGCCGTCCGAGCCCCTAGCGAAGGGCCTATACTCTTTCTGGGATCCACCATTCGGTTACGGTCTATGTGAGGGTCTTGACAATTTCAAGTCAATCCAAGAATTTCAACATGATATCCACAATTGAGGTCGATTATAACCTTTTGAGAATTCATAGGATTGAAGTAAAATTGTTTAGACAAAAACCGACATGAAGTCTGTGACGTGTTATTTTGAAAGAATATGGACATCGCATTTCGGCTTTTGAAGCTTGACTTACACCCATCACAGCGACCGTAGGCGCTGCTAAGGGGGAAACAGTATACCGTTGACCCTATGGGGAAGTCAAGTGAGCTCCCTTATGCCCCAGGTTTACCGTCTCGGGTTTGAGATTCTAAGACACTTTTCAAAAAACGTGCATGTGTGTGAGGTATCTATGAGTTCGAAAAATCATTGAAAGCACGTAAAGAAAACAAGAAAATCATTTTTTCCTTTTTTACTTGTTTTACCCTTTTTTGGGAAATCACTCACCACGCAATGCATATATATATACAAATAAGATAAGCGAAAAAACGCTCCTGCAAAACAGAGCTTAGGGCACAGATATATACACCCCAAGTAAGGCACATAAAGCAATGGCACACACAAGATTTAGAGTCTAGCCCACTTTAAAACAACTCCCCAGCAGAGTCGCCACTGTGAGAGCCCGCGCCCGAGAGGATCGGATCACCGCGAAATGACCGCCCGTGAAAGCGGTTCGCGCCCGTCTCGTGCTGATGCGCTTTTGGAAATGCGCTCGGTTCTCACACAATGGTTTTCTCTTGATGCTGTTTTTGATTGCAAGAGTCGCCACCTCATTTTATTTTAGGGAAAATGAAGATAAAACCTTTTTCAGAGAAAGTGGGTTCGGGGGCTAAGTTACGAGAAGAGAAGGGGTTAGGCACTCTTCTCGCCCATGATGGTCTCTATATGCATGCCACGTAATTTCTTTTTTATGCCTTTTTCCTTGGTTTTATGCCCTAACAAAATGGTGATTTAATAAATGGGGAGTCTTCCTATTCTAGGAAGGTTTGTTTTAATTCACAAATGAGAGTCGGTTGAGTGGACTCACACTTGTTTTGAAAATGGTTTTAATCATTTATGTACATCAAATTAAACACATAAAGGGGTGGGGGATTAATATTTACATTTTGTACAAAAAAGGGAAACAATTCCCAAATGAATAAATGTCCAAAACTCCGTCCCCAAGCATTTTCAGGGACTGCTGCTCACTCTTCTTTGTGTACCTGTTCTTTTACTCATCCAATATGGAAAGTTAAAGGTCAAGAAAACTTCCTAACACATTAAAAATATACCCTGATTTTTCCCTTGATTTTAGGGGCAAGTTATGGTGTCCAAACCAAGCATGCAAGGCAATTCTTTTCACAGCCCAGTCTGACATAAATTCATACATCCCTAAAGTATCTACTTTTTCATCATGAAAAAAAGGAATCGGTAAAACACAAAACATGAAAGTTGTTCCTACATGTTAAAGTTATGATATGGTGAGTTTCAAGTCCAGAAAACAAGTTTAGGTCACTCCAAATAACTTCTGAAATTTTCATGTCCAAATAAGAACATGCTGATTCTGAGAACAGAGAGCTTAAACAAAAAATAGAAAGAGACTCTTCCACTGAGGCTAAAAATATATATTTACATGTTATTCTTCCTTGTTCTGTTTAGAACAAGTTCTATTTTGGGTATAAGACCAAAACCCACGTTTTATAGGAGTAAAAATAGAAACAAGGCAGTAAGGTACCATATGGACAGATTATTGGCATCTCACTCATGTCATGAAAACACCTATCAAAACTAACTCAAATGAAAAGCTATGAACATGAAACTTTGTACATGCATATATATACATGTTAACAACATGAAACAACAACCATCCAAGCATTTAGATATGGTTTCATGATGTTCTATGCTATGATAAAACAAAGCATGGCAGATTCAAGGTTTATAAGATAAAACAAGTTTGTTATTTGGAAAACTTCTTGAATCCACCACAAACAAAGATATGACACTCATACATACATGATATATATACACAAGATCAAAAGCTTAGCATGATCAAGAGCTCAAAACATCATTATATGTCATCATTTAATAAGAAGAACAACAAGAGTAACAATATTGTATTATTGAATATAAAATGGAGGTTTAGCCTAACAAGGTGGCTAAACCCCTCGAAGAAATTACATAAACATTACATCTTACCCTTTTAGATGATTACAAGGGGAAATGATGCCTAGGTTGTGCTCCTTTGCTTCCAAGGGAAGACTTTTTTGGGTGTTTTCTCAAGGTTTGGCCTTGTGTTGAAAGAGTTTGAGTTTGTGTTAGTGTTTGTGTGTGGTTTTATGGTGGTGTGGTGGTGGTGATATGGTGGTGTCGTGGTGGTGTTCTTGTTGAGAGAGAATGAGAGTGGAGGATGTAGGGGTTTTTTTTCTTTTCGTTTTTGTGTCTTTTTTTTAATGGATGAGAGTGGTGTATATAGGAGGAGGGAGGTGGTAAATTGGTTGTAACTTGGAGGGGGAGGTTGTAAATTGGTGGATTCATCATCTATCCTTCTTGACTAAGGCTTAAAGTACTCTTCCTTATCTCTGTTCCGGCTTTCCGCTCCACAACTGCTCCGTTGTGCGCGTCTCCGGTGTCCCGGTTGTCCGCGAGTCCAACATGAAAGTTGCTCGGAATATTTTTCTGGTCAGGCCGGTATATCTGAAATATTTTTTATGAGCAAGGAACGACAATAATAATTATTTTTTGCTCTTCTTGAGCAATTGATAAGATATTTTGAGATATTTTCCAATTTGGATAACCATCTTTTCGG